>NW_021025291.1:292861-427828 GCF_004153795.1 Camellia sinensis
GTAGTACAGGTCATTCGGTAAAGTCTATACAGTTCATAAAAAAATACAAAGACAGAAAGGGGAAATAAAAGACCCCTAAGCCATAGTATGGCAGGCTCGGAACCTCGCAGTGAGGCACAGTGGTTGGCTTGACAAAACTGGAGTTTACCCCCGACGTTTCTAGACGCGTTCTGGTGCCTGTACACCTACATATATATATGAGCAGTGAGCTAAAGCCCAGTGAATAACACAACGCGTAAAGAGGTTGAGAATGAATGTCCTTACAGTAATGAAAACAGTTCATTAAATCAGTGTTTCATCCAAAGTGGCATTCGGCCACGAAGTGGGTTTCTCAGACCCCAGTGTCCCTCAAAAGGGAGTAGAAAGGAAGTATGCCAAAAATCAGAACAAACGGAGATGGTTAGGCGGTCCCGAACCGAGGCACACGGCCTGACGGCTCCGAAAACCGGGAACCGGACTCCGAAATGGGCAAAATGGCCTGCGGCCACAAAATGTAGCCCACGGCCACTGAGAGATGGTCTACGGGACCTCTCCCTCCCCTCAGGAAAAGAAACAGCAAAAACCGAGCCTGGTTCGCAAACCGAGGCAAAGCACAAAAGAGGGTTCGGAAGTCCGGAGGCAGGGCTCGCAGCCGAGACTCTGAAACTTCTGAACGAGCACATTATGCAACGTCACCGAGCGCTCAATCGGTGATGTCTGAGTCTTAAGGTCGGTCAAAAATGGGGTGTCTACATCTTCCAAAACTGAACTCCCTATATCTCTTCAATCGATCACTCCTTAAGGGGGGATGTCTTCAATTACTAGGCCATTTGGTGAGGTCTTCTCTTGAGGAACCGCCCTTACCTCTTCATCAATGTAGCGATCCAAATGCCCTGAAGCTACCTACTCTTCCAAGTGTAAATTGATTGGCATGAAATCTTCTATTTGGTGCCCTCTCTCATCATGAAAGGTGCAACAATATTTTGGATTGAACCCTTTCTAGGCATCCCCCAACTTGGCCGGCCACCGGACGTATGTCTCGTCACGGATCTTGCTAAGGATATGGTAGATCGGGATTTTGAAGACTGTGGTGATGCCTATTTGGCCGTTTAATTTTCTCTTGGCATTATCCATGGCATCATAAGGATAGTTCGTTTGGTTGTTGTTACAACCCTTACCCCAGGTGTTACGGTTAGCACCACAGTCTTGCTCTCTTTCGCAGTTGTTTGGACGGTTTACCTCATGTCTGACCTCGTGAACCTTCCAAGCCACCCTTTTGTCCACTGTTACCGATTCACCTTTACGGTAGTCGCAGTCGCATCATCCTTAGCCCGAATATGCTCATTGATGCACTACATTAGCAGCTTCATGGTCATCGATTGGTTCATTGTAAGCGAGTTTCTGAGTCTATGTCCGACTAGGAGACCACACTTGTATTGGGTGATTGCTAGGTTCGTTGGGCAATCAAGAATTCATTGAATGTTTCCCTATACTTGGCGTTGTATGCCTTCAAGGAGTTGCCTATTTCCATCTTGATTCCCAGAAGGTGGTCAAATTCTTTGGGTGTTTTGGTGTTGGTCTTGAAGCGTGTCACAAATGCCTCCACCAATTGCTGCCACCCACAATACTTTCCTCAGGTAGCCTTTCAAACCATTTCAGGCCCAACTCGTCCAAACTCGATGGAAAAATAAGGCACATGAGCGCATCGTTTCACCTGTGCTCATCCATAACCTGCCGAAATGGCTTACGTACATGTACAGATCGGTCTTTCCGTCATAGAGCGTAAACTTAGGCTAGTGGAAGCCAGCGGGGAGAGGCGTGTTTTCTATCTCTATGGAAAAAGTGGTGACGCTTAGTCTCGCCAACTCCTTGTCTAGTGGCGCGTGCACTACCAAGCAGAATGTAGGCATTACAACTTCTTCACTGATGTGTCCCTTAGGGGCTAACCGATGTAACGCCGGCACCTTCTGTGCCTCTTGCGGGTGCGCTCGTTCCTCCAACATATCTCTCGAGTCTCCTGACCGATTGGTGTATGAGTATCTTGTCGTTGTTGACGGTCATAGAGGGTGGTAGCTGCTGTCCTGAGTGTGAGATACCCTTGCTGATGCGACGAGCTCGTCAACTCTGAAGCTCCTTGTAATGAAGAGTGATGGAGTTCACCATCTGTCGCGATTGTTGGAGTGGTGGGATTGGGTGTGCTCACTGTGGTTTTCTACTCCAGCAATGCCCTTTTCCTTCAGCTGGCATTTCATGACCTCCATCCCTGTCGCCATCTTCTTAACGATGGCGTCTTGGTCCTTCAGCTTGCTCTCTAGGTGCTGAGTATGTGTGTCTCACCGTCGACAGTGTCCTTCTGGGCACAATAAGCGCCCAGAACTCCTTGCGCGTTTGTCTCGCGCATCTTGGGGGGCCCTCGTATGGAAGTCTCCAATCCTGCCATCAGCAGAACGGCGGGCAGATCACCACGATGCTGAATTGACTCTGAAGTAATGACGTCGACAACAGACTTCGGAACGTCGTCGTTGTTCACCATGAAAAGTGCTGAGTATGTGTGTCTCACCGTCGACAGTGTCCTTCTGGGCACAATAAGCGCCCAGAACTCCTTGCGCGTTTGTCTCGCGCATCTTGGGGGGCCCTCGTATGGAAGTCTCCAATCCTGCCATCAGTAGAACGGCGGGCAGATCACCATGATGCTGAATTGACTCTGAAGTAATGACGTCGACAACAGACTTCGGAACGTCATCGTTGTTCACCATGAAAAGTGATTAGAAAAGCTTGGAGAATAAGGTTTTGTCGTTGTTCACCATGAAAAGTGATTAGAAAAGCTTGGAGAATAAGGTTTTGTCTGTCGAACTTCCTACAAATGGTGCCAAGTGTACGGGGAGGAAATATTCGTCGCTCTTTGTACTCCTCGTGTCCAAGCTCTGAGTATCGTCGTTCAACCTAAGTACAAAATGACGGTGAGCTACCCGGCGGGTGTGCAGTGGGAAAACCCCTCCGATGGTCAAGTTAGCACACTTAGAGAAGGAGAGAGAGAGAGAGAGAGGAAACACAATGCAAGTAGCTCTGATAACAAGAATTCCAAACATGTTGAATGGAGGCACCGCACGGTTTATATAGTTGCTGCACACACTACTCTATTCATTCTTCCTTAGACGCGTGGATGTACTACCCTCTCTTTGTCCGCCACATATATGTGCGACAATACAACCAAACAACATTGACAAAACAACTAGATGGTATTGACGTGCATGAACAGTGGATTTCCTTCTTTGCCCACCCATTAGGCCATGTGGCAGCTCTTGCCAAGCTAACCATATCCTCATCTAGCCTAGCTCTCCAATCTTGACTAGTCTTTTGGGTCGAGCTGATCATTGCCGATCTCCAACGTTCAATCCTCTTGGCTTGCAACATTCAGTCCGTTCAAGTTCCATTAATTTATCAAGGAAAACTCTGCCTGATCTAGGAGCACCTAGCTTGGCGCACAAGCCTCACCTAGCTCGACTCATGATCTAAGTCCAACAACCAACCCGATTCTATGTCTCGGGCTAGCCTAACTGATCCGGAACCTTGACTCAGGCCACACCGTGCTATTCCATCTCGGTTAAGCAGCCTTGCAATTTACTCTAAGCTCACACTAACTCGGCCCATTTACTCGGTACAAATCTCCCTCTCAACAAGTGATAGAAAGACTTAAATCAAACTTTTTAAGATTCAAGGTTCTTGTTTAACGACTTTATCCCATGGATTACATTTATCCTCAAAGTGAGAGATATGATGTATCTTTAAAATTGAACTGGGCTTCTATTCAGTTCAAAATTTGGGCTATAGTGTTTTTTTCGGACCCATAGAGTTCATCAAATGTTTTGTTTCAATGATCTAAGTCACTCATGTTATAGAGTCCTATGTGTATATCATTAATAAATAAAAAATTATGTTGATCTAATAATCGTAATATTTTTTAATTTCATCACATTTGAGTACCTAAGTTTGTTGAAAATGATAAATAGAGGTACTCTCTAAAAACAAATGTAAAATGAAAGTTATCAATTCTAAGATTCGTTGTAATATATATTTTTTTAAATAATAAAAAGAGAATCTATTATCAAAATTATAGATGGCATTTTTATAAATTTAATTTGATCAAGTGATCACTAATATCTAATTAACTTAAATTGTTGTATGAATGATCGACTCAGTGAGTCAATTAATAATGTAAATTATTTAACCGCAATGGGTTGGCTTAATAGTCAAAATATAGAATTTGGGATGTGTTCCATCTACAATCTCAGATTTAAAACCAAATAATTACTTAAGACTAATCCATGTGGTACTTTAATTGAGTTCTCACTAATACATGGTGGTATTACTTGGAAGTGAATCTCCAGTTAAATGTGCAACTAAAAATAATCCATTATCCATCTCAAACTTGATTTAATTGAACTGGGCCACGTACAGAAGACAGTGTCAACTTTAATCAAATTAATCAATTATCTAGTAGCTTTGAAAAATGCAAATGTAGCCTCTACCGTCTTGGTCAAACTCGAACAAGTTGAAGCAAAACTGAACCAGTTTTTGACTTTTCAATATGCGTACATTGTTAGCCTTTGATGATGACTAGTATTTAAATAAATAAAGACCTTAGGGCTATCGTATCTGAAAGGAGCATGAAAGTTGAGCTATAAAGACCAGAAAAACATTGCACTTGTGAGATCAGATTCAAAACCACGGGAGTCCGAACTGTAGGGCTATCGTATCCGAAAGGAGCATGAAAGTCGAGCTATAGTACTCATTGTGTCCAAGTTCTGAGTAACGTCGCTTAACCTGAGAACAAAACGATGGTGAGCTACCCGGTGGGTGTGCAGCCAGAAAACCCCTCCGACAATCAATTTAGCACACTTAGAGAAGAATAAAGAGAGATGGAAGACACAACGCAAGTAGCTCTGATAACAAGAATTCCAAACCTGTTGCATGGAGGCGCCGCATGGTTTACATAGTTTCTGTGCACACTACTCTATTCGTCCTTGTTTGGACACGTGGATGTACTACCCTCTCTTCGTCCGCCATGTATGTGTACGACAATACAGTCAAACAACATTGACAAAAAAGCTAGATGTTATTGACGCACACGAATAGGGGATTTCCCTCTTTGCCCACCCATTGGGCCATGTGACAGCTTTTGCAAAGCTAACCATATCCTTATCTAGCCTAGCTCTCTAATCTTGACTAGTCTTTTGGGCCGAGCTGATCATTGCAAATCTCTAACGTTTAATCATCTCGGCTCGCTACATTCAGTCTATTCAAGTTCCATTAATTTATCAAGGCAAACTCTGTCTGATCTAGGAGCACCAAGCTCGGTGCATAAGCCTCACGTAGCTTGACTCATGATCCAAGTCCAATAACCAACCTGGTTCTACATCTAGATCTTGGGCCAACCCAATTGATCCGAAACCTTGACTCAAGCCACACCATACTATTCCATCTCAATTGAGTAGCCTTGCAATTTACTCTAAGCTCACACTAACTCGACCCATTTACTCGGCACAAATCTCCCTCTCAATTGCCCCTTAATCCCGTACACTTCAGCATCATTGGGATTACCTTATCCTTTAGCTTGGCTCATGTCTTTATAGCGGCACACTCACCAACCAATCTGACATCTCGTCTCTTCGTGGACACATGGCATTTTGATGAAGTTATTTCTTGGTATGTGCACAGAGTAGTTCGATGGGCCCCAGCTCATTCACTTTGCTAGGCCCATTTTTGTTCGTTACTGCTCATTTAGCTTCATTTTGCTCGATATTGATAGAGTTCCAGGTTGTCTACTGCTCGACCAGGTAGTTACTCGATCAGTAAATGCTACCAAATAAATAGACCCATGCTTGGTTAAAGAAGGTGGTCTAAACTCTCGCCTCTAGCTTGGTCGACCAAGTTACGGAATTTGGGTTACACCAAGGGTGTTTGTTCTCAAGGTTTTTGTATTAGCTCGGTTGTTTGTTTGCAAAGCCAAACCATTTCCAAGCTCGGTTTAACCCCGCGATCATCTTGGCTTACATGAAAACTATACTGGTCGATGGAGACTACTTTTGTTTCGTAATTAGGTTGGCATTAATTTGATTTGCTTCATCGCCATCTCAGTTATGAGTTATTACTTGGTCATGAACCAATCTGGCCTGACACTTGATGTCATGGGCTCGCCTTTGCTTGGCTTAACCGTGGCAACCTTGCAAACCTACTTTGCTAGGCTTGACTTTTGTAATCTTACAAACGGACCATGCAAACAAACCATGCAAACTGACGTTTAACAAGTTGGACCTAGTAAATGGTGCTTGCACGTCAACTAGGCAAACGGAGCTTGGACGTCAACCATGCAAGCGGCATGCAAGTGTTGGCCGAAAAAACGATGTATGATGTTGACCTTGCAGTGTGGACAAATATTAAGTCATTAAGATCGACCCTATAACTTCCCCCTAGACTAGGCTCCTGCCTTAAACTTACGAAGCAAAGCATTGACCCAGGCTAAATGGGTTGCCCCTGGACCATGTCCACTACTCAGTTAGAATTCTCTTCGACTGAATCATTTGTTTTCCGCCGAAAGTTGGCAAGCAAAATTGGCTTGGCAATTTCTTGGCAAGCAAAATAAGCTTAGCTCGGCGATTTACTTCTCGGTGAGCAAAATCGGCTCAGCAACTTCCTTGGTCAGCAAAATTAGTTTGGCAAGGAACTTCACAGTTAGCAAGCAAAGTCAGCTCGACAACTTGCTTCTTGGCGAGCAAAATCATCTTGGCAAAGAACTTCAAAGTTGGCAAGCGAAGTCAGCTCAGCATCTTGCTTCTACCAAGAAAAATTAGCTTGGTAAGGAATTTCAATGTTGGCGAGCAAAGTCAGCTCGGCAAGGAACTCAAAGTTGGCGAGCAAAGTCAGATCCGCAATTTGCTTCTTGGTGAGCAAAATCAGTTCAGCAAGGAACTTCAAAGTTGGCGAGCAAAGTCAACTCAACAACTTGCTTCTTGGTGAGCAAAATCAGCTCGTCAAGGAACTTCAAAGTTGGAGAGCAAAGTCAACTTGGCAACTTGCTTCTTGGCGAGCAAAATTAGCTCGGTAAGGAATTTCAAAGTTGGCAAAAAACTTCGAAGTTGGCGAGCAAAGTTAGCTCAGCATCTTGCTTCTGTCGAGAAAAATTAGCTCGATAAGGAATTTCAATGTTGGCGAGCAAAGTTAGCTTGGCAACTTGATTCTTGGCGAGCAAAATCAGCTCAGCAAGGAACTTCAAAGTTGGCGAGCAAAGTCAGATCCGTAATTTGCTTCTTGGCGAGCAAAATCAGCTCGGCAAGGAACTTCAAAGTTGGCGAGCAAAGTCAACTCGACAAATTGCTTCTTGGCGAACAAAATCAGCTCGTCAAGGAACTTCAAAATTGGCGAGCAAAGTCAACTTCGCAACTTGCTTCTTTGCGAGCAAAATCAGCTCAGCAAGAAATTTCAAAGTTGGCGAGCAAAGTCAGCTCGGCAATTTGCTTATTGGTGAGCAAAATCAGCTCGGCAAGGAACTCTAAAGTTGGCGAGCAAGGTCAACTCGGCAACTTGTTTCTTGGCGAGCAAAATCAGCTCGGCAAGGAACTTCAAAGTTGGCGAGCAAAGTCAGCTCGGCAACTTGTTTCTTGGCAAGCTAAATTAGCTCGACAAGGAATTCTAAAGTTAATCAAAACCATCAACAAATCTCTTGCCAAACAAAATCCTCCCGACAAGAAATGTTAAAGTTGGTGATCAAAATCAGCTCGGTAACTTAGATCTTGGCAAGCAAAATCAACTTAACAAGATTTCTTGGCAAGAAGAATCAGCTCGGTAAGGAATTCTAAAGTTAATCAAAACCATCAACAAACCTCTTGCTGAGCAAAATTTGCCCGGTAAGGAATTCCAAAGTTGAACAAAACCCCAACTTTCATCTTGCTGAGCAAAATCAGCCCGGCAAGGAATTCTGATCTTTCCGTCAAAATAATTGTCAGTTGCCCCTTAGACCTCTCTAAATCTTCTTGGCGGGGCGAAAATACAACAATTTTGAAGAAAACAGTCTACTTGTTTCATTATATCAATAATAGAATGGGTTGCAAAAGAAGAACTAAGAATAAAACTTTAGATTAGCAGTGTTCAATGTTCTGGAAATAAATCGGCCATTTATATTCTATGAGTTTTATGTCCCTTTTCCTCTGCCTTCTCACTAACATCTCCCAAAACCGAACTCCCCAGATCTCTTTAATCAATCACTCCTTGAGAGAGGACGTCTTCGATTGCTAGGCCATTTGGTGAAGTCTTCTTTTGAGGAGCCGCCCTGACCCTTTCATCAGCATAGCGATCCAAATGCCCTGAAGCTACCAACTCTTCCAAGTATAGCTTGAGTGGCATGCAATCTTCTGTTTGGTGCCCTCTCTCATCATGAAAGGTGCAACGATATATTGGATTGAACCCTTTTTGGGCATCTCTCAACTTGGCTGGCCACCGGACGTATGTCTTGTCACGGACCTCGGTAAGGATACAGTAGATCGGGATTTTGAAGACTGTGGTGATACCTGTTTGGGTGTTCAATTTTCTCTTGGCATCATCCGTGGCATCACGAGAATAGTTCATCCGGTCATTATTATGACCCTTATCCCGGTTGTTGCGATTAACACCGTAGTCTTGCTCTCTTTCGCAATTTCTTGGACGGTTTGCCTCTTGTCTGACCACGTGAACCTTCCCAGCCACCCTTTTGTCCGCTGCTACCGGATTCACCTTCGCAGTAGTCGTGGTTGTATCATCCTTAACCCGAATGTGCTCATTGATGCGCTGCATTAGCAACTCTATGGTCGTCGATTGGTTCATTGTAAGCGAGTCTCTGAGTCTATGTCTGACTGGGAGACCACGCTTGTATTAGGTGATTGCTAGGTTCGTTGGGCAATCAAGAATTTCGTTGAATGTTTCCCAATACTTGGCGTTGTACGCCTTCAAGGAGTCGCCCATTTCCATCTTGATTCCCAGAAGGTGGTCGACTTCTTTGGGTGTTTTGGTATTGGTCTTGAAACGTGTCACGAACGTCTCTGCCAATTGCTGCCACCCTTGATACTTTCCTCAAGTAGCCTATCGAACCATTTCAGGCCCAACTTGCCTAAACTCGATAGGAAAATAAGGCACATGAGCGCACCGTTTCGCTTGTGCTCGTGCTCAGCCATAACTTGACGAAAATGGCTTACGTGCATATACAAATCGATCTTTCCATCATAGAGCATAAACTTGGGCTGGTGGAAGCCAATGGGGAGTAGTATGTTTTCTATCTCTATGGAAAAAGGAGTGACACTTAGCCTCGCCAACTCCTTGTCCGGTGGCACATGCGCTGCCAGGCGGAGTGGAGGCATTACAACTTCTTCACTGATGTGTCCCTTAGGGGCCAATCGCTATAGCGTTGGCACCTTCTGTACCTTCTACCGACATGCTCGTTCCTCCAACACATTTCTCAGGTCTCTCGACCGATCGGAGTATGAGTACCTTGATGTTGTTAACGATCGTGAAGGGTGGTAGCAACTATCCTGAGTGTGAGATACCCCTGTCAGTGCGACGGGCTCGTCAACTCTAAAGCTCCTTGTAACGGAGAGTGAAGGAGTTTGCCACCTATCCCGACTGTCGGAGTGGTGGAATCGGGTGCGCTCACCGTGGTTTACCCCAGCAACGTCCTTTCCCTTCAGCTGGCGTTTCATGGCCTCCATCTTTGTCACCATCTTCTTAATGATGGCATCTTGGTCTTTTAGCTTGCTCTCTAGGTGCTCAGTATGCGTGTCTCGCCATCAGCGGTGTCCTTATGGGCTCAATGAGCGCCCAGAACTCCTTGTACGTTTGTTTCGCCCGTCTCTGAAGGGGCCCTCGTGTGGAAGTCTCCAGTCCAACCATCGGCAGAACAGTGGATAGATCACCACGACGCCAAAATAACTCTGAAGTAATGCCATCGACGACGAACTTCGGAACGTCATCTTTGTTTGCCATGAAAAGTGATCAGAAAAGCTTGGAGCATAAGGTTTTGTCTGTTGGATTTCCCACAGACGGCGCCAATTGTATGGGGAGGAAATATTCGTCGCTCTTCGTACTCCTCATGTCCAAGCTCTGAGTATCGTCATTCAACTTGAGAACAAAACGACGGTGAATTGCCCCGGCGGGTGTGCAGTCGGAAAACCCCTCCAGTGATCAAGTTAGCACACTTAGAGAAGAAGAATGAGAGAGTGGAGACATAATACAGGTAGCTCTGATAACAAGAATTCCAAACTTGTTGCATGGAGGCGCCGTACAGTTTATATAGTTTCTGCGCACACTACTCTGTTCATCCTTCCTTGGATGTGTGGATGTACTACCCTCTTTTCGTCTACCACGTATGTGCACGATAATACTGCCAAACAACATTGACAAAACAGCCAGACGGTATTGACACGCACGAACAATGGATTTCCTTATTTGCCCACCAATTGGGCGACATGGCTGCTCTTGCCAAGCTAACCATATCCTCATCTGGCCTAGCTCTCCAATGTTGACTAGTCTTTTGGGCCAAGCTGATCATTGTTGATCTCTAATGTTCAATCATCTCGACTCACCACATTCAATCCATGCAAGTTTCATTAATTTATTAAGGCAAACTCTGCCTGATCTAGGAGCACCTAGCTCGACGCACATGCCTCGCCTAGCTCGACTCATGATCCAAGTCCAATAACCAGCCCGGTTCTACGTCTAGATCTCGGGCCAACCCAACTGATCCGGAACCTTGACTCAAGCCACACCGTGCTATTCCATCTCAGTTGAGCAGCCTTGCAATTTACTCTAAGCTCACACTAACTCAGCCCATTTACTCGGCACAAATCTCCCTCTCAACAAGTGATAAAAAGACTCAAATCAAACTTTTTAAGATTCAAGGTTCTTGTTTAACAACTTTATCCCATGAATTACATTTATCCTCAAAGTGAGAGATATGATGTATCTTTAAAATTGAACTGGGCTTCTATTCAGTTCAAAATTTGGGCTATAGTGTTTTTTTAAAACCTATAGAGCTCATCACATTGTTTTGTTTCAATGGTCCAAATCACTCATGTTATAGAGTCCTATGTATATATCATTAATAACATAAAACAAATATATGCTAATCTAATAACCGTAATATTTTTTTATTTCATCGTGTTTGAGTACCTAAGTTTGTTGAAAATGATAAATAGAGGTACTCTCTAAAAAATTATGTAAAATGAAAGTTATTAGTTCTAAGATTCTTTATAATTTATATTTTTTAAAAAATAAAAAGAGAATCTATTATCAAAATTGTACATGGCATTTTTACAAATTTAATTTAATCAAGGGGTCACTAATATCTAATTAACTTAAATTGTTGTATGTAGTGGTAGAGCCAGAAAATTAGGTTAGAGGGAGCACTTATTAATTATAATTTTTTATTTTAAAAAAATTCATGAGCAACTTTAAGATAATAATCATTTTATAAGATAAATTTAAACATAAAAAATTACATATTCATTATTAATAAGAACAAATCAAAATTCTATAATAGTGTAGAATAGCTCGTTGTGAGATGATGATGTAAGTTTGCAATTTTAGTACAAAAAATTATGGATCAAAATTCCTAATTTTAAAAAATAAAAACACATCATTTATAACACAAATTATTATAAAAGCTATTTCATTTTTATTTGACAGAAAAATATTAAAGAGATGACATTGTTTATAAATGATCTGTTTTGAATGAAAATTATTAAACAGTCTTAGAGTACCATATGACGTTACCTACGTGATACTCAAAGCATAGAAAATCACAAATCACACTAAGTGGTATGTCAATTACTTGAAAATAATAAGTTCATTATATCCAATTTATAATATTTTTCGCTACACTATTGATTTAAACTATTATATAAATAATGTCACATAGTGTTTTCAAAGTATCAAATAATAACTTGTTGTGAACAATATAATAAATCATTAGTCAAAGAATATGTTAAGAAAAAAAATACATTTTATATATGAGAATAAAAAAATTTTAAAAAAAATTACAAAACTGAGGAGGGGGCACGTGACCCTATCGGCCTATGCTGTCTCCGTCCCTGGTTGTATGAATGATCTACTCAGTGAGTCAATTAATAACGTAAATTATTTAACTCCAATGAGTTGGCCTGATAGTCAAAATATAGAGTTTGGGATGTATTCCATCTACAATCTCAGATTTATTAAAATCAAATAATTACTCAAGACTAATCCATAGGGTACTTTAATTGAGTTCTCACTAATACACGGTGGTATTACTTGAAAGTGAGTCTCCAGTTAAATGTGCAACTAAAAATAATCCATTATCGTTTTACGTACGGAAGACGGTGTCAACTTGAATCAAATTAATCAATTATCTAGTAGCTTTGAAAAATGCAAATGTAGCCTCCAGAGTCTTGGTCAAACTCGAACAAGTTGAAGCAAAACTCAACTAGTTTTTGACTTTTCAATATGTGTACATTGTTAGCCTTTGATGATGACTGGTATTTAAATAAATAAAGACCTTATATGTAGGTTCATAAAATTTATAACATATAATCAATTTAATTTTATGATTCCCTTTCCCAAAATACACATTTGGCAATTGAAAATTTCAAAAACTCGGTGATTTGTGATTATAATTCAATTTTAAACAAGGAATAGCAATTTTAATTAAACAATCAACAAGAAATCGACACAACAATTTAACGTAAAAAGAATCGCAATTGAACACCTTCAAGTGTGATAAAAAATCACGGCCAAAGCCATAAAATAATCAACTAAGAAGACAAGAAAGAACTACACACGAGAACCTTTAATTACCTAACGAATTCACACCTGAATTGAACCAAATCTAGTATGTCTTTTCCACCACCGTTTTCACCTCAGAATTGTTTCGCCCAACGTTTAATCAATTATCTAGTAGCTTTGAAAAATGCAAATGTAGCCTCCAGAGTCTTGGTCAAACTCGAACAAGTTGAAGCAAAACTCAACTAGTTTTTGACTTTTCAATATGTGTACATTGTTAGCCTTTGATGATGACTGGTATTTAAATAAATAAAGACCTTATATGTAGGTTCATAAAATTTATAACATATAATCAATTTAATTTTATGATTCCCTTTCCCAAAATACACATTTGGCAATTGAAAATTTCAAAAACTCGATGATTTGTGATTATAATTCAATTTTAAACAAGGAATAGCAATTTTAATTAAACAATCAACAAGAAATCGACACAACAATTTAATGTAAAAAGAATCACAATTGAACACCTTCAAGTGTGATAAAAAAATCACGGCCAAAGCCATAAAATAATCAACTAAGAAGACAAAAAAGAACTACACACGAGAACCTTTAATTACCTAACGAATTCACACCTGAATTGAACCGAATCTAGTATGCCTTTTCCACCACCGTTTTCACCTCAGAATTGTTTCGCCCAACGTTGAATCCACAACACCGATGTCGAATTCACGATGATGAACCACTCTGAAATCCACTAAAATTTCAGGCTCAAGCTCTCCGAAATCCACCGAACAACACCTCTCTCTCTCTCTCTCTCTCTCTCTCTCTCTCTCTCTCTCTATATATATATATATATATATATATATATATATATGAATAAAAGAACAAAAACAACCCTTGATATTTGTCAATATGTAATTCATTGATCAATCGATCACCTTGTATACATCAAGAAAACTCATATAAAACAACTCTTCAATATAGAACACTTATTTTATTCATTTTTGAGAATCTAAACGAGTTCCAACTCTAAAAATAGCAAGTAACACACTTTATACTAAATAGAGCTGCGAAGACTGCTTGAGGGCACACTTTATCGATCGAGCAGTGTAAGAAAAGGTGGTGATCACATACAGGGCCGGCCCTGGGCATGGGCCAACCAGGCCATGGCCTAAGGCCCCTCAAAATAGACCAAAAAAAGGGGGCCTCCTATTATGATTTAGTTTAATATATTAAATATGTTTGAAGTTCAAAAAAAATTAAAGAATGTCCAAATTAACTTAAAATAAATTGACCCATTAAAAAATTGAAATGTCTATTCAAAAAAATTAACATCGTTACGACGTTATCCATTGAAAATAGATCCAAAAAAAGGGTCCCCTCCTATTATTGTTTATTGTAATATATTAGGTATGTTTTAAATCCAAAAAAAATTAAGGAAGGCCCAAACTAATTTAAAATAAATTGACCCATTAAAAAATTGAAAGGTCCATTTAAAATAATTAGCATTGTTATCCACTGAAAATGATTTTGCAAAAAAAAACTAGATTATACAAGTATGATTGATTTATTTGCTTCTAAAAATGCAAGAAGAGCGAGGATCAAGCGACATTTATTAGTTGTTGTAATGTAATACTTAATATTTTTTGTGATTTTGACAGAAATCTTTTGTCTTTTACCTTCATTTTTTTTTTCATTCTATGAAAAAAAAAATGTGAAGGGCCCCAAAAATTTACTAATTGATTATCGATTTTGGGCCCGGAAATCTCAGGACTGGGCCTGATAACATATAAGTCAATCGTTCGGGCGCAACTTCTATCACTAGAGCAGTAAAACACGTTTCCTAGAAGTTCAGAACACACATCAAGATACTGGATGATCCACTTCACTACTTGAGCGCACGAAAGAATGCGAAGTGAAAAACAAAGAATGCTCGAGTCAAGATACAGAATATCAGCACAAACTTCTCTTTACAGGCACAACTTGAGTTAGATTCACATCTAAACTCTTATAACTTATAGATACAATAGAGTGAATAAAAATACAACTGAACGAATTTTTATCCAATAGAATTATCAATTACAAAAACTTAACAGCAATGTAATGCCTTGACCAAGTACAGTTTTAATAGTATGACTTAGCACCAAAAAAATAATAAAATTAGGTGACATTTGATTGAAGTGTATAAAAGGGACATTTACCTGACAATGGTATCAGTGTAAAAAATTTACAAATTAATAAAAAAAAGTTTATGATATTAATTATTAATTTTTATAGAAAATATGTTTCACTGATACCTGGCAGTGTAATTCTCTCTATATAAAATAGAAATAAAGGAATTACCCAAAAAATAGGAATAAAGGGTTGGGGTAAAATTAGGCCCATCTTGTATTTTGTTTTGCATTTTATTGTAGGGAGAATTGGAGATTATGATGTGAACAATATATATCTTATAACAAAATAAGAAAATGAGTAATTTTATATTTTTTAAATCATAACTAAAATAAAAAAAAATTATAACCAAATATTACATGAGATATAACTAAATATCTCAAAATAATATTATAACTAAAAAAAATTAATTATAATTAAAAAAAATTATATAACTAAAGATATATATAATAAGTATGTACGATAGAATTCTCCTTTATTGTAAGATAAAGAGGGAGGATTATGTATGAGACTATCTCTAATGGTTCACCAGTTACATCATCAAATTCAAATTTGGTATAAAAACATACTTTTTGTGCTCTAATGGTTTCACCAAAACAGTATCAAATTGGAAAAATGTCAAATGTTTCGCCAAACTGAGGATCTGGAAAGCGTTCACCAATTTATTGTGCAGTAACGTTGGGCAGGGACCCACCGGACGACCAGCCAAACATTCGACCAGTTATCCCTCCGGTCATCCGGTTAATCGAACAAACAGATCTGGATTTTGATATGCTTTGAGGATGTGGGTGTTCAATATACTACGAGTTGCCTCACTTTCTTGGCCTTTTTCAGTCCAATCCCGACGACCCATTCACTCCAACCACAATGTCCTTGCCATGGCTGAACAGTCCCAGAAGCCGCCTTCACAAACCACCAACCACAAGTACACCAATTGTCTTGCTTCCAAACACAGCCCTCTTTCTTGTTATGGGTATGTGATAGATTGGTGGTTTGGTCCTTGTATGCTAATTCTTGAATTGCATGAGGAGTCTGAGATCATGCTGTGTTGTAAGGAGTATAGGATAGGAGATTTGGATATGGCTGTTGCTATTGTTTTGTATGTACTCTGTTTTTTTTCTTTCTGGGTTTTTTGATAGAAACTCGCACTCTCTTTCTAGACTCTCTATTCTCCAATTTTTATTTCTTAATTGTGATACCGATATGATATTTTTTTAATATTTATTAAGGTCAATTGGTATCCATGGGGTGAGGAAGCATTCGAATAACCATTCTGGGTTTTAATTTCAGATGCAAATTCAAAGTCAAAATTTTGCACTGACTGGTCAATCGGCCGGTCGTCCGTCCGGTCGACCAGTGATTTGATGAAAAGGCAAATCTCTCTGTTGGAGCAGGCAATATCAAATAGAGAAATTCGACCTTTTTTTACTCAAATTTGATAAATTTTTTGATGAACCATTGAAAATGTTCTGAGAGATGTCGAATTCAATATGTTTTGACTTTGAATAATTTTAATACGGACCTGAGGGATTGAGTAAGAAAAAAAAAATTAATATCATATAAAAAGTGGTGTCAGGAGAACAAAGCATTCTGGATTATTTTCTTTTTTTATTCAATGATAAAAGAATAATTATATATCTAATCACATCAATTATCTAATTTTAGCCAAATACAGTACAAATAATCCCACTCTTAGTCTCTTGACATGTATCCTAAAAGCATACATTAATAAAACATTTTTTTTTTTATCGGTATGAATTCTTTTTTTAAGTTGATTGCTGAACTTCAAGTATGCAGTTCTCCTCATAATTATAAATTTGTCCCTATCAATTAACAAAAATAAAATAAAGACACATGCGGATGTGAAGGGAGATGTTTTTTAAAAAAAAAAATTGGAAATCCATTTCCTAATCATTATTAATGTTGGATTAAACATAAATACTACAATTTTGAAAATCAAGTTGGTCTACCAAGCACACAAGACGAAACTACTAGAAGAAACAATGTACATTAATCCCCAAGTCAATGGAGACCCCTTCACCCGAAAAGAAACAACGTACATGAATTAATTACATTTTAATTTGGGGCCTACTCAATACATGTTAAGATGATTTCAAAATATTATATATGTATATATATATATTGCACACATTTTTATATAAAATTTAAAATATTTTGAAATTTATTATTGCACACATTAGCTAATTTCTTTACTTTTTTGAGTTTCAAAGGAGCTGTTAACAAGTGCATTAGAGTTGTTACATGTTTGCAAAGTTTAGAAGTTGATTAAAATGATTTAAATAAGTATATTTTTTAAATTTTTATAAAATATATATGTATATATATATAAATAAATAAAAAATAATGTAACTTAAAATATAAATATATATATATTTTTTTAATTTATGGCAAACAAGCGCTTACTATCTGTCTTCAATCTTCTAGTTAGAGAGAGTCGAAAATCCTATGGGGTCAAATCGACCACACTTTATGCAATTGTTTAATTATTTTACACATACAAATTCATACACAATCAGGGGAATCTTACATTTATTTGACACACACTTTTTTTTCCTTCTTTTTTTTTTATTTTTAATTTTTTGTTTTAAGATTTAAAACGATTTGCATTTATGAATTTTGAACTTGCGACCTCTTATGATCACTTCACACTCTTTAACATCACCCTTTTAAGACTTACATTTACTAAATTAATATACTTTAACACAAAATTAAATTATACTTTTATCACTTTTTATCATATAATATATTTTAATAATTCATTGTGAATATTTTAGGGGTTTTTTTTTAAGGTCCCTGGTATTAAGATTTTATAGCGTAAAAAATATCTAATATTTTCATAATGTCTAAGGTTCCTCAATTTGATCTAGAGAAATTTCGTCCAGGGAAATTTCGTCCAGAGAAATTCTAGATTTCCAAAGAATTTCTCTGGGTTCAGTTTGACCAATTTTCAAACCAGAGAAAATTAATAAATTTTGGACTTCCCAGACCCAGAGAAAATTGACTTCACCAATTTTACTCAGTTAAAGGCAGAGAAAATTAAACAAATTTATCTGCCCTCCTACCTCTCCTAGACTCAACTCTCCAGAGAAAATTTGAACATTTCTCTGGTCTTCCCTTCTTTCCAGAGAAATTTTCCTTCTCTAGCCTTCAGAGAAATTTCCCTCTCCAGAAAAAATTTCTCTGGCCTTCCTGGCCTTCCCTTCTCTCCAGAGAAATTTTCCTTCTCCAAATCCAAAGAAATTCACTCAAACCAGATAAATTCCTCAAACCCAGAGAAATTCGCAAAGAGATGGTGTATGTAGCACGCAGCTCTGAAGAGACAAAAAGCTGGTTTTCAACAAAACCGTGGGCTGAAAAATCACCCATGTGTACACACTTTCCCATGTACCAAAGCCATCAACCAACTAGCATGTGCAAGAATAGACCCACGCCTCACCTCGCGCTGGAACGGAAATCAACAGCACCGCTGGACCACTGCCATGCATGGCGGAACCACCGACCTGGAACAATGGAACCTAAATCTCCATATTTACCAGCTTGGACACCCAGACCAAACGAACCAGGATACACCGACCTCACCCGAGGTGTCATAGACACACTACCGACGACGCATCCGTGTCCAAACCGTAGTAACACTCCAGCGACACACGATCTCACCAACGACATGCTACCAACCTGCGACTATCACCATCCACCGGAGAACCAGTGCAACGAAGCTTCCACCTAGAGACCTACTACAGCAGACCACCAAGCGTCCCCAGTACACAACTGATAAGGGGAGAGTCAAATTTCTCTGAAATGATATATGGTGTGGGTTTAGGGACTTTAGACATCAAAAAATAATATTGTGAATCTCTTTCATTACTAAAAATGAGAGGAACCTTAGACTAATTTTTCTAATATTTTAATATGTATCCTAAAATCACACCTCAACAAACTTAAACTTCGTCCATGGTTCGTTCGCTGTCATTCCACACATTTTATTAAACAATAATAAACAAGTACTTGGCAGTTCAATGGGCCGAATGCTTGTCGCAAAAAAATAAATAAAAAGAGGATTATTAAAATGCTTATCAAATTCAACATGTATTTCACATGCTTGACTTTTCAGCACATGCCTTCTTTTCTTTTTCTTTTCTTAATCTTATATATGACTAATTAATTGGCCGAAACTTATGTTGCGAGCAATTTGCTCCTTAAAATTACATATGCGAATTTTGTTTGAGATATGTTCATTTACATGGAGATGGTGCTTTGCATGAGTTTCAAAATTAGTCGAAGTATGGGTAAATTAGCTCGAACATTCCTTGGCTTTGTTTGGTAGGACTAAAATGTCACACTTTTTTTCTTTTTTTTTTTAATAAATTTTTTTTAAAAAGGATTCTTAAAATAATAATCAAAACAGATAACAAACCTATTTAACAGACATAGCAACACAGCAAGATAAAATCTAAAATGTAAATCCAACAAAATCTCTTGCAAAACATTCTCATGAATTTGAAGTTCAAAACATTGAAAGTAAACAAAAATCAACTACTTTGTTGAAACCAACAAAATATATTCTTCCATTGTCTGCTTCTCTACCCTTAGCCCCATGAACCCTGTCAATTAATTGGCGGTAATGTCTGCACATAAACATAAATTCCATTAACAAAAAAACAAAAACAAAAACAACAACAACAACAACAAAATTTAAAAAAAAAAAAAAAACAAATTGCTTGTTTTCTTTAGTGGGCATTTTTTTATTTTTAAAAATTTTATATGTTTTTTTTAGGGTCTTGTAATGAGACTGCAAAGCACAAAGTTCTAAAATTTTTATTTTTAAAAATTAATAAAAAAAGGCACTAAAAATTAAAATTACTGACTTTTGGGATTTTGTTTAATTTATTAGGTTTGGTTCATGGGAATCAAATAAAATTGAATGAGTATTTTATTAAAATATTCATTTTCACATTTAGTTTACTTAAATAATAATGAAAATTACATTGCATTGCGATGACCATTCTATTATATTTTAGTTTATTCCAATGAATTAAATGAAACCTTAATTCTTTTATTGAAACTTATGTTCAACAAAATATGATATCAAGATGGCTTAACTACGTGACTTTTCATTTAACTTTAGTCGGTAAAAGTATCTCCAATTATTCACCTTTTATTTTATCCAGTTTAAAGCCTGGTTTGGAATATTCAAAAAAATTCAAAAAATTAAAAGGTGACTAAAAAAAGTAAAAGAAATTATCACTATTCACCAAAAAAAATATAAAAAAATTAATTTTACACAAAATTATTACAAACAACTCTGACGTCCCACAAGCACAGAGCTGAGTTTTTTAGAAAAATTACACAAGTGGGGTTCATAAACAAGACGGTGTTGTTCGGCCTGTGGGGGCCATCACGGATCCCATTTTGATAATCTGAACTGTTCAATGTGTAAAACTCGTCGAGTACTATATGTCTGTAAAAAATCACGTTGATTAGATATCGCTAACTATATGATCAAATCAGTTTTGTATAAAAAAAAAAAGATGGTGTTATAGTTAACGGTTGAAAAAAAACCTAATCCGATCAGACAGCTATTGATATCCGATCAACGTGATTTTTTACAAGCATATAGTGCTCGACGAGTTTTACACATTGAATGGTTCAAATTATCAAAACGGGACTCGTGAGGGCCCCCATGGGCTGAACAACACCGTCCAATGCAATGCCCGAAAAGTAGACAACTATTTCTTATCATCAATTCACTCTGCCTAGACAGACGGCCATACTGCCTATTGTCCTTATCTTCTTCTACAAACTAATTTATAAAATTTTTTAATACACATTTTTTCGTAAAAAGTCAAAAAATTAATCCAAATAATCATCTTTTTTTCCTTAACTTTTTAATCCAAAAAGTCAAAAAGTGCACTTATTTAGGACACCCCAAACAAGCCCTAAATTTGATGGACTAGTGTTCAAATATCATCTCTAATGACTTCAACAAATGTTAACTAAATCAAGATAGAATTATTTTTTCATCAAAATGAGAACTCATGAAATCATTCATTAAATTTAAATTTAGTAAAAATTTAAAAAGATGAAGTATTAGAGATTTACTTATTTTTTTCATCAAATTTGATGAAAAAGAAAATTGGAATAAGAGGAAAATTTTAAAAAATATTTTGATGAAAAGATTGGAATAATTCATATCAAATTAAATTTTTTACTCAAATTTAAAATTAAATTAAATGAAAAAAAAATTAGTAAATAATTGGAGTGGCTCTAATACATCTAGAAGTAATCTGACGAATATAAGCATATAACTAGAGAATAGCGAAATACTATTAGTAATGAAAAGATGAACTGAAATTATTATTTTATCAGAATATATATATTTTTTTATTTGATTCGTCAAAAAATATTATAAATAAAATAATATTTAACTAACAGAAAAAGATGCCCCGCTGCTGCCACTGTGCAAGTTAGGAATGAATGCAAGGTTTATCTCCACTGATAGGATAAATATCAGATCTAATCTAATCTAATTTCAGCCTTTTCAAGCTCTCTTGGCCTTTAGCAGCCTGTCATTCTCAAGTTATATCCACGAAACTCTTCATATTTATTATTTATATTTATATATTTTTTTAATGAAATTGCCTCCTAACTTTTTATGTACCATGAACCTGTCTCATTTATAGCACATGCATGCGTTCGAAAATAGACACTCTAACTTCGTTTGTGGTTAGTTTTTTGATTTTTTAAATTTTTTTTTATTCTTTTAGTTTGAGATTAAAATGATCTTGTTTATGATAGATTTTTTTAATTTTTTTTTGAGAGAAATAATAAAATAATTATAATTTGAATGTGACAACTTTAACTTGTAACTAAAAAATTTATTTTATCTTTTTATGACTATTTTAGTCCTAACTCATCCCAACTCACATGACAAACCAAGACTCTATTTGCACACCGCATTCTATCCCAGTATATGTCACATTTTATTTTGATTTTTTAAATTTTTATTTAATTTATATTATTAATTTTGAAATATCTCCAAAATATCCTCCGTTCTCTAACCCTAACTTCACTGCATTAGTATAGTTTCCACCATCGTCGTCAATATACATAGTTGCCTTTTCTGTAGCCACCATTTCCCTTCCCCTCCCTTTCTTCTTGGATAAACTACTAATAGGTCTTAATAGTTAGATTTAATTCCCATCAAATCCTATTGAAAATAAATCTTAATAAAATTGTTGATAAAAATAAATTTTTTTTGACAATTTTTTATATATGTCGTTAAAAATTGATAATTAGTGACTTTTTTATCATGATTTTTATAAATTGTCGCTAAAATTTACAATTAGTGACTTTTTTATGACAAATTTTTCTCATAGGACCTATTAGCCAATAAGTCCACTTATTAAGACCTATACGTAAGTATCCCTTTCCTCTTCTCATTCCCAACTCCTTCATCTATTGCTATATTCTCTCTTTCTAGTACTGTTATTGCCCTTGCCCATCTCCACCTCAACACATCCCTCTACCATCTCCATCGTTACTCGGCCCATCTCTTTAATTGTGCAATTTTTCTTCACTTGTGAGAAAGCGATCTAGTGAGAGAAAGAAAGAAAGAGAGAGATCTAAAGGGAAAATCTCTAAAGATGATGAAAAAGAAAGATGAGAGGATGGTGACGACGGAAAGGATAGATTTGAAGTGGGTGACAAGTAGCAATAATAGTCACTAGTGGTAGTAGTGTTGGTTAGTGTTGGAACAATCTTCTATGTAAAATAAATAATTTGAAACTAAATTAAATAAAAAAAAATTACTTAAATAATTTATTTACCGAAAAGAAAAAAATACAAAATAGATCAAGTCAAATATGTGACACTCTATCCTTAAGACAGATTCACCCCGCTTCGGTGCTTACGGATAAATGGCGTCTATGCCCCAGGATACAATGATCTACACAAATTGTAGTAGCACTCCAAACAATTTGTACGTCGAACAAAAACTTGTGTATTATACTTTCCAAATTTTCCCTAAAATAATATAAAGAATAAGTTGATGCAAGAGAGCAAAAACTGGAAGGAAACAAGAGAATTTCGAATTTGGAGATCTGCTGGAATGGTCCAGGTATTATAGGGCCGAACATGTATGAATTTCAAACCGAACAAATGAAGTTTGAACCAAATAGGTAAGGTTTGAATTGAACAAATCTATTGAAGAACAAAATAGGTGCGAATTGTTTGAACCTGCTGGAATTCAATCTGTCCCGGTTCAACCTGTTTGAACCTGCTAGAAAATGGACTGAAAAAGGGCACTGTTTGGACAGAATTTTTTGGTGCAAAATTTAAATTAATTTCGTTTAGAAATTCAAATAATTTTCCCGCAATAATTTGAAAAAATTCAAATAAATTTTGTCTAAAAAATTAGTGTTAGAACCGAACCGACCCGACCCATAACTCACACCCGTGCCTACAACCCAAAAAATTAATGTTAGCAGAAAATATTTCTTTTAAAGTCCTATTTTTTCTTTCAGCAATTCCATTTTACTGAGGTGAGTAAAGAATGGTGGTTTGATGAATTATTCCATATTCTTTAAAAAACTCACCAAAAAGTAATTCATATTTACCACCTCTATCACTTCTTAGTTTCTTAATTTTCTTACCAAGTTGATTTTCAACTTCATTCTTAAATTGAATGAAAATTTCCAAAGTTTCATCGTTGGTTCGAATTAAATAAACATATATCTAGTATAGTTATTTATGAAAGTGATAAAATATTTTTTTCTCACCTCTGATTTGAATTGATTTAAAATTACAAATGTCACTATAAATTAATTCAAGTGGTTCCATACTTCTTTCAATTGAATGGAAAAGAGTTTAGTTAATTTTGCCTCAATGCAAATTTCACATTTATTATTTAAATCAATGTCAAATTTAGGTAAACATTCTATATTAAATAATCTACGCAAAAATCCATAATTAACATGTCCTAGTCTACCATGCCACAAATTTAAAGACTTAAGTAAGTAAGAAGAACAAAGGATACAACAGTTATTACATTCATTTTGAAAATGTCATCATATATGTAATATTTTTCTACATACATCCCGTTTTTGATAAGTATAAATTGTCACTTTAAAAAATTAGCCTAAACCCATTTTTACTCAACAGAGATCAGGAGACTAAATTCTTGCGAATGTCTGGTACATGCAGCACATTGTTGAGAGTGAGTTCCTTTCCAGATGTCATCTTCAGAATAATCTTTCCTTATTCTTCAACTTTAGAAGTCGAAGAGTTGCTCATGAAAAGTTGTTCGTTGTTATCCACCACAGAATAATATGTGAACATTTCTTTGTCGGCACACATGTGGCGAATAGCACCAGTGTCCACCTACCATTCTTTAGGATTTCTGACAAAGTTTACCTCGGAAACAACTGCAGAAAGATTTATGTCGTCAACACTATTGGAAATTTTGTCCACTTCGGTTATATTAGCTTGAGCAGGCTTCTTGCTTGATCTTCTTTTGCCTTTGCCTTTGCCTTTGCCTTTGCCTTTGCTACGGCAATCTTTGGCCCGATATCCCTCTTTGTGGTAGATGTAACATTTTCCATTAAACTTGTATTTCTTTGTTTTCCCTCCTTTTAAAGCCTTGTGAGGAACTTTCTCCAAAAAACTTTTGTTTCTTTTCTTTTGGAATATGTTCCTCCACATTTTCCTTAGACTCCATGGAATGCTTACTTGCCCGCTTTTCATAATTGCGGTTGTCCTCCTCAATCCTCAAACGCACAATCAATTCCTCTAAAGTCATTTTTTTGTACTTGTATTTGAGGCAGTTCTTGAATTCCTTCCATCCTTGTGGTAATTTTTCAATTAAGGAAGCAACTTGGAAGGATTTTCTGAAAGACATGCCTTCTGTATGAATGTCATGCAGAATGGGTTGGAGATCTTGAACTTGGCTGATCACAGTCTTAGAATCAACCATCATAAAATCCAGGAATTTGACAACTAGAAATTTCTTTGATCCAGCATATTTTGTTTTGTATTTTTTCTCCAGAGACTCCCAAAGTTCCTTTGTCGTCTTGATAGGGCTGTAGACGTTGTATAATGTGTTGTCAAGTCTATTCAAGATATAGTTTCGGCAAAAGAAATCAGCATGTTTCCAAGCATTGACCGCAACAACCACTTGCCGGTCGGTTTTACCTTCGTTCAGAGTAGGAGCATCCTCACGGAGAAACCGTGCCAGGTTCAGAGTTGTAAGATAGAACAACATTTTCCGTTGCCATCTTTTAAAATCAGTTCCTAAAAATTTCTCTGACTTTTCACTGTGATTAACTGGCACCGTCACAACAAGAGAGGGGTTGAAGCAATTGTAGCCACCATATCAGTACTAGTTTAAGTATTAGTTTTAGTAGTCATGAATTCTAAATTATAAAACAAAATTTTATACTACACAGAAAATTTAAACCAAAACTACAGAATTAAATTTTGTAAAAATAAAAGAAATAAGAATTGTAACTTTTATTTCCAATTAATTTGAAAATAAAATAAAATTTTATTTAAACAAATTAATTATACACAGAAAAATATTTTTGTAACACTTCAAAAATTAAAAATACTGAAAACAGAATTTTAATTAATGAAAACTCAGAAATTATTTCTGAAACCCAAAATTAATTTCTGACCAACTTCACAAATAAATATTTTGAATTGTTAATGACTACCAGTATATTACTACTAGGTGTCAAAGAAAATAACCAGTATATTACTACTATTTATTTTTTCAACCAGAATATTATTTGTAAAGCCACAGAAAATAATTTCTGTAAGAAAAAGAAAACAAATGAAACAAATGAAAAATTCTGTTTAAACAGAATAATTCGAATCTATCTTAAGATTATTGGAACAATCTTCTATATAAAATAAATAACTTAAAACTAAATCAAACAAATAAAAATAAATTATTAACAGAATTTATTTACCGAAATGAAAAAAAAAAAAAATAGATCAAGTCAAGTGTGTGACACTCGGTCCTTAAGACAGATTCGCTCCGCTTCGTTGCTAACGAATAAATGGCGTCTATCTCCTAAGATACAATGATCTACACAAATTGTAGTAGTTCTCCAAACAATTTGTACAGTAAACAAAAGCCTATGTTCTATATTCTTCAAATTTTTCCTAAAATAATATGAAGAATAAATTGATGCAAGAGATCAAAAACTAGAAGGAAACAAGTGAGTTTCAGATTTGGAAATCTGCTGGAATGATCCAGGTATTTATAGGGCCGAATAGATAGGAATTTCAAACCGAACAGATGTAGTTTGAACTGAACAGGTAAGGTTTGAATTGAACAGATCTGTTGAAGAATAGAACAGGTGCGAATTGTTTCAACTACTGGAATTCAATCTGTCCGGTTCAACTTGTTTGAACCTGCTAGAAAATGGACTGAAAAAGGGCACTGTTTGGATAGAAATTTTTGGTACAAAATTTAAATTAATTTTGTTTAGTAATTTAAATAAATTTTGTCCAAAAAATTAATGTTAGAACCAATCCGGCCCACACCCATGCTCGGCACGGCTCGGCCGACGACACACGTGTGCGTGTGGTGGTTTGAGCTAAGGCTCCCTTTGTCTATAACTTTTTTCTTCTACAAACTTAGGGTGCCCCTTAGGGTCCAACCCAAGTGTGGCCACTTAGAACTTATATAAATATACAAGCTCTCTTTAAGTTTCAATGTGAGACAACTCATTTCAAGGTGACCCACATTTTATCTTTAATAGTCCATTCCACGAATTAGAAAACGACTTCAACTTTTCATTCACTCATAAATGGTTTTGACGTATCGTCTTCACTGTGTGACTCGCCACGCAACAAGGAAAACATCACCTCTTTGGATTTATCCCAAAAGACGTATTGGGACCATTCAAATTTGAACTCAAAATTGGTACAAAATAAGCTTATAAAATCATAAATTCCAACGGTTGGTGGTGTGTGTGGTATTGTCCAAAAGAGTAATATACTTAGACGAATATAATTGGAATAAAAAAAAATGATAAATAATGTGTACTAAAAAATATAATGGTGTGTAAATAGAATTTTCCGTTTAAAAATCATTTGACAATATTTAGCTCTAACTCTACTTCACTCGTTTGGCAACATTTAAAGGTTAGATTTTTAGACAATTTTGTTAAATTATTCACTTAATTTTTTTAAACAAGTCATAAAATTATTTAGCATGACTTCATGAAAAAAATGACTAAGGCCTCGTTTGGGAACCATCTTTTTTAGCCAAAAAAGTTACTAAATTAGCTAAAAAGCCAACAACCCATACCAAAAAGTTAAAGATTCTCTTTTCTCTCTACTTTTTGCACATCTTTTCGTAAAAATCCAAAAAGTCATTCCAAACATACTAGTTTTTTTTAGCTCATATTTTAGCCAAATAACCAAAAAGTTACTAAACTAGCCTGTTCCCAAACGAGGCCTAAGTAGAAAATAGTTTACGAATATAACGAGATGTACATCAAACACTCAACCATGAAACAAAATTCATAATAGATTATTTAAAATTTTTATGGTACAGACTACAATATTTATAATGTTTGGGTATGTTCTATTAAAATATTAGTTATAACTTAATTATATATATTGTAGTAGTAGTTATGAGTGGGACCAAATCAGTGAACCAAAAATGACAGTTTGTAAATCAATGAAAGGGCACTCTTGTCCACAGAGTGAAACAAAAATGAAAAAAAAAAACAAAAAGGACCAAATCAACACACCAGCAGGACTATTTGGTATAATAGAATAAAAGTGGGACTATTTGATATAACAGTTTGTGAAGTAGGATTTATTGGTAAATATGCCTAAATTATTTAACATGACTTCTTGAAAAAAATGACTAAGTAGAAAAATAGTTTACGAATATAATGAGATGTACATCAAACACTCAACCATGAAACAAAATTCATAATAAATTATTTAAAATTTTTATGGTACAGACCGCAATATTTATAATGTTTGGTTATGTTCTATTAAAATATTAGTTATCACTTAATTATACATATTGTAGTAGTAGTTATGATTTATTGTAATATTAATTATGGTATTATTTTAATTATAATTTATGCGGTGTTTAGTTGATAATAACTTCTTTTTTTTTTTAAATTATGATTTGTATAAAAGTTGACATTACTAGATTACTACAAACATATAATAAATTTATGAGGTACACATGCAACAATCATACAACAAGAATTACCTATACAAGTGATAAAAAGACTCAAATCAAACTCTTTAAGATTTAAGGTTCTTGTTTAACAACTTAATCCCATGAATTAGATTTATGCTCAAAGATGTATATTTAAAATTGAACCGAGCTTTTATTCAGTCCAAAAGGGATTGTTTGGAATAAACTAAATAAGTGTACTTTTTGACTTTTTATGAAATATGAGTTGAATATGAGTTGGATTCGAAGTGATATAGTAGAGAGGTGATGTGACTTAAATAAGATGATGTGACTTAAATAGAATAGTAATTTTTTGACTTTTTTTGACATTACTAGATTACTACAAACATATAATAAATTTATGAGGTACACATGCAACAATCATACAACAAGAATTACCTATACAAGTGATAAAAAGACTCAAATCAAACTCTTTAAGATTTAAGGTTCTTGTTTAACAACTTAATCCAATGGATTAGATTTATCCTCAAAGGTGTATATTTAAAATTGAACCGAGCTTTTATTCAATCCAAAAGAGATTGTTTGGGATAAACTAAATAAGTGTATTTTTTAATTTTTTTAAGTTATGCCAAACGAAACCTTAGGTTATAATGTTTTTTCGAGACTCGTAGTGCACATGGTATGTTTATGTTAGAGTCTTATGTGTATATCATTAATAAAAAAATAATAATATTAATTTAATAATTGTAATATTTTTATTTTATTTTATTGTGTTTGACTCAAAAAAATAAATAGTCACATCACCTTATTTGGTTTCAATTTTCTGGATCCATTTTTCAGAAAATTGGAGTTTTTTTTTATTTTCAGTATTTTTTTATTTTCATTGAATATTTTCAATATTTTAAGCAATTTTTTTAATTTTTTTTATAGTTACACCGAATATAAATACACTTAAAAAGTATAATATTTGTGAAAAAATCTTTAAAAAATTTACTAAATAACAAAAATATAAACAAATACGAAAACTTAGTACATTTTGGTATTCTTGTATATTTATTGATTTTTTTACAAGTATTTTATTTTTTAGATACATTTGAGTAAGATAAATCTAAAAAGTAAAAAAAAAAAATGTTTAAAATTTTAAAAATATTCACTAAAAAAATACAAAAAATAAAAAACATAATTTTCAAAAAATTGAAACAAACTTACAATATAAACGACCTTTGGTATATGAGAAAAATTATATCAATCAGATACTTAAAATATCTCCAAAGGCCTTTTTATATCAGTCATGTTAGCTATTATAGTTAGTATCATCATATTTTATTTACTCTAACAGGTTAGTTATTACAATAGCTATTTTAACAAAATCTTTAAGTTACATTTGAAGAGTCTTGGGAGACTTCTAAAATAATTTTTGTATATCAATAGATAAAATAAAGAGTAATATTGAAATACATAGATAAAAATAAAAATTAGATAAAATAAAAAATATGCCTTATATATTTTAGTTAATGAAAAATAAAAAATATGATTAAAGATGTTTTTATAATAGAAAAAAATATATATTATAAAACAAAAAAAAAAAACTCAAACTTCTGTTTATCCTACTATAAAATGACACTACAAAATGATGCGGCAAAATTAATATTAATCATTTTAGTTAAAAAATAAAAAAATATTATAAATTACCACATTATTTTATTTATTTTTTGCACTTCTTTTTATAAAAAATTAAAAAATTATTAAAATAATCTATTCTTAAATGAAACCTTCGTTTGGAAAGTTAGCTTTTAAATTTTTTGGACTCTTTTAATTTGGTTAAAAAACTTATATTTAGAAAAATTACAACTAATTTGATAATTATAAAAACAAAATAAAATAAAATAATTACAATTTAAATATACTATTTTACCGTATTAATTATTTTATCCTTAACTTTCTCCCCCAAACAAGTCCTAAATAAATATGATTCATTAATATAATTTTGTGAATAATTTTTCATGGCATTGTTAGAACCAAATGTAGAACAAGTCTCATATCGGTTACCTTATATATCAGTCAAATTATAACGCGTTGAACTTGGACCCGGCCGCCGCTGGAACACAGCTCTCTTAAATATACTATTTTACCGTATTAATTATTTTATCCTTAACTTTCTCCCCCAAACAAGTCCTAAATAAATATGATTCATTAATATAATTTTGTGAATAATTTTTCATGGCATTGTTAGAACCAAATGTGGAACAAGTCTCATATCGGTTACCTTATATATCAGTCAAATTATAACGCGTTGAACTTGGACTCGGCCGCCGCTGGAACACAGCTCTCTTTTTCTCTCTCTCAAACTTTTTCCACGTCGACACCTACTATAATAAATAAAATACAGTCTTCTATCTCTCTCTCTCTCTCTCTCTCTTACACACACCTGTTATTCATTGCATCAAATCCCCTCTTTCGAAGCAACATCTTCACTCCATTCACACACCCACCTCCTCATTTTTATATAAAAATTCACCTCACAACTCTTTCTCACCACAAACCCCAACAATCATCACCTCACAACTCTCTCTCTCTCTCTCAGATCTGAAACAGAGGCAGTTGTGGATTCATATACTCAATACTTGCATAAATATAATCATGTCCGGAGACGACTTTGATCTGAAACCCAAACCCAAACCGGTGGTGGTCCGAGAAGTCTGGTCGAGCAATCTCGAGTCCGAGTTCGATCTGATCCGAGACCTAATCGATCGATACCCTTACATATCCATGGACACGGAATTCCCAGGCGTGGTGTTCAGACCCACCACCGCGAACGACAACCGCATGCGGCGGCTCCTCCCGTCGGACCACTACAAGCTCTTGAAATCAAACGTCGACGCTTTGAATCTCATCCAGCTCGGTCTCACTCTCACCGACGCAGCCGGAAACCTCCCGGACCTCGGCTCCGGCGAGAGCGGCTTCATTTGGGAGTTCAATTTCCGTGACTTCGACGTCGCGCGTGACCCCCACGCGCCGGACTCCGTCGAGCTCCTCCGTAGCCAGGGCATCGATTTCGACCGGAACCAGTCCGATGGAATCGACTCGGCCCAGTTCGCCGAGTTGATGATGTCTTCGGCTCTCGTGTGCAATGACTCAGTGAGTTGGGTGACGTTTCACAGCGCGTATGACTTTGGATACCTCGTCAAGATCCTCACGCGCCGCCAGTTGCCGAGTGGACTCGAGGACTTTTTGGGAATTTTAAAAATATTTTTTGGAGACAACGTTTACGATGTGAAGCATTTGATGAGATTTTGTCACAGCTTGTACGGTGGGTTGGACCGGGTTGCGAGAACGCTAGAGGTGGAACGGGCGGTCGGGAAATGCCACCAGGCCGGTTCGGATAGTTTGTTGACGTGGCATGCGTTTCAGAAGATGAAAGACATCTACTTCGTAAAAGATGGACCGGAAAAGTATGCCGGTGTTTTGTATGGATTAGAGGCTTTCTAGAAATTAATAAAAATTTGGAGTTGATATAATTAATTCTTTGTAAATTAAGTTGGGCAGTTTACTAAATTAATTGATACATTAATTAGTGCAAGCAACATTATTTTTACTAAATTAATTGATACATTAATTAGTGCATGTAACATTATTATTACCGGAATTGAATTGAATTTTTTGTTCACAAAAAATGATTACTGTTTCAGCTTTGATATCTTGTACGGGGTGTTTGGGAAGAAAAAAAATAGTTTAATTTAGGTTAAAATTCACAAAAAAACAAAATAGGCTAAAATAGTTAATAAGATAAAATATCACATCAAACCCATAATCATTTCAATTTTTCTCTCACAAACATCACATTCAATTACAAAAAAATCCAATCATCTTTTCAAACACAAAAATTTTAACCTACTAAAATAGCCAAAAACTAAAATAGCCTACTAAAATAGTCACTTCCCAAACGAAGCCGTAATCAAACATGGTTTTTTTTGGGAAGTCTGGTACCTTACGACACAATAAAAATGTGTAATTTTATCATAATTTTTTGTAATATTAATCACAAAACAAGTAATTTTATCATAAATTGACGTAATAAAATGTCTAAAATTTTATGATTGATGTTATAAAAATTTGTATCTTAGTTTTAATATTTTTTATTATGTTAATTTATGATGATGTTATATATTTTGTGATGATATTATGAAATTTAGTGAATAAGCTTACAAATTTAGGACGTATAGCGTATTTTGACAATTGGATTAGAAGTTATTTTTTTTGACTTTTTTATTTTTTTAAATTATATTTTAATGTGTTTGGTTTGAAAGTCAAATGCGAATAAGCTTACACAATTTTTTTAGGGATTTTTATTGATAAATCCCATTTAGAAATGTTTTAATTCAAAAAGTTCATGAAGAAATTTATTAACCCATTTAGTCCCATGTATGCATAGTTTTATTCTATAAAATCATTTTTTTTGATTTACACTATTTTTTTAGACTCTTATGCCCTTTTATTTAATTTTGATACCCTTTACAAATATTTTTTCAACGGTTAGCAATTTTATGATGTAAATATTCATATTTTAACATTCACATTGGTAAAAATGTAAAATTGGCCCGTGGCCCGTAGGCGGTCCGAAGATCGCTCCCGGGCCGGGGCAGGCCCGGTCCGTTAACAATGTGAATATTCACATTGACATTTTAACATTCACATTGATAGAAGTGTAAAATTGGTCCGCGGCCCGTGGGCGGTCCGAAACTCGCTCGTGGCCCGTGGGTGCCCGGCCCGACCCGTTGACAATGTAAATATTCATATTAACATATTAACATTCACGTTGATAGGAGTGTAAATTGACCCGCGGCCCGTAGGCGGCCCGAAACCGCCCGCGGGCCCGGTCTGGTCCGTTTACAATGTGAATATTCACATTGACATGTTAACATTCTAAAAACTGAAAGATAACTTTTAACCACCTATTCAAAATAATTCATAATAACTAGAAAACTACTAGGCCATATGAATAGGAGTGTAAAATTGGCCCGTGACCTGTGGGCGGTCCGAAGTTCGCCCCCGAGCTGGAGCAGGCCTAGTCCGTTGACAATGTGAATATTCACATTGACATGTTAACATTCACATTGATAGAAGTGTAAAATTGGTCCGCGGCCCATGGGCGACCCGAAACTCGCCCGCGGCACGTGGGCTGCCCGGGGTGGGCCCGGCCTAGCCCGTTGACAATGTGAATATTCACATTAACATATTAATATTCACGTTGATATGAGTGTGAAATTGACCCGTGGCCCGTAGGCGGCCCGAAACCCGCCCGAGGGCCACCCCGTTTATAATGTGAATATTTATATTGACATGTTAACATTCACATTGATAAGAGTGTAAAATTGACCCGCGGCCTGGCCCGTTTACAATGTGAATATTCACATTGACATGTTAACATTCACATTGATAGGAGTGTAAAATTGGCCCACGGCCCTTGGGCTGCCCGAAGCCCGCCCGTTGCCCGGGGCGGGGCAGGCTTTAAATATTCATATTTTAACATTCACATTGGTAACAATGTAAAATTGGCCCGTGGCTCGTGGGCGGCTCAAAGCTCCCCCCTGGGTCGGGCCGGACCCGGTCTGTTGACAATGTGAATATTCACATTGACATGTTAGCATTCACATTGATAGAAGTGTAAAATTGACCCGCGGCCCGTGGGCGACCCGAAACTCGCCCGCCGCCCATGGGCGGCCCAGGACGGGCCCGGCCCGGCCCGTGGACAATGTGAATATTCATATTAACATATTAACATTCACGTTGATAGGAGTGTAAAATTGACCTGCGGCCCGAAACTCGCCTGCGGGCCCGGCTCAGGCCGGCCCGTTTACAATGTGAATATTCACATTGATAGGAGTGTAAAATTGGCCCGCGGCCTAGAGCGAGTTCGACCTGTTGACAATGTGAATATTCACATTGACATGTTAATATTCACATTGATAGGAGTGTAAAATTGTCCTGCGGCCCGTGGGCCACCCGAAGCCCTCTCGCGGCCCGGGCAAGCTCGTTTGGGCCTAGGCCCGAGCCCAGCCCGAGAACTTGGGCTAAGACCTAGGTCATCACTTTGAAGCTCGGTCCGCATAAGGCCCATTTAAGGCTCGGGCTCGCCAGAGGCCCAGTGTCTTTTTTGTGAAAAATAATAAAATTTTGAGAGAAAAAATTAAAAAGAAGTAAAAAAAAATGGCGAGGCTTACCCAAGCTCGACCCAAGCCCAAGTCTAGGCCCAAGCCCCTTGGCTCGACCCACCGGGGCACCTAAAGCCTGAATACCTTTGTGCCAAGGCTAGGGCCTAGGCCTAATTTTTTGGCCTGTAGGCCGGTCCGGCCCGGCCCGAATTTTGGCAAGCACCCATGAGGCTTTACATGGGTTGGCCCCGGCCCGGGCTGAGCCGAGCCCCTACACATTGATGATATGAACTTTCACATTAGGGGTATTTTGGTAATTATGTCACCCATAAGACTTATTGAAACATAAAAAAATAATGTGAACTAAATGAAACATAAGTAGATAAAAAGGGTATTTTGGTCTTCTTACCTCAAATAGGAACATTCACATTGACGGTGTGAACATTCACATTGATGATGTGAACATTCACATTAGGGGTATTTTGATAATTATGTCACCCATAAGACTTATTGAAACATAAGAAAGTAATGTGGACCAAATGGAACATAAGTAGATAAAAAATGTATTTTGGTCTTCTTACCTCAAATAAGAACATTCACATTGACGGTGTTAATATTCACATTGACAATGTAAACATTCACATTAGGGGTATTTTGGTAATTATGTCACCCATAGGATGTGAACATTCACATTAGGGGTATTTTGATAATTATGTCACCCATAGGACTTATTGAAACATAAGAAAATAATGTGGACTAAATGGAACATATGTAGATGAAAAGAGTATTTTGGTCTTCTTATCTCAAATAGGAACATTCACATTGACGGTGTGAACATTTACAGTGTGAATATTTACATTGACGATGTGAACATTCACATTAGGGGTATTTTAGTAATTATGTCACCCATAGGATGTGAACATTCGCATTAGGGGTATTTTGCTAATTATGTCACCCATAGGACTTATTGAAACATAAGAAAATAATGTGGACTAAATGAAATATAAGTAGATGAAAAGGGTATTTTGGTCTTCTTACCTCAAATAGGAACATTCACATTGACGGTGTGAACATTCACATTGACGACGTGAACATTCACATTAAGGGTATTTTGGTAATTATGTCACCCATAGGACTTATTGAAATATAAGAAAATAATGTGAACTAAATGGAACATAAATAGATGAAAATGGTATTGTGGTCTTCTTACCTCAAATAGGACCTAATGGAATAGTAAAAAAGAATGTAGGTTGGATGGAATAAATCTCTTAGAAAAAGAATTTATAAAAAAAAACTCCCATTTTTTTTAATAAAATTTAAAAAAAAAAAAACTGAAAAATTAGCTTTAATTTTTTTCCCAAAAGAAGCCTATGTATATGGTATGAACCTCATTTTTTTTGTTTTTGTTCCAATCAGTTGTTAACTAGATTACTATTATTTATTTATTTATTTGTTAAATAAAAATAAAAAAATGAATCAGTTTAAATGTTAATAGAAAAGGTTTAATAAAACAAAATAAAACTACGGGCAAATTAGATTTTATAGTTAATAGTTTGTGTATTGTGCATTTTGATTTTTTTAATGTCAATTAATTTAATTTTAATTATAAATTTGTAATTTCGTCGCAATCTAATTCACTCGATAAGGACAATTAATTTTTTACACAAAAATTATGCATATACCTGCACATGAAATGTTTTAGAGGGTATAATAGGCATATGCACCATGCACAGATATGTACTGAAAGCAATGAAAACGATAGTTCGAGTTCGAATCCTCTGTCGTTCTTTCCTCCGGCGTCCCCTACCATGGTTCAAAACGACGTTGTTTTGGTTAAATTTTTTGTTTTGTTTTGTTTTCTTTTGTCCTCCCCTTTTCCTTTCTATCTCATTTGCTTGAACCCTTACCCATTGACAGAGGTAGAGGTGAAACAAAGTAGTAGGTGCAAGCAATGACTGCAACGCGAGGCGGCGAGTGGGCTACAACTGAGGCGACGAGTCAGCTACGACTGAGTACATCCATTTGGGTCCTCTGCTTCGTCTTCTTCGCTGAATTTTGCATCTTCTGTTTTGGGGTTTCTTCGAAAGCGAAGATCAGAAATGGGTTTTTGGTTTGCACTTCCAAGTGCTCGGACAGTCGGCCTCTCATCGGTGTATTGTTCGAGCCATTTGAAGAGGTGAAGGAGCTCACACTCGTCCCTACTTTCCCCCCACTCTTCCATTGCTCGCCAGAAATATTCTGATGAATGTGAAGATCAAAAATGGATTTCTAGGTTTTTGGTTTACTTTTTTAATTTTTTTTATAATTTTGATTGATATTCATTAGAAATAGTCTGATGAATGCGTAGATCGGAAATGGATTTTTAGTTTTCTTTTCTTTTGTTTTTCAGTGATATTCATCATAAAATATGCTTATCTATTTGATTATCTGTTGTTTATCATGTTTATCCCAAACACTTATTCGATTATTTGTTGTTGTTTATCATGTTTGGGTCATATTTTCTCAATCTCAGATTGAGTTTATTTTCTTTTCTTGATTGATATTCAAAATCAAATTCAATGGGAAATCTTCGAATCAGACTTCTCGTCGCCGACGCTGTCCTTTAACTTCGTCACATTATGGGGTTTGATACAAACAATCTAAAATCAAAATATTTGGTTTGGTTAGATCAGTCTTGAAGTATATTGCAATCAACAATAGCAGGTAAGAATGAATATTGCAGGACCTCACCTCTGCCTCTGTCAATAGGTAAGAGTTTAAGCAAATGAGACAGAAAGGAAAAGAGGAGGAGAAAAGAAAGAAGAAAAAAAAAAAAAAAAAAAAAAAAAAACCAAAACGACGCCGTTTTGAACCATGGCAGGGGACGTCGCAGGAAAGAACGGCAGAGGATCCGGACTCGCGTCGGCACTGATAGTATCGCTGCTAGGATTGCTTTTAGAGTGAGTGAGTGAGCGAGCGAGACATCCTTACTTTCTGCGATTACTGAAAGCGATCAAAGAGATAGCATAGTTGCTCAGAGGACCGTTGCTAGAAGGGTCACTACTAGAGATCATCTTTAGGGTGAGAGAGCGAAACATCCTTAGAGCATCTCCAATAACGTTGTCAAAGGAGATGCCAAAGTTATAATTTGACAAGAGTAAAAAAAAGGGGGTCTTCAATAGAATTACCTGTCAAATATAACAAATGCCATTTCTAGTATCAAATTTAACAGGAGGTTTGGCATTTGTCAAACATGCCACATCATCAAAGATATTTGGACTCCAAAGTGAATATAAACAAACAAAAGTGTAAATGAATCATTTGCAAGAACACAATCAAAACAAAAATAGAAATAAATTGAACAAATTATATTAACAAATAAAAAAAATATATAATTATTACAAAAATAAAAACATGATTTTTCCTTCATCATAGCAACGACAATCACGAAGTACAAGAAGGCTATGGAGGAGATGGAGAACAAACCTCAATCTTGATGTGACTTCACCGTATACTCTGAATCAGTTGCCGAAGAGCATGCCCGCTACACCACTACCTCCATCAAGGTTGATTTCATGACATTGGTTGACTTGAGAGAGGGTTTTGGTTTAGGGGAGTTTGAATGAGGATTTCGGTTTGGGAGGGTTTGTGAGAGTTTGAATTTAGGTTAACCATTGGGTTTGAATGAGGGTTTCAGTGAATCGATGGAGAAAGGGTTTGACAATTTCGGACTGAGTGGGTTTTAGAGGATTTCATTGGGTTTCAAATTGATCTCGCCGGAGCTGAAAAAGGAGACAGAGGAAGACCTTGGGTGCGTGAGAAACCCTCTGAATAAAGAGGTTGTGTGGTTGGAGATGCTGTGATCAGTGGAGGTTTTCAATTAATCGATGGGCGTTAACAAGAAGAGATTAATCGATGGAGATGCTCGATTAATCGATGGAGGTTTTTGACATATTCAACTGCCGGAGTTGAAAAAGGGAGGGGGAGAGAGAGAGCCGAAGGAGAGAACAAGAGTGAGAGACAGAAGATGAGCACTTAGAATGTTTTCCCCTCCAGATTTTAAGTCTGCGTCATGAGTTTGATCAAAGAGGAATCCCATTATCTAATTGTTTTGCAAGATTCACCAAAAAAAAAACACAAGGAAGCTTCTAAGCAATTTCATAGACCTTATATGCAACAAAAATCATATTACAACATGGGTTTCACAGATTTTCAACTCTCCAACATGGGTTTCATGGATTATCACAATATCATAAACAAAAACAACATAATCAATCAAACACAAAGAAAATTCTCCGAAATTTCACAAAGCCAAATAGAATCCAAGAAATCCCCAGAATTGGGATTCAAATACCCAATATAGAAATCACCAAAACAATGGGTTTTTTCACAAAATTTCACGTATATGAATTGAAAGCAAAAATCAATTATTAGGTGACTTAGATTCTTAGAATTTACAATTCCAAAGTGAGACAATAACAGAGTGATCTCGTCTTTGAGATCGACGAGAGAAAGTGAGAGAAGAGCAGCAAGAGAGAGAGATAGAGAACGAGAGATAGAGAGCGTGAGATATATCAAATTTCTCTGTGATAGATAGGTGTGGGGTTTAGGGACCTTAGACATCAAAAAAATAATATCGTGGATCTCTTCCATTACTAAAAATAGGAGAGAGACCTTAGACTAATTTTCTAATTATGTTTTTTTATTGACTAAAAAAATTATTAATAAATTATATGGTGCAAGGGTGCAAATGCAATGAATTGATTAAATACATAGGCCACAATTAACTCCATTATTATTTTCATCAAGGAAAATGTTTAGAACCCCCACAAAGGAGGACCCTCATGACCTTCACTGATGTATTAATTTTTGATGTGTTTGAATTTTTTTTGTTTTTTATCTCTAACAGTAACATGAATGGTTCAGATTATTTTGAGAGTTGTGGAGATTGTGTTTTATGGAGATTGTGTTTTGTGGAGGTCTCTATTATTATTGTTTCAACAATAAATATGTTCTTTTTGACAGTGTCTTAATGTTATTTTAATAATTTTTACATTTATCTGTTTGCAGACCATGGGTTTGGGCTACTGTAATGAGTAAGTGTTTCAGGCCTGCCTTATTCACAACTTTATTTAATTAATGATGGGCAAGCCCAAGAACTCTCTGTCTTCTCATGTAATTGTTTTTCTTTGTCCGACCCAACTCTAAGATCACCCCCACAAAACAATTTGTAATTGGAATGATTCAAATTTAGGAGACGGGGGGTCACTGCCGCGCCCCCTCCTTGCTGTGTTCCTGCTCTGCCGTAAAACGGCACAGTTTCATCACTTCTTTTTTTTTGTCGTTATGTTTTTTTGGCATGATAAATTACATTTTATCCTAAATTCTAAATTCTAAAATAAAAAAAATAAAAAAATTTTAAAAATTAAACTTAAACCCTAAATCTTAAAATTTTTATAAAAAAATTAAAAATTAAACCCTAAATCCTAATTCTTAAAATAAAAAAATTTTAAGAATTAAACCCTAAACCCTAAAATAAAAATAAAAAAATTTAAAAATTAAACCTAAATCCTAAACCCTAAAATTAAAAAAAAAATTAAAAATTAAACCTAAACTCTAAACCCTAAATTCTAAAATAAAAATAAATAAATTTTAAGAATTAAACCGTAAATTCTAAACCCTAAAATAAGAAAAAAATATATTTTAAAAATTAAACCCTAAACCCTAAAATAAAATAAAATAAAAAATTAAGAATTAAATCCTAAAACCCTAAACTCTAAACCTTAAAATAAAACATAAATTTTAAGGGGGGAAAAAAGGAAGAAGAAGAAGAAGATGCAACTGTGCCGTTTTACGGCACAACAGTGAGCTCGCTCCCAAATTTCACCAAGGATTCTCTAGAGTGAAATTTTCTTAAAATTTTCTAGAGTGCTACATTGTGTGGTTGAGATTTACTGACTTACCAGTAAATCTCAACCACACAATGTAGCACTTTAGAAAATTTTAGGGAAAAATCACTTTAGAGGATCCTTGCTCCCCAAATTTAGGTGGATTAAAGAAAGGGGCAGAAAAAAAATTTATTTATAAAAGAGTGAAAAGGTTTATAACTTTAGTTATTATTATTTATAATATTTATCACTTTTGTATAAATAATTTTTTTTGATCTTCACTGATCTATAATTCCCCCTTAAAAAAAAGATTTGATTTTTGTTATGTTCAAATTTAAATTTAAGAAAAATTGAGAGGAGCTCATCATGGATCCCATTTCGATAATCAAAACTATTTATTTTGTAGGATCCTCAATATATATCATTTATGAAAAAAATTAGATTAATTCGATAATCATATCTTTTCATTTCATCTTGTTTGTCTTCAAAAAATAAAATAAAATAGAGGAGAAGTATATTTTAAAAATAGACCATCTATTTTTTAGAGACAAATACAATTAAAATGAGGAAGAATACAATTATCAGATCAATAATTTTTTTTCCCCATAAATGATATACAGAAAAGGTTTTATAAAATGAACGATTTCAATTTTCAAAACAAGATCTACAGTGAACCCACGAACCCTAACATGATGGTCAAATTACTTTGGGTAAATTACCCTTTTCCCTCTTTATATTCGGCCCTTTTTTAAATTTTAGCCCAAAAAGGTTTTTTTTTTTATTTTTTGTTATTATTATTACTTTGGACCATTATCTTTCAACTTTTTTTATTTATGTTCAAAATTAAATAAAAAATTTTACGTTAACTGCAACATATTTTTATATTGGGGTTTGAGTTTGTATATTAAAAGTATGAATTATATATAATAAAATATTTTTATTCTACGTGATTATTTATGTGTTATTTTTTATCTAATTTTGGATATAAATTAATTTTTATAATAAATTGAGTAATACTTAAAATAAAAAAAATTGAAATGATTAAAAAAGTAAATTTTAAAAATGAAAGTAAAAAAATAGCAAATCATAAAGGACAAAGTGACCCAATTACTTTTAACAAAATGAAACTGTGAAACCTCCGCCGTGAGCGTGGGGTAATTGCATTGAGAAAAATTATAGATTATTTTTGGAGTATCACGTGTTCGTATTGTTAATTAATTATAATTTATTTTATTTTTTTATATTTTTCAATCATGTAATATAAAATTTTACATTTTTTATCCATCAAAATATATGTAGTGTACTACGTGACAATACTTTAAAACCAGCCAATAATTTCTAGCTAAAAAGTAGGTTCTTTTCCATCAAATATTAAATAAAAAAATGGAGCGAGGGAACAATAATTAAAAAGAATGAGGGACCCACTAAGCATAGAAAACAAAACTATAGTTTGCATTAGCTGAAAGTTTATGATATAATACTACAAAATTAAATATGATGAGGAGGTATCTAATATAATTAAGCCAACCATGGGAAGGAATAAAGAATAAAAGATTAGAAAAAAGAGGATGTTGATTTGGATCTGGATAAAATTGATTCCTGTGTTGAAGACCTCTGTGTTTTTTTTTTGACCACCGATCAGTTTTTTTATGCATTCAAAAATTGATTTGGTCACCGATCTGTTTTTTTTTTTAATCTGAAAATGATGAAGACCTCTGTGTTGTTGTTGATGAAGGTGTGTTTTTGATGATGAAGATGAACTGAATGTTGGTAGATTATGAAGACCTCGGGTCTGTCACATAATTGATTTGGTCACCGATCTGTGTTTTTTTTTTTTGACCACCGATCATTCTTCATCATCTACCAAAATTCAGTTTTTTTTTTTCAAAATTTCCAAGAATGCTTCCCAGATTTGGATCATTCTGTGTTTTTTTTTTTTTTTTTTTTTTTTGAAAATTGGCTCCAAAACGACGTCGTTTTGGGGCGCTGCTGGAATGGGCCGCTGGGTAAGGCGGCCGGGGATCCGGACTCTTTGTTGAAGGTATATGATTGCTAGGGTTTTTTTATTTTTTTTTATTTTTTATTTTAGGGATAATGCAACTGTGACGTTTGTATATTCATAACCATTGTTGAATTTTTGATGGTTTTCATGTGGTTAATTTTCTTTTTTAATGTTTTCCTTTCTTTGTCTAGTTTTTGTTTTTCTTTTGTACAGTCGTATTTTAAAAAGGAGAAAAGAGAGTTTCAAAATCCTATGACTTGTTTCTTTTTTTCTTTTTAAATAACTTACCATATTGATTATTAGACTTTTTAATGAAATTGAAAGAAAATAATAGTAAATTGGAAAGAACCAATAGAATAATTACAAATGTATTTTTTATATTAAAAAAATAAAAAAATCATAAAAACAATGGAATAGAATTTTGAGACTCGAAGTGCCTATAATGATTTTACTTATATTATATAATATGTGAATTTGTACATGTTTTAGTAAACTGGTAATACAAACCTAATTTGGCAATATAAAATTTCTAAAAATTTTCAATTAGTTTTTGCAATCGTAAAAAGGAAATTACAAAAAAAGAAAATAATTATTTTTTTTGAATATATATATTTTGAAATGGCAAAATGACCATCGCAAAAGATCATATTTTATAATGGGAAATATTTGTCACAAACGTATACTTGTTTTTTTTATAAAAAAAATATTTACAATGCCATATTTTCATTGCAAAATATTATTTTTTGTGACAATTGTTGTATCAAAAAATAATTTTATTTATAAAAAATATTATGTTGTGGCAAATACTCATTGTTATTATCATTATTATTATTTTGTGACTATAACACCCCCAAATAAATAACATAATAATAATTCTGATTATTCTATTCGATCAAAGCAATCTCAATTCAATTGGTCAAATCTCTATGTTTGTATTCCATATCATGTGAGAGATTTAGAAAAGAAGTCCACATGCAATACATATTCAATTTTTTAAAGTTTGAATCCATAGCATATGAGACAATTAGTATTAAGAAATAACACAAAAGAATGCCCTATGGGTTACAATTTCCCAAGGCTTAGGACTAGTTACATAAAAGATAGTTATCAAACTCATACATATAATGCCATTGGCTTGTCAAAAATAACAGCAAATGAAAATAGAAAAGAGTTTCATGCTCTAACAAGACGTTCCATGCCTCTAGCTAGGCGGGATCACCATATCTTTTCCTGCACAATTCACTTCGGGTGAGCACGAAGTCTAGTAGGAAGATCTTAACAAAGTATATATGTTTAAGCAATTTTATTATATGAAATGCAATACCATGCCGTGCTCTAAAATCACAAATTCTATTCTTTTGAAAATCACATGCAATGTTCGATTTGAAAAACTCATTATCTCAATGAAGTTCAGATATAAATATGAGGTGGTAAATACGACTTAGGTAATCCCTAACCTGCTGTCTACAAGTAGACATATCAAGCACTACCAATCCCCACTTTACCGGCTTTTAACCGGAAAGCACGTGGTACCTACTCCGCGCGTGTTTTTAGTCTTGCGCCCTGGATATTCAGGCCAACTTAAACAATACCAAATTACGCCCTCTATCTGAACTTACCAAACGTATTTACTCCAAAACATTTCCAAAGTCATCAATTTTTTCTAAAAACAATAAATCAATTTCCAAGCATAGCCATAATATTAAATATTCAAAAGCCATGCAAGTGAATAAAATGCCAATGCAATATCTATATATATATATATATATCGATATACAAAGTTTCCACAATACTCCACCTTTCCTCAATGTAAATCAACAATCATTTTTTTCCACATACATGTGACATATGACACATTTCATATTCACAATTAATTTTCATTTTTGCTTTCATGGTCCAGGCATATATAAAATCATGCTATTCATGTAAATTCCTTAACAACAAAACTCATCCATCTCATAGATGTCTCGATCAACACAACAACATGTGTAAGTTCATCATTTTCTTAAAGAAATTTTCAACAATTTCATAAATCTTTCACAAAATCTATTTTCCCCTAATTTTCCAAAAATCTAGGGTTTTATCACAAAGAGAGTTTCCTTCATTTTCAAAGACATTTATCCTCCATGTACTTCCAAGAGGCTGATAAACTCACAAGACAAATTAATTTGAATAATATCATAAGAAAATCACTTTTCAACATTTTCAAAGTCCAGCACTTCAATTCTCAAACCCCCTACTCAATAATCATATCAAAATAAGCAAAGACATGCTAAAACCATATATATATATATATATATAACTCAATGAACTCCTTACCTCAAGATTGGAGGAGAAAAGATGAGAAAAAGCTCCAAAATCGATGATGTCAAAATTCGATCTCCACCTCACACTATGTAGCTCTTGATGAGCTCTCCAACTTTAAAACCCCAATGGATTTGAAAGATCAAGAAATTAATGAGGTAGGTAGATGGTTTCTAGAGAGAGATGAGAGAAAAGAGAGAAGAGTGAAATGTAGAGAGAGAGAGAGAGAGAGAGAGACAAAAATGAAAAGTGAGGGAGATAGGGTGTATGACTCAACTTTTAAGTGATTGGACACATTTTTCGGAACTGACTTCAGACAAATTGCTTGAGCGATGAATCCTATGCTCGAGCGGTGAATTTAAACTCCCAAGATCTCTCTTCTTTGTAAACAGACTGCTTGAGCAGTAAAACCTTCACTTGAGTGGTGAGAACACACTCCAAGTATTTCAGACTTCAGAATAAAGAACTGGAAGGATGAGTTCACTCCAACACCATTCCCGGATTCACTCCAACACCCAAAATGCAAGTTGACACCTCGGAACACACTACGACATACGTCAATAACCACAAAGAGAAGAATAGATTACAACACGAGTCTCGTAGAGCTCAATAGTAACAAAGACCCCAAAAGAATAGAAATTTCGAATGAATATACTCTAATTGTTTTTTTAAAAAAAAGGCTTAGGACATCACAACCTTCTCATCTTAGGAAATTTCGTCCCCGAAATTAAATTGCTCCTCTCATCATGAAACAATTCCCAAAACCTAACAACCATAACAACGTACAATCAAGAGATTCAACTCCGAATAACAATAACAATGTCCATAGTGGATCAACAAGAAGACAATTCAATTCTAATTCAATAGATCATAATCTCATTAATTTTCCAAAATTTATAATTATATTCCCAATAGGGTCATAGCAACTATCCCAACAACAACCGCAACAATAATCATCGACACGAAATTTAGTATTAATTCTGACGTTTTTAACAACAAATAAGTATTTACAAACAAATCCAGGTACTTGAGGCAGACTTCTGCCTCTCGTTCCCAAGTCGCTTCCTCAACCTGGTGGTGCATCTATAACACCATTATCAAAGTATGGTCTTGCCCCTCAACACTTGTTCTCAGGTGTCTAGGATTTGAATTGGTCTCTCTTCATATGAGACATCCTTATCAACCTCTAGGTTGATCCAATCAAGTACATGTCAAGGGTTGGGTTCATACTTATGAAGCATGGAAATATGAAATACGTCACGAACTCCAGAAAGTTGGGGTGGTAAGGCCAAATAGTATGCTACCTTTCCAATCCGCTCTAGAATCTTAAAAGGCCCGATAAACCTCAGAGACAATTTTCCACCCTTCCCACATCTCATCAAACCCAATCTCAGTGAGATTTTAAGAAACAACCTCGAATGATAGAGGTCTCATCCTCTTGTTGGCATAGCTTTGTCGGCTTTGAGTCGTAGCTAACCTCTTTCGAATGAGAGTAATTTTTTCGATTGTCTCATGAACCAACTCCGAACCCAACATCGGTGCATCTCCCACCTTGGGCCAACAAACCTATGATCTACAAGATCGGCAATAAAAGGCTTCAAATGGTGCTATCCCAATACTCGCTTGATAATTATTGTTATAGGCAAATTCAATCAATGGTAGATGTCTTTCCCAAGACCACTTGAAATCAACGACACAAGCTCTAAGCATGTCTTCCAAAATCTGTATACTGCACTCAGATTGCCTGTCGGTTTGAGGATGATAAGCGGTGCTAAGAGTCAACTTGGTGCCTAATGCCTCTTGAAGGCTCTACCACAACCGGGCAGTAAAATGAGGATCTCTATCCAAAACAATGGTCACCGAGACCCCATGAAGTCGAACTATGTCTCTAATGTACAACTCTACTAAATAATCAACTGAGTCACCCTGTGCGCATAGGTATGAAGTGTGTAGACTTAGTCAACCTATCAACAACCACCCAAACAGCGTCATTACCTCGTGTTCTCGGAAGCCCAACTACAAAATTCATGGTGATATGCTCTCATTTTTACTCGGCTATAGGCAAGGGTTGTAACAAACCTGTTGGTTTTTGGTGCTTGGCCTTCACCTGTTGACAAGTGAGGCATTTAAAAATAAAAAAATAAAAAAATAAAATTGACATCTCGCTTTATACCCCTCCACAAAAATTGGTGACTAAGATCATGATACATTTTCGTGCCTCCCAAATGCACCGTGAGACGTAAATGGTGAAACTCCTGGAGTACAACCTCTCTATAAGATTCTGGCACAAACAAATGGTGTAAATACCTCATGCCCAAATTCGAGCGAATGCTTAAACCCTTCTCTTCTTTCCTGTTGGAGATTCTTTCACGGATTGTCTCCAATTCATGACACCCTATTGTGCCTCTATGACTTTGCTAACCAAGTTTCAAGTCGAAGTCACCGATATCACCTAACATTTCCTATTCCTGGACAGCTACACTTACTACATAACTCACGGATTTTCTACTCAAGGTGTTGTGGACGCGCCCTCGGGCTTTATGCCACCACAGTTTAGACTCCCTTTTGTTTCACGGTTCTTAGTCTGAACCAAAGAGTCCAAATTCGGCAAATCGTTTTGAGAAAACAGATTTTTAGAAAAGAAGTGCCAAACATGGACTGCTTTGCCAGATACAGAGTCGCCGCCTAAATATTTTTTAATGAGGGAATTTAGGAAACCCTGACTCGTTTGCCTAAGGCCACGTGTCCGTCATTACCAAAGTTGCCTCGGCTCGGGAACTTGGGTACGATTGGGGAAGGTCAGCTATGAGCACCCCCTCTCGCTCGATCCGAAGATCGGCCTCTACTAACCATGATATCCAATTTTGAAAACGTTATGTGTTCTTATTCCAGTTAATTAGCTAGAATTATATGTGATGCGCACAACAAAACAAGTATAGACTAGATCGCCTAATTTGGAACAAAGCATCGCATATCCGTTTGTTTGAAAAATGTTTTGAAATTTGCTACTCGCGAGTAGGCTAAAACACGGATTTTGATGAGTTGTTCCAACTCAAGCAATCCAACCTTCACCCACAGGCATTCAGGCAGTTCATATCACATAAGCATCTAGCCACATGGTAAGCATGCTGTCATGTTAACATTCACACTCGTGCGAGATGCTAAAGCACAAAATACTTACAGTGTACTCCAAGCCAAAACAAAGAACTCGTTAGCAATCAATGTATGATCCAAGTCCAATGTTAAGTGCCTAATGCAACGCATACAGAATGCAATTAGGATAGGCTCGGCTAATCCTAGGATGGAATGTGAAATGCAACCATTTGATGCACATATTCAAGTTAGATTTGAAATACTTATGCAGTTAGCATGATGCGCCGAGCCCGGTGCATGCAATGCTGATGAATGATGCGCGCATGCATAGCATAAGGTATGCTAAATTAAATATGCCCTAATACTAACCATCAAAGCAGATAAGTAAAAGGGAGAAAGAAGTGGGGGTTGAAAAACATGCACACACGCTCCCACACTTATTACAAATTCGCCCTCGCTAGGAGGGACCAAAAGAATAATACAATTAATTAACCTACAAGCTAATTAATTATTACAGACAAATTAAACTAGTTAAGCAAATTAACTAATCTAATAAAACAGTAAACAGTCTCGGGAAGAGGGCCCAATGTAATGCATGCTCGGTTCTGTTCGGAAGTCCACTGCCATGCACAAGTTGCCTCTATTTTTACTGTTTGGCACCTCTGAAAATTGCACGAACTCCAAGGTTGCTTTTCTGAGTGCTGTGGAACACCGCCGGTCATGAGGAATGGTCACCGGCCATGGGGAATGGTCATCAACCACCTGTGGAGATATCGGCCACAAATTGTTGGTCGGTCGGCATTGTATGTAGCCGACCGGCCAAAACTTCTTGCAGAACTTGTTTTGACTGCAGCAGAGGGCAAAACAAGGCATGGCAATGCATTTCAAGCAAATGTGTGCACCAACACATCCCTTATCATGTTTGTGACTTAAAGGGACATGGTTCTCGATTCTCGGACCACCAACCGCGCATTTCAATGCGTGATGGCCCAAGAAACCAAGTATGCACTTTGATTTCAAATGAGATGTACATCAAACAAACAAGTGAGGCTCAACCTCTATCATACTCAATTCAAGAGGCAAAGCATGCATGCCAATACAATGCAACCTAGGCATGTCAACTAAGTATGCAACATGGGCATGCAATGCACAATGCATACTAGGCATACAACCTATGCAAGCAAGCATGCAAGGCATAAGGCAATGCAAACCAACAAGTGTGCAAGATGCAATGTGGATGTTCAAGCATGCATACAAGGCATGTGACAATCATGCTAACCAATGAGTATGCCAAATACAATGGGGATGTCCAAGCATGCAAGCAAGCATGTGACTTCATTCAATCATGCCACAACGCATAGAGCAAACATGTTAAACAACCTAAACATGTGACAACACACAAGTATGCAACAATACACAAGGTGAGCATGCAACAACATGCGAACTATGGACTTAAACTAATTTGGGCAGCTCTATACTAAGCCCAAAACAGTGGCCAACTTGCTTAAAAATAAAGGCAAAATGACATGCAAGCATGCATGCACACAAGGACCAACACTTGGGCATATAGAAACAACTCTCAAGCACACTTAAGAGGATGCAAACGTGGACAAATGGCATGCATTTTAAGCTCTGAAAGTCGTGTTAGAGAAGGTGCCAAACCAATCTACAATGCAAGCTAGGCATGCCACCAAGCCCAAGGACTTAAACCATGGCCATATGACATATGAAGCAAATGACCGAAATGAACTAAAATAGCCCTAAATCATGCAAAAGTAAGCCCCAAAAACCACTTAGATGACATCTAAATGATCTAATCCTAAAGGCACACACAATGGCACAAACTTGGAGCAAGAAACACCAAGCTTTTAAAGCATGAAAGGGGCATCAAATGCAAGCATACGAGCATATCATGAGGACTGAAATGACATGACAAGTGGTTCCAAACCACTGAAATGATGCAAGGATGGCATGCTAGAGGGGTCAATGCTTAAGGCATACAAGAGAGGTTACATGGTAGCTATACAAAGCAAAGCATGGACAACCCAAATGACCAAAAATAGACCTTTAGCATGCTAAAACAAGCATAAAAGCTTCACAAAGCTAAGCCAAAAACATGCTAGAAATAAGGCTCAAAGCACAAGGCATGTTAAGGCAATTCATGGCATTACAAGACATGTATGCTAAGCAAGCATGGTGTGTCTAAACCAAGTAAAGCCAGAGGTAAAGCATGGCAAAATACTACCAAATACCTACTGAAACATGGCTAACATGAGTTCAAAAATGGTGCTCACACATGAGCCTTAAATGGCACATTTTGAAGACAACAAGGAAAGGGGGTGGCCCTCTCTTTCCTAGTACCTCAAGGCACCATCCTCACCACTAAAATCTCTCAAGATTTCAGTGGTGAGGAGGCCCAAACAAGGTGGTCCCGGAGCTCAACCAAAATGGCACAAAATGGGGCCAAACAAGCCCTAAGAGGGGTCAAATAACCCCGAAGCTTAAAACACTATTAAACAACTATTTAGAGCAGGCAAAAACAAGACTTTTATATGTTATACACAAAGTCTAAAAATAGTTGCAAGATAGGTGAAAAAGCTATGCAAAAATAGGGAAAAAGGGGTAAGATTGTTACCCTTGTAGACCCTCTTCAAAAAAGGAAGACCAGCAGCTTCCTTAGGTTCAAACTAGTCCAAAACCTCCAAGAACAAGCCCCTTATGCCTCAGCAACTAAGGTATGGTGTAATGGTAGGTGTTTGTGTGGAAAACTAAGACTAAACACACACAAAACACTCAAGAGAGGGAGAGATATAGAGATAGAGTATGAACAAACCCTAACCCTAAAACTCAAAGCTCTAAAAATTTTCTTAACCCTAATGGAGGGAGAAGAGGCTCCCTCTTATAGACAATCCCTTTTGTAAAGCTTTCCAAAAAAGCTAGTCAAGAGGGAGATAGCAAAGTGTATGCCAGCTAGCACAGCTGGCATAAAAATATCTGCAAAAGCAGATGAACAGTGGTCGGCCAGCCAAAAATGCAATTTGACCAAAATAGATGGCCGGTCGACCATCTAGAGTGCCGGTCGGCCAAACATTTGGCCGATGGAAACAAAACACAGCCGGTGACCTCAATCCATGGCCGGTGGAGTGTGGGGATGGCCAACAAGCCATTCCCTGCCCTCTAAAGCAAAAACACAAGTGTTTGGTGCAAAACCAAACACAAAATAGTCGAGTCGAGAGATCTTGAGGCAAGGCGCGTAGCCGAGACCTCCGGGAACTCAAGACGAACACAAACAAGGATGATCACCGAGTGTTCAAACGGTGACGTCCAAGTCTTGAGGACGGTCAAAAATGGGGTGTCTACAGGTGTCAGCCATAACATTAACCTTTCCCAGGTGATAGTGAAACTCAAAGTCATAATCCTCTACAAGCTCCATCTACCTCCATTGGCACAAGTTCAAATCATTTTGAGAAAATATGTATTTCAAACTCTTGTGGTTGAAGAAGACGACAAACTTCTCACTATACAAGTAATGCCTCCAAATCCTCAAGGCAAAGATTGCCGCCGCTAGTTCTAGATCATGGGTAGGGTAATTTCTCTCGCCGGTTTTCAATTGTCGTAAGCCATAAGCTACAACCTTTTCCTTTTGCATTAAAACACAACCAAGTGTCACATCGCCCGAGGGGTACCCTGAGCGTGCTAAATAGTTCGGACCCTCGATTTCTTTGATCTAGTTTCACGAGTGTAATATGAAACATAGATGAGAGTCCAAATCTGACAAATTTTTATAGAAAATCCATTTTATTACAAAATCTTTGCCAAAAATGGACTACATCACTAGATCTCAGAGTTGCCACCTAATATTTTGAGAAAATTAAGAAACTCGGGACTTGTGCCAAGGCCACTGTTCGTCGTAACCGAAGATGTCTCGGTTTAGAACCTTAGGAGTAAGGGGGGAATGTCATTAATTGAGCACCCCGCTCACCCAATCAAAAGATCGGCCTCTACTAAACCATGATATGAGTTTTATTGATTTTATATGTTCATGTTCAGATTATTTAATAAATGCTAAAATTTCTATGTGAAGTAAACAAGTATAGACTGTGTCATTCATTTTGGAGCGGCTTGATTTTATGTATTTTGAAAGAATTTTGAGATATGTGCAACTCACAATGAATTTGAGCCCATAGGCATAAGAAATCAGTACTGTCTCAAATTGAGCGACACAATCTCCATCCATTGGCACTCATAGAATACATCTCTTAAACAAGTAGCCGTATGGTAGGATGCTAAACATAATAGGGAAAACATACAAAAGCGGGATGCTAAAGCATAAATACTCACATATTTACCGGCATCTCGCGAATAGCTACAAAACAAAATTAGAAAATATCCATGATCTTATATACAATAATCCTAATGCAATGCATACACAAAATGCGACTAGAGATTCAGCTATTAAAACATGATATGTGAATCATCTCAAGAACATGATGAAGCGCACATAATCACATAAAAAATTGATTAGATTCACAGATGCAAATGAGCTAAATCTTGATGCATGAAATATGGATGCAAAGCATGGTTATGATGAAAAGTAAAACATGATGCTCATTTACAAATATGCGAGTAAATAAAAGGGATAGAAAGAAGTGGAGGTGTGGAATTATTACATCACTGAATAATCACAAAACCAAATAAAAGACGAGAGAGAGAGAAGAGATTATTACAACATAAATAAAACCTCACAAATCTCTTAAATTAAAAGAAAATACGAAGATGCCTCGGAGATTGACCGTTAGAAATGATATTGCTTGTTACTGGAAGATTGCTCTGTTTTGCCTAGGAAAACTTATTTTGCGAGAGCACTACTCATCTAGTGGAGTCTATTTATTGCCAACAATACTGTTCACCGCAACAGTTACTATTCACTCTCCTTAGTCATTATTCATCTTACTGGACATTTTTCATCTGCAATAACTATTTATCGCCAGAGGTACTATTCATTGTCGAGGTTGCTATTCACCACTGGTCACTATTCATTTGGTGGGGTCACATTTTTAACAAATTAGGTGGTTTTGACTAACCATTTAAAGCAGTAAGTTACAACAATTTATATTAGGCAGTGTGTCACTGACTATTCAAAACGGTAAATTACAACAGTTTATTTAAAGCAATAAATTACAACAGTTTATGTACAACAGTAAATTAGAACAAATATGTGGGTGATGCAGCCTTCCCTTTAAAGCAGTAAAACAATTATATATATATATATATAAAGAGGGTAAATTACAACATATATGTGGGTGGTGCTGCCCTTTCTCTAAAGCGATAAAAACAGTTATGAAAGGCAGTAAAGAATGTATTTAAACAAGTTATATCATATTTTAAATTAAATGAAAGTTTGCAAAAATTCACCTTTCAGGGAAATGATGAATTTTTTGATTTACAAATTTTTTTCCGATCACCCTCAAGGTTGTGGAATGTGTTCTCAAGTCTTAATCCAAAGTCTGTAATTTCAACTTTAATGGTATTTTTTTTTAATTTTTTTTATGGTGTTCGGATGGTGTATTAGAGAAGAGACAATGAAGAGAATGGAGAAAAAGGTTGTTTGAAAAATTTAATTTTGAAAATCAGTTCCTCTCTTTCAAAATTCTTTTTTGAAAAATAGTTTTTTTTTTCTTTGAAAACAAAATTTTCTTCCTTCTTTTTTAAAACCCAATTTTCCTCCTCCCTCATCTGCCCCCTTTTATAGGAGAAAATTTTCATAAACCAACAAAAAACGTTTCAGTGGAAGGCTGAGAAATCAAACGGTGCATAGTGCATTTTATAATATAATAATATGTAAAATGTGTCATTAGCATAAATATATGTAGAAATACCAAATATATATAATATATATATATATACAAAAACATGTAAAATTATAAAATAACAAAATAAATGAACTAGTACAATATATTCTAGCAGGCCAAATACGTAATATAATTTGACCAAAGCGGGTCTTAAAAAAAAAAATTGGTAGGAGTGGGGTTTATTTTCAAAGGGTAATAGTAACTTTATAATATAATAATATATAAAATATCTAAAATACATTAATTGCATTAATATATGTACAGATAGTCCAAATATTATAAAAACACACCAAAACATGTAAAATTATAAAATAATAAAAATCAATGGACTAATAAAATACATTTTAACGAGCCAAATATGTAACATAATTTGACCAAAACGGATCTAAAATAATTTGGCCAAAATAGGTATAGGTTGGGATTAAAGCTTAAATTTCATCTTTCCACTGAGAATTTTTTGAGATAGCATATTCTTATTTTCATCATCGGGTGATCAAAAGAAAGTGCCCAAGTCTTAGGGCCGGTCAAAATGGAGTGTCTACAATTGCCCCTCTTTGATAAAGCTTGAAGTCATTTAATGATGTGAGTGAATGTCAAAGCCCGAATACGACCCTTTTGATAAGGTTGTAAGACTTGGGCTAACAAACAAGATGCAGATGCAGTTGGTTGAACCCAAAGGTTACCTATGTGTCCCTATGCAAGGAATCAAAACAGTGTAGTTTAGGGGCAAGATGTAAATGATATGCTCGAAATGCAATTGAAAGTTAGACATACATGCTTTGTAAAGCCACTTTTGTTTGAGTATTCATGATATATGCAATGCAATGCAATAGGTAATATGCGAGGCAAGCCTCGTGCAAATGATATGAAGCATAACAAGGCGTACAATCCTAAACACGCACATGAGAAGAGAAAAGAGGGTTTTAATCAACAAGCGAAACCCAAACCGCCTCTCAAAGCGAAATAGGAGACTGATTTCTACCAAGAAAGAAAAAATGAGTCTTAACTAACAAGCGAAACCTAGACTGTACTTTAATACGAAATAAGGGATTGGTTTTAAATAAGTAAAGGAGAAATAAGTCTTAACTAACAAGCGAGAGCAAGACCGTATCTCAATACGAAATAGGGGACTGGTTTTATGTCATGACCCAAACCTGCCCTTTTAGGTTTAAGCCATAACCGGTCAGTAATCCCAGATTACTCGGCCTTAAAGATAGAATTAACAAAAATATTTAATATTAAAGGGGCCAGAAAGGGAAACGGAGTAACAAAATTTGTCCAATGAGCATGTGCATAAATGGCATGAACAAAAACTTCTCATATAAGTAACAACTCACACCCATACAAGCATGAAAAGATAACATATCGCTAAGATCATTCAAATTCAAAACTTATTTGCAGACATGGTCATGCATGACCAACAAAAAGGAAATGAAAAATCAAAAGAAACAAAAGACTCGCTCGTGAGGCATCCATGACAGACTTCACAAAACTCGGTATCCTTCACAAGTTCACTAGGGCTGGGGATGGACATCTTGCTGCTCACCTACATACACATATATAATGGAGTGAGCAAAAGCCTAGTGAATAACATCAAAGTAAAGAGGTTAATGAATGAGATTCGTGCATAAAAAAATCATACTTATAATTAAACATTTAGAATACCCTTCTCATTCATATCAGATTCAAACACATCATAACAAAGTAAAACTACCTTAGGTCCAATATATACAAAACGACTTTGGGTCCATCAAATACAAAACAACCTTGGGTCCATCAAATACAAAACGACCTTGTATCCATCAAATACAAAATGACCTTCGATCCAACATATGCAAAACGACCTTCGGTCCATCATGCTTTAATCTTTATCAAATTGAATCAATGTCACATTGAAACATTCAAAGTCTCATTCATATTTCAGAAATCATAAGTTCCATGACTTACCATAGAAGCATTTAAGAAAATAGCATATAACAAAATATCTTTACTAAGATATTACTTACAGTGTTCGAAGTGTTGTCATGCCTCCGTGATCCATCCTACATTACACATAAGACATAACACATATTGGAACACATAGTTCGAATCGAATAATTCATCTTCTCTTTTCTAATTCAGTCATTCATGTTGGTTTCTCACTTATTAGTTTCTTAATGAGTCATAATTCATGCCTAGAAATGCTTTGGAGAAGATGGGAATGAATATGGCATGTGAAAATGTATACATGGCCCCTCAAAAACCATTTGCTCAAAATCACTTTAAATCCACCAAAATTGAACTCAAAAACTCATGTACGTAAGTTTTTCCAAGCTTTTTTTTCCCCTCAAAACTCATGAAGTTAAACAAATTTGAGCTCAAAAACTCCATGCATGTACAAAATTCTTTTCCAAAACATGAATTTAAAGGTTCAAACATGATGAATGAAACATGCATGTACAAATTAATTCACAATTTCAACATGGATGACATAATTCAAACTTAACATGGCAAAACTCAACATATTCATGCATGCATGTAAAGCTTCTTCATCTTCTTGGCCTCTTATATCAAAATACATGCAAATGATCATATATAATCCATGAACTAAACTCTAAAACACATAATGTCAAGAATTGAGGGTTAAATTCTTACCTAAAGCCTGCAAATTCACTAATTCTTGCACAGTCTTGACCAATTCAAGCTAATTCTTCAAATTCTCCTTCAAAACCTCACTTTCTCTCTCTACAATATGAGTTCTCTATCTCTCTCTCTCTCTCTCTAGAGTTCTCCCTCAAATTTTTGCACTCAAAGTGATCAAGAATGAGCCTAAGGCTCATATATATAGCTAGAGTGGCTTATTACATTAATTAGAACATTAGAATTATTAAACATAACTTGACTTATCAAATTGAATCAATTTGTAATTAAACTTACCAAATGGTCTTAAAAATTCCAATTAGTTTATTCATATAGCCAATTTCGTTTTTTGAAATCATTTAAGCCCCCAATTTCGAATTCTACACAGAAATCATAATATATAATTTTTCAAATCTGACAGATATACACAAATTAATTATATATCACATATCATAATTAAAAATTAACACATTATTAAACAAATATAATCCTAATATGCATGTTGGGGTCGCCACAGTCTTCCCCCATTTAAGAAGTTTGGTCCTCCAAACTTACATTTCCTTATGTCGGAAATAACTTGGAATACCTTGTATCAGGAACAGATCAATTACCTCGATCTTTTCGCATGCAAATTCTTTCTTACCAACCTTATCATGGAAATTCAATCTATTTCCCTTTGTCATGGAAGTTCGATTCATTTCTCAATTATTCAACAGTTCACAGTTCAATTCGGTATTTGGTTCAATGATTCATCATAGTCATTCAAAGTTATTCGGAAGTCATCAGGAATATATAGTGGGTCCAGATATTAATTTCTAAGTCAACAAAAGTAGCAACGAAACAATCAATCACATGATGTACATAATTCATATATTCCTGTAGCCTCAATTGTAGAATACGATGACACTGAAGCATCCAATCATAGGGCATACTAAATTTACATACTTCTAGATGGTCGAGATTTTTAATCCCAATAGTGTTCAGAATCAAAATAGTCCACTGTTTAACAGTTTCTATAGCATTGGATTTAAAATATGGTAACATAGAAGTAGTCATTTTCTAAAACAATCAATCACTGGACACAATTCATCTATAACACATATGTCCCCAATAGTCGAAGGTTGATTCTCACTAGTTTTCATGATTGGATCAGTTTATTACCAATCCACATAAAGTCTTCTAAATAAGTCAAATGTTCAGAATAGATCCAAGTTCTAGATCTATCAATTTCCTTGACGATAGTAATAGTAATAATCTGGTCATTTGTTCATGAACAATTCATAATCTCCCGTAAACGAAGTCAAATCAGATAATGGCTCTCAAATCAGGTAAAGGTCTTATCAAATCAAATCAAACAAAGGTTATAACAGATTAAATCAAATGAATATTTTATCAAATCAAATCAAATCAAATAAAGGTTCTACCCCATCATTCTCAAATGAAATACATTTGGTTCTGTAGGTCACATTCCATTCACTTAGGTACATAGTCAATAATTTCACAATCGTTCTAAGTTCATTAGTTCTCAAAGTCATATCATGATAGTTCATATCAGGAAGTATTATGTCATATTCAATATAGTAGTTCCCAAATAAGTCTCACATATAGGTATACAGGTATACAGGTACACAGTAGCACATCATACAAAGTTCTTTGTCTGCACATAGTATAGGGTTCGTTATGTGGGAGTTCCAAACAAGTTATATAATCACAAAATCATGGTTCCCATAGTCTGGTCGAACAGTCTTGTCAGTGGAAACAAGTAATATACCAAATCATTCCAAGCCAAGGTATATATATATATATATATATATATATATATATATATATGTGTCCAAAATCAACTAACATTCCAAGCAAAGGTGTGTGTATATATAAGAGTCCAGAATCAATCAATATTCTCAATACGTATTACAAAAGGACGATGCACGGATGAACGCAAAACAAATTCTCCAAATATAATAGATAAAGCAATAATTCCATAGGTCTACTCAATCTCGAAGCAAATGCAGTAGATACAAAAGATTGCGTTGAGCCTAAATCAATTAGCACATAATTATCTTAATTGCAAGTAGAAAGGGTACCTAAGACAACAACATCGGTATTCTGTGTGTTTCCTGGGACAAGTGAAAAAACTTTTCCTTGCCTTAGTGTATATATTGTAGTAGCAGGTCTTGCAATGTTTCCCAGTATTGGGATGGACCTAGTTGAGCTAGCAGCAGGTCTTCCACTTCTCTGTTGTTCTGTTTGGAGACAATCTCTCACCACATGTCCCGTTTAACCGTATTTGAAACAAGCCCTATAAATACGGTAGCAAAACCCTCGTGTTTCTTACCTCATTCGTTACATGTTGGTGCCGTATCCCTCGTGGAGTTCGAAGTGCTCGTTGATTCCATATTTGCTTTTTAAAAGAGCCCTTCTTTTAAGGAAAGCCTTGCTTCTTGCTTTCCCATTCAAACTGTTTATTATGATTTGTCATGTTAGTTTCAGACATTAGGGCTCAGTTCAACACATCAACATAATTGGGTAGTTTTAACACATTAACTCTATCTAGAATTGCATTTCGGAGTCCACCTTCTAATTTTCTTGCCTTTTTGTAATTAATGTTGACCATATGTGGTGCAAATCTGGCCAACTCTGTAAACTTTGCTTCATACTTGAATACTACTATGTTACCTTGCTTGAGTCCCTCAAATTTGGACACTTTTTGTAACAACCCGACCCTCATGTGTGCTTGTGATATATGTTAGTCCTTTATGCTATGCTGTTAAATGCCTAAGATGAAACTGTACAAGAAAATAAATTCAAGTAACTATGTTGTAGTGCCTTGTGGAATGAATTGTATCTGTTAGGAAAGAAAAGTATCTGTTACTACTAGAACGATAAAGTAGAAATTGAGGGCTTTAGCGGTTTAATAAGTCAAAATTGACCATATATTTGGAACCAGCATAATTTTTAGGTAATATTAAGCACTTCTGTGAAATTTCAATTTTCGGATGTGTAAACGATTGATTTTCGTCTTATTCTCTCTTTATGGAAATATATATGTGTGTTCTTGGTCATTTGACAAACCAAGGAATTCATGACTCTAAACTTAAGAATTGAAGGGTAGAGAGAGAAGGTCCTCAAGAAGGTTGGGATTTGGGCTTAAGGTATGTAAATGTCTGTCTAATTTTCATCCACAACCATTCTTGTCATAATTTATGTGAAGATGTTTCTATAATCATGTACCTAAGAGTTGGGATTGTGGTGTTGTGAGTATGAGAAGTAAATTAGCAAGATGACCTTACTTTGCATGTTTTGACTCAATTTGAAGTACTTATGAGAGGCTTTACTCTATTTCTTCAAATGACTTGTTTGAATTCAAGTATGTGGCATGATTTTATGTTTATGTATTGAGATGTGAGAACAAGTAGGAATCTTATAAATTGGAGTGAATTTAAGTTGTGGATTCATGATTTGATTTTTACTCAAATGAAATATGTAATTTGATCCTTGTTCACATGTATTCATATGCTTTGAGCTTATATATTAGTAATTTAAAGCTAGATTTTTGAGGCCCTAAACATGTCTACAAGAGGAGGAAATTGTGCAGAATTTTTGGACTTTTTGGTGCAGAATCGCCGCACGTGCGGGAACCTCAGCCGCACGTGCGGGAGTCACTGCCGCACGTGCGGGAAAATGGCAAAATTTGGACTTCAACACTGCAAAAAAAGCACGTGCGGGGCCTCAATGCCGCACGTGCGGGAGATGTGCCACACGTGCGGGAGATCCTAGCCGCACGTGCGGCTCAAGTCAGAAAAGTTGGGATGCTCCGTTTTGCGTGTTGGGTCCTCTAATGTTGTCAAAACCTGCAATTTATATTGTTAGAATGTTCGTTAATTCAATCAAAGTAAGTGAACCGAATGTTGATTTAACAAGGATAAAAGGGACTGATGTGATTTTTCATGTGTGTAGGAAACGCCTCAAAAGGAAGTGCACCGACACAACACAGTGAGTAATAGTACTTCAATGTACCTCTACTCAGTATTTATTTTTATTAATGTTGTGACCCTTGTTGAAAGTATTATCATATTATGTATTGACGTTATATCTTGACGTTACGTACTTCACTATCAAACTTGTGTTGGCATGAAATGATATATTTGCTATAAGTGATTCAATACGAAATTGTGGAAACATTGAAAAAGGTTGTGAAGTTGTACACATCTTATGTGAAAGCTTGTGACTAATGGAATGTATCAAGGCAATTGTGAACTTGTGAACCAATGTGGCTTAGAGCCATTTGTGAATCAATGTGGCTTAGAGCCATTTATGAATCAATGTGGCTTAGAGCCATTTGTGAGTCAATGTGGGTATGAGCCCTAATGTGAAACTATGTGACCAAGGGTCATCTGTGAATTGTGAATCAATGTGGCCAAGGTCCATTTGTGAATGATGAAATTATGAGGCCAAGGGCCGATGTGTGAAATATGAACTTATACTATTGTAAGCTTGTGAATCGAAAAGAACCAAAGGTCTATGTGATGAATTGTAAATTATGAACCCAAGGACTCTTTTCTGAATGAGTGAAGTTCTTAGGCCAGGGGCCATACTATGACAATTATAAACTGATTATGTTGTCCCAACAAGCCGTACAGAGACAGACTGATTACATGATTTCAGCATTTATTATGTTTACAAGCATACCAGTACTATTGTTCACTGAGCTTGGCTCACCCTGTGTTATGCCTGTTTCTGTAGGTAATCAACCAGGAGGTCGATCTTAGCTCGGCGTCGTCATACTTTTGTCAGCCTAGGCATAGCCAAGCTTGGGGTCGGGACCCCACTTTTGTGGAGTTATTACATGATGGCTTACACTTTTGCTATTGGCTTAAGTTGTTATGTACTTAATGATTTTGTTATATACCCTACCTCGGGGTTGGATTTGTATATATCTGTAAATAACTAACTCTTAAATGTGTTTTGGCTTTTGATGTACTTGTCCTATGAAATGTTTATGATCCTGGCATGACTTAGTAGCTCAATGGATGTCATAGTTTCTGGTTTATATCACTTCTTATTACAGCTTCCGGTCAGGCCCCTCTATGGAACCAGGTAAAGTGTCCTTGTCTGCTTAGTCATGCCCAAACTTTTAGGTTAAGGTTGGGGCGTGACAAGTGGTATCAGAGCACGAGTTGCTATCCCACACACAGATCCATTGAGCCTTAGTATGTCTAGAAAAGACTTAAGCATCATGCATGGCATCCTAAAAATGTATGAAAGATCGATGGCAACGTAGAATGTACTCTGCTAACGCTAACAATTTGAACTTTGTTTGCCGGATATAATTGAATGTTATGTAGGTTATGGTGAGAACAAGGGTGGAAGATTCGGACGAGGCTACCTCGGCACGGTTGGACCGAATGGAAAGAATGATTATGGACATGGCAGAGACCCTAAGGCAACAACAGCAACAACCGCCACCACCACCAGTACCTCCACCTGCGGTACAAGATGTTCATGTTGAGGACCGAACCATCACACTCACAAAGGAGTTTAAAAAGATGAAACCACCGTCATTTAAGGGGGGAATAGAACCTATGAAAGCTGAAGCATGGGTGCTGGGAATAGAGAAATTGTTCGAAGTATTTCCATGTACTGAAGCCCAGAAAGTGCAACTTGCCGCCTTTACTCTTGAAGATGAGGCGCGAAGATGGTGGATGCTTACAAGAACAGTGCATCGGGACTTAACATGGGGTAGATTTCTGGAGCTGTTCTATGATAAGTATTTTCCTCAAAGCATGCGAGATAAGAAGGTGACGGAATTTGAGACTCTTAGACAAGGAAATAAGACTGTTGCAGAATATGAGGCCCAATTTGCTGAATTAGCTCGGTTTGCACCTCATATGGTAGATACAGACTATAAGAAGGCACGGAAATTTGAAGGGGGATTGCAGGGTGCTATTTTAGACCGGGTCAATATGCTAAAATTACCCACATATGTTGAGGTGCTAGAAAGGGCTGTTATCGCAGAAGGAAACCTTGCGGCCTAGAATCGGATTTCTGAGTGGAAAGGGAAGAGACAAAACAACCAATGGTCAAAGAGATCCGTTACTCCACCCGCTAAGAAGCACAATTCAGGGAACTTCAGCACCACTACTTCTACTCAAAATTCCACTTCGGTGTGTTCAGACTGTGGAAGGCAACATCGAGGAACTTGTCACTGGAAGACTGTTGCACGTTTTAAATGTGGAAAAACGGGACATTTGGTAAGGGATTGCCCACAATGGGCTCAACAAAAAGGCAATAGATCCGCTACAAGTTCCGCGGGATCTACACTAACCCCCAATGCGAAGGCGGCTGCCAAACCGAGTAATAACAAAGACACTGCAAGACAAGGTAGGGTGTTCGCTTTGGTTCCAGGTGATGTACAAAACACAGCAACAGTGGTGTCAGGTACATTTACTATTTATGGTCAATCTGCGCATGTATTGTTTGATTCTGGCTCCACTCACTCTTTTGTGTCGAAACTCTTCACTCCTAATTTAGATAAAATTGAAGAAAACTTATCTTACATGTTGTGTGTGTCCTCCCCCTTGGGAGAGTCTATGATTTGTGCTACTATATACCTAGCTTGTGAACTTCAACTTGGGGATATTCGGGTGTATGCTAATTTAGTGCCTCTCGATATGACCTATTTTGATGTTATTCTGGGGATGGATTGGCTAAGTGCTTATGGTGCAACTATAAACTGTGTGACTAAGCAAATTAATTTCTATCCTCCGGGGCAATCAGAGTCTATGGTTCAAGGGCAGGAAGTGATTTCGCCACCTTATCTGATATCCGCCGTGAAGGCTTGCAACTTAATACAAAAAGGCTGTCAGGGGTATTTATGTAGTGTTTTGGAAGGGCAAGGGATGAATGGGAATATTGATGTGATCCCAGTGGTCCGTGAATTTCCGGATGTTTTTCCCGAAGAATTGCCGGGTCAACTAATAGACCGAGAAATCGAGTTTATAATTGAAGTGGCGCCTGGAACCCAACCCATTTCAAAGACACCCTATAGGATGTCACCAGCTGAAATGAAAGAGTTAAAGGTTCAATTACAGGATCTGCGTGACAAGGGATTTATCCGCCCGAGTGTATCTCCTTGGGGTGCGCCGGTATTGTTTGTGAAAAAGAAGGACGGAACACTTCGGTTATGTATCGACTATAGGGAACTGAATAAGGTGACAATTAAAAATAAGTACCCCTTACCACGGATAGATGACCTATTTGATCAGTTACAAGGGGCACAAGTTTTCTCAAAAATTGATTTACGGTCGGGCTACCATCAATTGAAAGTTAAAGCCGATGATGTGGAGAAGACAGCTTTTCGAACCCGGTACGGCCATTATGAATTTTTGGTTATGCCCTTCGGAGTTACAAACGCACCAGCAGCATTTATGGATCTAATGAATTGCGTCTTCAAGCCCTATCTAGACGAGTTTGTGGTGGTTTTTATTGATGACATCCTTATATACTCGAAGAGTGCAGAAGCTCATGAGAATTATCTTCGCCTAATTCTTCAAACACTCCGGGAGAAGAAACTGTATGCAAAGTTAAAGAAATGCGAATTCTGGCTACAAGAAGTGGCATTTTTGGGGCATGTGGTGACAAAGGAAGGAGTCTCTGTTGATCCACATAAAGTTGAAGCAATTGTGAATTGGCCAACTCCCACTAATGTAACTAAGATACGAAGTTTCATGGGGTTAGCTGGATATTACAGGAGGTTTGTTCAAAATTTCTCCAAAATCGCTGTGCCACTTACCCAACTGACACGAAAAGGAGTTGCATTCGAATGGTCAGAGGAACGGGAATTCGCTTTCCAAGAATTAAAAACAAGATTGACGACAGCACCAGTTCTAGCTTTGCCATCTGGTACCGAAGGATTCGTAATTTACAGTGATGCTTCGCACAAGGGGCTTGGTTGTGTGCTAATGTAGAATGGAAGGGTTATTGCCTATGCTTCTCGACAACTGAAACCCCACGAGAAGAATTATCCCACACACGATCTCGAATTAGCGGCAGTAGTTTTTGCTTTGAAAATATGGCGGCACTATCTTTATGGTACAACCTGCGAAGTTTACACTGATCATAAAAGCCTCAAGTACCTGTTTACCCAGAAAGAGTTAAATATGCGACAACGGCGATGGCTTGAGTTGATTAAGGATTATGACTTGCAGATCCAATATCATCCTGGTAAAGCTAACATGGTGGCAGATGCACTTAGTCGAAAGAATATGGGGGACTTGGCAAATCTGTTGGTAGAAAGAGAGGAGTTGAGGATCGAACTGGACAGAATGAATATGGACCTAGTGGTACGTGAACAGGAGGCCATACTAGCAGCAGTAAGAGCTCAACCCACCTTGCTGGAAGAGATTAAGTTACATCAACTGGAAGATGAGACTTTAAGGAAAATCTATGAAGAGTTAAAGACAAAACCAAAATCGGGATTCAGTTACGTAGATTCGGTACTAAAGTTTCAAAGTCGAATATGTGTCCCCAATGTGTTGGAGCTTAAACGAAAGTTGCTAGGAGAAGCACATGCCTCGAGATTATCAATACACCCGGGAAGTACTAAAATGTACCGAGACTTAAAACAAAATTTTTGGTGGCCAAATATGAAAAAGGAGATCGCGGAATTTGTTTCTAAGTGTCTACAATGTCAACAAGTAAAAGCGGAACATCAAAGACCAGCAGGATTATTACAACCCCTTCCAATCCCGGAATGGAAATGGGAGCATTTGACCATGGATTTCGTTGTGGGGTTACCGAGGACTCCTCGAGGTATGAATTCGATTTGGGTCATTGTGGACCGATTAACCAAGTCTGCTCACTTCTTGCCTGTGAAGACTCAATATAATGCGGATAAGCTGGCAGTACTGTGTATAAATGAAATTGTAAGGCTTCATGGTGTTCCAGTGTCAATTGTGTCAGATAGGGATCCCAAATTTGTTTCAAGATTTTGGCAAAGTTTACAGGAGGCTATGGGTACCGAACTTACGTTCAGCACCGCTTTTCACCATCAAACTGATGGTCAATCCGAGAGAACCATACAAACTTTAGAAGATATGCTCCGATTGTGTGTATTGGATTTTCAAGGAAGCTGGGAAACCCATCTACCGTTGATAGAGTTCGCCTACAATAACAGTTACCATTCGAGCATTGAGATGGCACCTTATGAAGCTCTATACGGAAGACCGTGTCGTTCTCCTGTGTGTTGGGCTGAAGTTGGGGATAGGGCATTGTTGGGTCCTGAAATTGTGCAATCAACAATTGAAAAGGTTAAAATTATCCGGGAGAGGTTAAAAACGGCACAAAGCAGGCAGAAGAGCTATGCAGATAACAGACGAAGGGATTTGGAATTTGAAGTGGGTAGTTATGTGTTCGTGAAAGTCACCCTGTTAAAGGGACATCCGAGATTTGGGAAAAAGGGTAAATTAACACCCCGGTATGTTGGCCCTTTCCAAATTCTAGGAAGAGTGGGTTTGGTAGCTTACCGAGTGGCTCTTCCGCCGAGTATGAGTCAAGTACATAATGTGTTCCATGTTTCCATGCTTCGAGGATACTTATCAGATCCATCTCATGTCATAGACTATCATCAACTTGTGCTAGATGATAAGTTAAGCTATGAAGAAAGACCACTTCGGATTTTGGAGCGACAAGTAAAGCAATTGCGCAATCGGGAAATTCCAATGGTAAAGGTAGGGTGGCAAGAACATTATGGCACTGAAGCTACTTGGGAAAAACAAGAAGATATGCAGCAACAGTATCCATATCTGTTTCCGTTTTGAGGTACAAGCAAGTTTGAGGGACCAAACTTTTTTTTTAGGGGGGGAGAGTGTAACAACCTGACCCTCATGTGTGCTTGTGATATATGTTAGTCCTTTATGCTATGCTGTTAAATGCCTAAGATGAAACTGTACAAGAAAAGAAATTCAAGTAACTATGTTGTAGTGCCTTGTGGAATGAATTGTATCTGTTAGGAAAGAAAAGTATCTGTTACTACTAGAACGATAAAGTAGAAATTGAGGGCCTTAGCGGTTTAATAAGTCAAAATTGACCATATATTTGGAACCAGCATAATTTTTAGGTAATATTAAGCACTTCTGTGAAATTTCAATTTTCGGATGTGTAAACGATTGATTTTCGTCTCATTCTCTCTTTATAGAAATATATATGTGTGTTCTTGGTCATTTGACAAACAAAAGGAATTCATAACTCTAAACTTAAGAATTGAAGGGGTAGAGAGAGAAGGTCCTCAAGAAGGTTGAGATTTGGGCTTAAGGTATGTAAATGTTTGTCTAATTTCCATCCACAACCCTTCTTGTCATAATTTATGTGAAGATGTTCCTATAATCATGTACCTAAGAGTTGGGATTGTGGTGTTGTGAGTATGAGAAGTAAATTAGCAAAATGACCTTACTTTGCATGTTTTGATTCAATTTGAAGTACTTATGAGAGGCTTTACTCTATTTCTTCAAATGACTTGTTTGAATTCAAGTATGTGGCATGATTTTGTTTATGGTATTGAGATGTGAGAACAAGTAGGAATCTTATGAATTGGAGTGAATTTAAGTTGTGGATTCATGATTTGATTTTTACTCAAATGAAATATGTAATTTGATCCTTGTTCACATGTATTCATATGCTTTGAGCTTATATATTGGTAATTTAAAGCTAGATTTTTGAGGCCCTAAACATGTCTACAAGAGGAGGAAATTGTGCAGAATTTTCGGACTTTTTGGTGCAGAATCGCCGCAAGTGCGGGAACCTCAGCCGCACGTGCGGGAGTCACTGCCGCACGTGCGGGAAAATGGCAAAATTTGGACTTCAACACTGCAAAAAAAGAACGTGCGAGGCCTCAATGCCGCACGTGCGGGAGATGCGCCACACGTGCGGGAGATCTTAGCCGCACGTGCGGCTCAAGTCAGAAAAGTTGGGATGCTCCGTTTTGCGTGTTGGGTCCTCTAATGTTGTCAAAACCTGCAATTTATATTGTTAGAATGTTCGTTAATTCAATCAAAGTAAGTGAACCGAATGTTGATTTAACAAGGATAAAAGGGACTGATGTGATTTTTCATGTGTGTAGGAAACGCCTCAAAAGGAAGTGCACCGACACAACACAGCGAGTAATAGTACTTCAATGTACCTCTACTCAGTATTTATTTTTATTGATGTTATGACCCTTGTTGAAAGTATTATCATATTATGTATTGACGTTATATTTTGACGTTACGTACTTCACTATCAAACTTGTGTTGGCATGAAATGATATATTTGCTATAAGTGATTCAATACGAAATTGTGGAAACATTGAAAAAGGTTGTGAAGTTGTACACATCTTATGTGAAAGCTTGTGACTAATGGAATGTATCAAGGCAATTGTGAACTTGTGAACCAATGTGGCTTAGAGCCATTTGTGAATCAATATGGCTTAGAGCCATTTATGAATCAATGTGGCTTAGAGCCATTTGTGAGTCAATGTGGGTACGAGCCCTAATGTGAAACTATGTGACCAAGGGTCATCTGTGAATTGTGAATCAATGTGGCCAAGGGCCATTTGTGAATGATGAAATTATGAGGCCAAGGGCCGATGTGTGAAATATGAACTTATACTATTGTAAGCTTGTGAATAAAAAAGAACCAAAGGTCTATGTGATGAATTGTAAATTATGAACCCAAGGACTCTTTTCTGAATGAGTGAAGTTCTTAGGCCAGGGGCCATACTATGACAATTATAAACCGATTATGTTGTCCCAACAAGCCGTACAGAGATAGACTGATTACATGATTTCAGCATTTATTATGTTTACAAGCATACCAGTACTATTGTTCATTGAGCTTGGCTCACCCTATGTTATGCCTGTTTCTGTAGGTAATCAATCAGGAGGTCGATCTTAGCTCGGCGTCATCATACTTTTGTCAGCCTAGGCACAGCCAAGCTTGGGGTCGGGACCCTACTTTTGTGGAGTTATTAGATGATGGCTTACACTTTTGCTATTGGCTTAAGTTGTTATGTACTTAATGATTTTGTTATATACCCTACCTCGGGGTTGGATTTGTATATATCTGTAAATAACTAACTCTTAAATGTGTTTTGGCTTTTGATGTACTTGTCCTATGAAATGTTTATGATCCTGGCATGACTTAGTAGCTCAATGGATGTCATAGTTTCTGGTTTATATCACTTCTTATTACAGCTTCCGGTCAGGCCCCTCTATGAAACCAGGTAAAGTGTCCTTTTTTGCTTAGTCATGCCCAAACTTTTAGGGGCAAGGTTGGGGCGTGACACTTTTTGATCACGGATGCACTGCGAAAAATATTTCTCACAGAAAATTTTGAGAAATTGAGCCAATTCAATTCCTTTATTGCCTTCTCTAATTAGCATCCACCATCTTCTTTATAACAATTCCAGTTTTGACCCAACTTTTGTGGAATTCAGGACTCGGGTTTAATGCTCTCATATTGTTGTTTACCTCTTTCTTCCCTTGTATCTCTTTGAAATTGGCCTTTGGGTTATTGTGGTTGCGTTTGGAATAGGTTGGTTACTTGTTTTCCCAAACCATGTTGCCCAGATTTTTGCTCATCCGCTCGAGCGGCCATTCTTGCGCTCGAGCTTGCTGTGTATATTTTGGTCCTCCACTTGAGCGGCCTTTCTTGCACTTGAGCGGGATTTGTAAACTCTCAGTACTTTGCACGTCTACAAAAGTGCTGGAGGGGTGTCTTTCATGCTTGAGCGGCGTTTCCTACGCTCGAGCGGGTGGACGCTTGAGCGTCCTTTCTTGAGCTCGAGTGGTTGATCTGTCGTCTACAAAAGTTATGGAGGTGTGTAATTGGCGCTCGAGCGGAACAACTTATTGTGTCTGATGCTCGAGCATCAACTCTTCCGCTCAAGCGGACGGCGTGTATATCAGATTGCGAAAAGCACTTTTTACATCACTTTTTCATATCTTTTCATCCTAAACCCTAAAGTTGAGAGCCTCTCTCTCTAAAACTCACATTTTCTCTACATTTCCACCTAGATCTAGTGATTTCTCCACCCTACTCCCTTTGATAAAAATGTGGAGCTTCTCAAGATCTTCACTTTGATCCGATTAGAGTTGGTTTTCGGCACCTTTGGGGTTTCTATCTTGCTTGGCTCATCTTCTCTCTTTGAAGTAGGGATTTTCTATACTTTAATATGGTTTTTAACTTAGTTATTTGTCATTGTGTAACAATGGTGGGATTTGGGAATAGTTTGAATAAACCTAAGGTTTGGGTGAAATGAGAAGAGAGGTTTTTGAGTGAAAGTGAAATAAATGAACACGGGGTTTGAGAATGAAGTCGTGTGGTATCAAAATTGTTGATTTTGGTACTTGGATTGATATTTTGAAAAAGGGGGATTTTGCCCTAAAATGGTTTATCATAATTATTTTGTATAAATAATTGACATTGGTGTTGTAAACATGAAATTGAGCGAGTATTGGAATAGATGGTGAAATCAATTATGTAATACTTCACATCTTTGGAAATTTTGGATAATTTATCTATCTTGAGATTCTATAGTTGTTTAGAAATATATGTATTGAGTTATCGGTGGAGGATAGCTTTGTTTATTGTAGAAATTGCATGTGAATTAGGTGAATTGAAACTAGTCTCTTGTTGGTTGTTATTAAATATGACTATAATTATATACATTGCATATGTATGATTATTTGGGAGAAGAAAGGGGATGTACTCTAGTGTGATCATGTGTTTATATACATTGTATATGTATGATTGTTTGGGAGAAGAAAGGGGATGGACTCCATTATAATTAAGTTGGCCGAAGTGTCCTGGGTGAAAGTCCTGAAACTTATACATGGGTGCCGATCTTGCGAACGAAATATCCGTAAAATGGCAATCGGAAGTGTTAATGTGTTGATTGTGAAATTGTTGAACCATTGAGTTGTAGTCTGATTTGGATTATTGAAAAATAATGAAGTTGGCTCATGCATTGAAATGAATTGAAGGAAAAGAATGAAATGGAACATGGACTTGATATTTGATAACTATATAAAATGTGAACGCTTTGTTCCTAGCATTGTATATGCACATTGCACATATACCTTTGTTAAACCTCATATACTGTGTTAGATTATTCCTACTGGGTTGTGGCTCACCCTATTTGGGAAAAATATTTTTAGGTAATGATGGCATGCCTCCACCAAGACAATAACATTGGAGGGATATTTGGGAAGCAAGAGCTTCTTTGTTTTGATTCACTTTTTGTATAGCCTAGGGCTTTAATTGTAAGAGCTAGTCTCACTTTTGCTGTAACCAAGTTATGGCTTGGAAAGGTGTAAGCCTAAAGGGTATTTATTTATGTTAAACTCTTTGTATTCATTAACTTTATGTAATGGAAGAACTATTTACTCTGATGTATGCAGTTATTAGTAAATGATTTGGGTTGTATTTATCGTATTATTTTGGGAGCGTTACAACTTGGTATCAGAGCGTACCGGGTTTGAATACTTTGGGTATGTGGGAAGTGGTTAGTACCACAATGGGTTTGTCTCGCTTGTTAGAGACTTAAGTATGGATGGTATGTGCTTATATGATAACATGCTTATGTGATTATATGGGTATGAGATTTAGTTCCTAAGATGTTGATTAGGTCTACGGGTTTCTAAAAGTCCTATTAGAAGAGCACTTGATCACAACTATTTCTAATTAGAAATCTAGTAACGCCGCGAGACGGTCATTATTTAGGAAGGAAATTCATATGTGTTTACGTGATTATGTGCTTATGTGGAGTGAATTATTGTTGTCCATCATATTAGGACGCAAGTGAGTTAGCTTCTGCACATTTGTAAATATGCTAATCTCCTTCGTTACTTTTATTAGGATGTCAAAATGTGGACATGGTGGTGGTAGGCGTGGTAGGCCTAGAAGGCATGAGATGCCTATACTAGATGAAATTCCGGCACAGGAAGAAGGGGTTGATCAGGCCAATGTGGCCGAATTGGTTGGTCAACAGGCCATGGACGCCTTAGCCCGCGAAATGGCCAGAGCATTGAGGGAATCTATGGACATTCTTAGAGCTGAGAATCAAGTCCAGGCCCAGGTTGCTGAGGCAAGGCTATCCTTCCTAAAGAGGGAGTTTTTCTGGTCGAATCCGGACAAGTTTTTGGGTGATCCTAAGGAGCCACTGAAGGCAGATGAGTGTCTTGAGCAGATAGCCAAGATGTTAGAGATGATTGGCATCGAGGATGATCAGTTGAGGGTGACCTTGGCGTCTTTCCAACTGAAGGGGGATGCGGGTCAGTGGTGGAAGTATGCGCATGGGCACATCGGAGGGACTTGGGATGCTTTTGTCAGCGCCTTCCAAGACAAGTTTTTGCCTCCCACTGTTAGAGAGAAGTTGAGGGACCAGTTTTCCAAGCTGGTGCAGTTGAACATACCTGTGGCAAAGTTTGAAGCCACCTTTACTAGTTTGTTGAGGTTTGTACCGGAGTTAGTGGCGACAGAGGAGCGCCGATGTTTGGAGTTTGAGAAGAGGCTGAGGACCGGGCTCATGTTCTAAGTAGTCGGGTCCATGATTAGAGACTATGAGCGCCTTGTGGAGGCGGCGACCCATCTAGAGACTATCATGCAGGGTGAGGAGGAGAGAATGAGGGGCTCCAGGAGGAGTCATGATAGTCAGGGGGACGGTAAGAGGCAGAGGGGTTCTAACCCTCAACAGTCTCAGGGAGTGCAGTCGAGGTCTACCTTTCCAGTGTCGAGTTCGGGTTCTGGGAGAGGTGGTCAGGGGGATGTAACTTGTTTCAAGTATGGTCAGTTGGGCCACAAGTCTCCAGCTTACCCGCAGAGAGGAGGAAGGCAGCTAGCAGCTTTGTCTTCGGCTCGATCTCAGGACCAGAATCAGGGTAGAGGGCAGCCACCCACTTGTTATCAATATGGGCAAGCGGGGCACCTGAAAAGATTTTTCCCACAGTTGGGTGGCACGTCTGGTGTGTTTGGTTCGAGGCAGATATAGAGTCACCAGCCAGCACAGGCCTTGAGGGCCAATCAGGGAGCCTCTTTGGCTTAATTCGTATAGCGGGCTTATGCTCCGAGGGGTGAGCAGGTATATTAGAGGCCAACAGGGCGTGTGTATGCTGTTACCACGCCAGATCTTGTACCGGCTCCATCTATAGTGAGAGGTACCTTTTTGTTTTGCAATTCAGTTGCTAATGTGTTGATTAATACGGGTGCATTCCATTCTTTTATCTCGTCTGCATTTGCATCAGTTTTGGGGTTATAACTGGAGTTAGAATCTCCTATTTGTGTAGAGTCACCTATTGGCGGTGAAGTTATTTTGAAACAGGGGTGTTGGGGTTATGACATAGAGGTTGCTGGTCGACGACTTCCATTTGCATTTATGTTAATTGATATGACTAGTTTTGATGTTATTTTGGGTATGGACTGGTTATCGTCATACCATGCTGTTATAGATTGCTACCGTCAGAGGGTTACTGTATGTACCTCGAGCGGTGATTGCTTTTATTTCTTGGGAGACCGGGTGGATAGAGTCTTATCACTAGTATATGATCCGCGTGGGCGGAGTGAACTTAGTTATCTTCTTGCTAGCTTCTTGAGTGGTGAGTGTGATGAAGTCCGGGTTGAGTTGCCAAGGGTGGTTTGTGAATACCCTGCTGTTTTTCCCGAGGACCTTACTAGTTTACCACCTCATCGAGAGATCAAGTTCTCTATTGATTTAGTGTCTGGCACGACACCAATTTCTATGGCACTGTATTGGTTTGCATCTGCTGAGTGGAGTGAGTTGAAGATTCAACTCCAGAAGTTGTTAGAGAAGGGTTTTATCTGCCCTAGTACATCACCTTAGGGAGCACCGACTCTCTTTGCCAGAAAAAAAGATGGAGCACTGCGACTTTGTATAGATTACCGGAAGTTGAATCGGGTAACTGTTAAGAACAAGTACCTAATGCCTCGTATAGATGATCTGTTTGATTAGTTGAAGGGGTCTTGTTGTTTTTCTAAGATAGACCTGAGATCGGGTTACCATCAGTTGAGGGTAAAGGAGGAGGATATCCCGAAGATGACATTCTGTACGCGGTATGGCCACTACGAGTTCCTAGTGATGCCTTTTGGGCTAACTAATGCTCCAGCTGTATTTATGGATTTGATGAACCGGATCTTCCGAGAGTTTCTAGACTGTTTCGTGGTCGTCTTCGTGGACGACATTTTGATTTACTCACCTTCTGAAGAGCAACACGAAGAACACTTGCGAGTGGTGCTTGAATTGCTTAGAGCCCATAAGCTGTATGCCAAGTTTGGGAAATGTGAGTTCTGTCTGAAAGAGGTTAAATTCCTAGGTTATGTAGTATCCGGGGAAGGGGTGACTGTAGATTCATCCAAGATAAAGGCAGTGCAAGACTGGGGTTGGCTGGGTATTATCAGAGATTTGTAAAGGATTTCTCTAAGCTAGCTTCACCTTTAACTAGACTGACGAGGAAGGGAGTCAAATTTGTGTGGGATGAGACTTGTGAGAATTTGTTCTAGGAACTTAAGGTTAGATTTACCACTGCTCCAGTTTTGATTATTTCGGAGAGGGGTTTGGGTTATTCAGTGTATTGTGATGCCTCACGGGAAGGTTTGGGTTGTGTTTTGATGTAAGAGGGGAAGGTAGTAGCCTATGGCTCGCGACAGTTAAAAACACATGAGAGGAACTACCCTACTCATGATCTAGAGCTAGCAGCGGTGATATTTGCCTTGAAAATTTGGAGGCATTATCTGTATGGTGAGAAATTTGAGGTGTTTTCCGTTCACAAGAGTCTGAAATATCTGTTTACATAGAAAGACTTGAATTTGAGGCAGAGGAGGTGGATGAAATTCGTAGAGGATTATGATTTTGAGTTGCATTAACATCCGCGGAAGGCCAATATTGTGGCCGATGCCTTGAGTAGGAAATCCATTAGCAGCATAGCTTGTATTGCCATCCGGGAATGGGAGATGTTGGGTACTCTTGGGGAGTTTGACTTGCATCTTGGCAAGTCCGTTGAATTTGCAGCCTTGTTTTTGTAGTTGCACAGCCTACACTTGTGAACCGAGTGTTAGAAGCGCAAAGGAGTGATCTTGAGGTAGAAACCATCAGGGAGAAGATCTCCATTGGGAAAGTGGAGAGGGGCTTAAGTGTGTATCCCAACCAGAGTATGAGATACCGTGATCGTTTGTTCGTGCCGGAGTCTTGCTGAGAGGAAGTACTCCAAGAGTTTCACCATTCACGCCTTGTGGTGTGCCCGGGAGGCACAAAAATGTATCATGATTTGAGTCGCCAGTTTTGGTGGAGAGGTATGAAGAAGGATGTAGCCATGTTCTAATCAAAGTGCCTTACTTGTCAGCAAGTGAAGGCCGAGCATTAGAGGCCAGCGGGTTTGTTGCAACCCTTGCCAATAGCCAAGTGGAAATGAGAGTATGTCACGATGGATTTTGTTGTGGGCCTTTCGAGGACTCAACGGGGTAGTGATGCCATTTGGGTGGCAGTTGACCGGTTAACCAAGTCTGCGCACTTCATACCTATGCGCATGAGTGATTCGGTGGACAATCTTGCCGACTTGTATATTAGGGACATTGTGAGGTTGCACGGGGTCCCTGCGATGATTGTTTCGGATAGAGATCCACGTTTCACAACTCAGTTGTGGCAGAGCTTGCAGAGTGCCATGGGCACTAGATTGACCTTTAGTACTGCGTACCATCCTTAGACTGACGGGTAGTCCGAGCATACCATTCAGATCCTAGAGGATATGCTTCGGGGCTATGTCCTTGATTTTAAGGGTTCGTGGGAGAGGCATCTGCCCTTGGTGGAGTTTACATATAATAATAGCTTCTAATTAAGTATTGGCATGGCACCATTTGAGGCCTTATATGGTCAACCTTGTAGATCTCCAGTGTGTTGGGCCGAGGTGGGTGATGCACTTTTGTTAGGCCTAGAGTTAGTTTGAGAAACAATGGAGAAAGTAGCACTTATTCATAAGATATTGGTTACGGCTCAGAGTCGCCAGAAAAGTTATGCCGACCGTAGGAGGAGACCCTTGTCTTTTGAGGTGGGAGACCATGTCTTTTTAAAGATATCACCTAGGCAGGGTTTGATGAGAATTGGGAAGAGTGGAAGGTTATCCCTTCGATTTATTGGGCCTTTTGAAATCCTTGAGTGGATTGGGGAGTTGCTTATCGTTTGGCATTGCCGCCATAACTTTTTGGAGTAAATGAAGTGTTTCATATTAGTATGCTTCGGAAGTATGAGCCGAATTCGTCGCACATGTTGGACTGGACCGATTTGGAGGTAGATGAGGATGCCTCGTATGAGGAGAGACCGGTGAGAGTCTTAAATAGACGGGATCAAGTTTTGTGAGGCAAGACGATCCACTTGGTTAAGATATTGTGGAAACACTACGGAGTTGAGGTAGTAACTTGGGAGCATGAAATGGAAGTCTGAGAGAAGTATCCGGATTTATTTGTTGATGTTGAACATGTATTGTATTGCGATTATGATTGGTAGAATGTGAGAACATTGTCTATGTTGTTTACATTTTGGAAACATGAGTTTATTATAAACATTGCATATGTTTGAGAATACAGAATATCACATGTATTATATCACTTTTGGAAACATTGTATATGCTGTGTAAATTCCTTGAAAACTCGAATTTTGATCAAACATTTTTAATGTTTTGGGAAATTGTGAATTTCTTGTTAAATCGAAACTTGTGTATCTAGTTGATGAGAATGGATGACCAGAGGATGGGTCATGGTATTGAATTTGTGAGAATAATATTGTTATGAATGGCCTATTGTGGTTTTTGAACTTGACTTGAAATTTCGAGGACGAAATTCTTTAAGGGGGGAGGCTATAACGATTCCATTTTTGACCTGACTCTTGTGGTATTCTAGACTCGGGTTTAATGCTCTTATGTTGTTGTTTACCTTTTTCTTTCCTTGTATCTCTTTGAAATTGGCTTTTGGGTTATTATGGTTGCGTTTGGAACAGGTTGGTTGTTTATTTTTCCCAAACCTTGTTGCCTAGATTTTTGCTTCTCCGCTCGAGCGGCCATTCTTCCGCTCGAACGGGTTGTGTATATTTTGGTCCTCCACTCGAGTGGCCTTTCTTGCACTCGAGCGGGATTTACAAACTATCAGTACTTTGCACGTCCACAAAAGTGCTGGACGGGTGTCTTTTACACTCGAGCGGGCTTTTCTACGCTCGAGTGGGTGGACGCTCGAGCGTCCTTTCTAGAGCTTGAGTGGTTGTTCTGTCGTCTGTAAAAGTTCTGGAGGTGTGTAATCGACGCTCGAGCAGAACAACTTATTGTGTCTGACGCTCGAGCGTTAACTCTTCCGTTTGAGCGGACTGCATGTATATCAGATCGCGAAAAACACTTTTTGCGTCACTTTTTCATATCTTTTCATCCTAAACCCTAAACTTGAGAGCCTCTCTCTCTAAAACTCACAATCTTTCTACATTTCCACCTAGATCTAGTGACTTCTCCACCCTTCTTGCTTTGATAAAAAGGTGGAGCTTCTCAAGATCTTCACTTTGATCCGATTAGAGTTAGATTTCGGCACCTTTGGGGTTTCTCTCTTGCTTGGCTCATTTTCTCTCTTTGAGGTAGGGATTTTCTATACTTTAATATGGTTTTTAACTTAGTTATTTGTTGTGTAACAATGGTGGGATTTGGGAAATAGTTTGAATAAACCTAGGGTTTGGGTGAAATGAGAAGAGGGTTTTTGAGTGAAAGTGAAATAAATGAACACGGGGTTTGAGAATGAAGTCGTGTGGTGTCAAAATGGTTGATTTTGGTACTTGGATTGATATTTTGAAAAAAAGGGATTTTGCCCTAAAATGATTATCATAATTATTTTGTATAAATAATTGAAATTGGTGTTGTAAATATGAAATTGAGCATTAGAATGATGGTGAAATCAAGTATGTAATACTTCACATCTTTTGAAATTTTGGATAATTTATCTGTCTTGAGATTGTATAACTGTTTAGAAATATTTGTATTGGGCTATCGGTGGATGATAGCTTTGATTGTTGTAGAAATTGCATGTGGATTAGGTGAATTGAAACTAGTTTCTTGTTGGTTGTAATTGAATATGACTGTGATTATATATAATCCATGAACTAAACTCTAAAACACATAATCTTCAAGAATTGAGGGTTAAATTCTTACCTAAAGCCTTCAAATTCACCAATTTGTGCACAATCTTGACCAATTCTAGTGAATCCTTCAAATTCTCCTTCAAAATCTCACTTTCTCTCTCTGTCTCCCACACTCTCTCTCCCTAGAGTTCTCCCTTAGATTTTTACACTTAAAGTGATCAAGAATGAGCCTAAGGCTCATATATGTATATATATATAGCTAGAGTGGCTTATTACATTAATTAGAACATCAGACTAATTAAACATAACTTAATTTATCAAACTGAATCAATTTGTAATTAAACTTATCCAATGGTTCTAAAAATTTCAATTAGTTTATTCATATAGCCAATTTCGGTTTTTGAAATCATTTAAGCCACCAATTTCGAACTCTACACAGAAATCATAATAGAGAATTTTTCAAATCGGACAGATATACACAAATTAATCATATAACATATATCATAATTAAAACTTAACACATAATTAAACAAATATAATCCTGATGATATGCATGTTGGGGTCGTCACATTTTAACTGGGTAAAGGAGAGATGGGTATTAACCAACAAGCGAGACGTAGACCATACCTCGATATGAAATAGGGGTTGGTTTCAATTGGAAAAGGGTCTTAACCAACAAGTGAGACTGTAGACACACCATTGTTGACCGTCCTCAAGACTTAGACGTCATTGCTCGCACACTCGATGATTGTGTGTTTGTGTTTGTTTTGAGCGCCCGAAGTCCTCGGCGGAATGCCTTGTCTTTGAGCCTTTAAACCTTGTTCTTTCTATGCCTTGTTTTGGACCAAAATTTGGCGTCTAGACCTCTTGGTGACTTGTCGGCCACCCCCCAAGGCTGTCGGCCATGGGATGTTTTTGTTGGCCATGGGTGTGGCTGGTCGGCTATCAGTGGTGGCCGACGGCCACCAGTGCCTTTTTCCAGATATTTATTGACAATTGTGCTAGCTGTCGCACACTGAGCTGCATCTCCATACACGTGTATGGTGAGATGTTTCTCAGCTCAAGCGGTGTTTTTCTGTAAATAGGGGGTTCCTCCCCCATTTTTGAGGGTTAGAAAAATTAGAGCGAAAATATCTCTCTCTAGCTTTCACTCTCTCTCTCTTGATATTTTGTACACATTTGCTCATAAGTCCTTAGCTTTTGCATACGAACCCTTAACCAAATACTCTCACCTTTGGGCTGAGATTACTTAGAGTCTTGCTTGAGCTCTAGAAGGTGGTTTGAGTTTGGATTATTGGCTATTTTGTGCTTTGCTTCAAAGGTATAGCACTTACCTTATTTATACTTGTTTTGTATATTTCCTTTGCCATCTTTTCCAACTATTTCTGCGTTGGTTTTGAACTGTCAAAAACTCTGTTTTTGTAACTTAAAAGTGTTGGTTTGAGGTCTCTTTGAGTTAGGGGGTGGCCTTTGTTTGTTTAGCTTTTGTACCATTTTTCATCACTTTTAAATAAACTTTTTGGGCCCTTTTAGCCACTGTATTTCAGAGGTTTTTTAGTGGTACAATCCTTCTTTTGAAGTCCAAAATTGGAGGGGTTGACCTCCCCTTCTTGTGTCTTGTTTGCATGCGTAGATAGCTTCACATGTTAGCATGTTTTTCTAGCTCAATTTAGCATAAGTCCAACATGTTTTTGCCTCTGAAATAACCTGTTTTGGGCTGGTTAGTTCTTTGAGGCTTGTTTTGCATCGTTTTAGTGTTAATTCCTTCACTAGCTTAGTGTTTTAAGGCTTTAACTATCATTGTTTCGAGTTAATAGCATGTTTTAGTGTTGTTTTGTACTTCATTTCAACACTTAAAATCTCTACAATCTCCCTCCATTTTTCACTCTTTTGTTTGCTTTGAAAGTGATTTCAAACCACTTGTTTGCCTAAGTGTGAAATGGAGGTGTTACACCTAATGGTTTAATCCCTTAGGGGGTTCATTACCAACAATGTAATGCCTCATTCATACCCAAAGCACCTTGTGGTTTGAGCCATCTTTCCATTAGAGGACACTCATTAATGGAAAAATCAATTAAAGAATGGTTTTGGTAATTAAAATGAGTAAAAAAAATTGGACAGGTAAAAGAGGCATGATTAGCATCTTTTGCGTTGCATTGCCTGTGTTCAAATCGGACGTTAGTTTGAATACAAGGAAAATGAGACATTTCATACTCTAAAGTGATGAAATGTGCCATTTTCCTTGGTCATCATTGCCCTTGATCATGTATGATAGGGTGATGGTCCTTTGGTTTCATTTTGCATTCATTGATCTTGCATAATTGGTTTCACAAGCCATCATGCAATGAAATTTCTTGATTGATGGTTTGTAATCCCAAATTTTGTCCCTCCTTTGATCTCCCCATGAAAAGGAAAGGCAAAGTGTGCAAATAATTTGTGAGAATACATTGTTTTGCTCTGCCTGCTCTCTGTTGCAGCAAAAAGAGGAGTTCATGTCATCAATGGCCGACCAGCCACCAGTGGTAGCTGACAAGCCCCCTGTCGGCCACCAATGAAATTTGCATAGTGTGTTCCTGAGGTGGTGCAGAGGTGTTCTGGAAGTGGACAACTTTTTTTTTTTGGTGTTCAAATATGCAAGCAGAGGCTCGCAGTAGCTAAATGATGGCTTTTCGGATGAAGAATCGAGCATGCATGCATCTCTCACTTCCCGGGATTAGCTAATCAATTTAATTAGCAATAGTTCAAATATGTGTTGTAATTAATTAGTTGTAGCTAATTAAGAGTTATAAATAATTAGTTAGTTTAACTAGCTATTTGATTTCGGTTTGTAATAAATTAGTTAACTAGAATAGTTAATTAGTTTCAAGTTTTGTAATAATTAGTTAGCTTAATTAGTGTAGCTAGTTGGTTAGCTTATTTATTCGGATCCTCCTTTGCGAGGGTGTAATGTTGTAAATGAGTGTGCGTCCGTGTGTGTATGTTTTTCCAACCCCACGTCTTTCTCCATTTTATTTAATCGCTTGTGATGGTTAGATTAGGGACATATTTCGATTAGTATATCGGATGCTTGCATCCATTCATTTGTCTTGCATGCACCGAAGCTCGGCGCATCATATAGACTCTATTGCCATTTCAATATTTTCTTTGAATACGTGTTTAATCGCATGTTGTTCAAATTAATTCATATGCCATATTAGTAGCCGAACCTATTAAATTATTGCATGTGTTGCATTAGGCATCTTAACATAGTTAGGATCATGCATCTTTCTAACTAGTTTCTGTTTTGGCTTGGAGTACTAGGTGAGTTTTTACGCTTTAGCTTGCATAAGTGTGAAAGTTGCCATGATTAGCATGCTTGCCATGAGGCTATGTGCTTAAATGCTAAAATGCTTGAATGCCCGTGGATGAAGGCTTGTTGTTCGAATTTGAACAATTCAACAAATGTGTGTTTTAAGCCTACGTTTGTTATGGCAAATCATGTTTTAAGCCCACTATGTTTGGTGGAAAAACTATATCTTTAAGCCCAGTTGAGGTGGCAAATTCAAACTATTTTCGCAAACAAACATGAGTTAAATTGTTCCAAGTCTTGCGACTAGTCTATACTTGCTTGTGTGCGTCACATAGTAAAGCTAGCTTAATAATCGGGAATAAGAGCACATAATGTTTGTAAAAGAACATATCAAGATTAGTAAAGGCCGATCTTTGATCGGGCAAGCAGGAGTGCTCAATTCATGACCTTTCCCCTCCGTACCTAAGTTTTGGAGCCGAGGCAACTTTGGTGATGACAGACACGTGGCCTTTGGCATGAGTTAGGGTTTCCTAAATTTTTCTAAAACAAAATATTTAGGTGGCGACTCTGTATCTGGCAAAACAGTTCAATTTTGGCATTATTTGATTTAAAATCAATTTTCCAAAAAGATTTGTCGGATTTGGATTCTTTGGTGATTATCAGTTTCACATTGCACTTGTGAGACTCAATTCAGAACCACGGGAGTTCGAACTGTAAGGCCTTTCTTTTCAAACCTTTCCGAAAGGTGCGAAAAGGGCGAGTTTACAGTTTCTAGCAACTCTGCTGGGGATTTAGAGAACTTAACTCGAACTCATGATATGACTTTTTATCTACACTTATGTGTTTCTTTACATTTGCATTTGCATCGGAGTACCTAAATCACAGTGTTTTCCATCTGCTATTCCTGAGCGGTTTGCCGAAGGCTTGCTTGGAAAAGCTTGCCAAAAGGCTGACCGACTGCGGCTTTGCCACGATGGGAACATAACCCTTGGATCTGGATTACCGTTGTACCATTTGATCCTCCTTTCACTTCTCGGTGTTAGGTGTGAGAGGTATGTTAGGTAGTCTTGTTGAGGTACCTTTTTTGACCAATCGACCTAGTTGCATATCGAAAGCCGTAGAGACTGTTCCAAACTAGGGCAGGTTGCTCACCCGAATGTAGGAATTGTTTGAAATCGCTTGTTTTGCGTGGTGAACCCCTAGCTCCTAACGAAATTAGGACAGGGTAACCCTACCCCATCATAGGGGTGTTTTGTCTCTCACTTGCTTGATATGTGCTTTTAGAGTGAAACTCTGCAGGAATGTATGTATCAGTTGCAAGTCTGGGTATCAATTTTGGGGTAGAAATCAGTGTTGAGTACAATTCTTCAACTTATGATTGCAACTGCGTGTTGTTTGTGTCTAAGCCGAGCTGCTGTGCGGTTTCTGATTTTCTGTTTCTGTTTCTTTTGCTTTATTTTCTTTTTGCAAGGTAGTTTGTCACCATTGCTTCAGACGATTCTGTTACCCCCCAAGCAGTCTGGACCCAAGTAAGGCGACTTTACTGATCAAAGGATCTTGTCAGGACAGCCAGTGTTTGTTTCACTTCCACCGGTTACCAGACGGAGGAGGATTAAGCAGAATTTACCAATTCAGCAGTCACCCTTTACCTCGCCTGTGCCCAGTCAGGCCCAATTATCTACTTCTACTCCAGACAGAGAGTATTCACCAGTTCCGGTAGTTCAAAGTCCTCTAGCCAGCATGGAAGATATGCTTCGTTAGCTCCAACAGACTATTGAGAACATGTAGCTAGATGCTGCCCGACAAGCTGAGACCATAGCCCGCCAAGCCGAGGTTGTAGCCCGCTAAGTAGAAGTGATAGAAAGGCTTCAGCAACAACAACCACAGCCGACAGTCACATCAGCATCCATGCACCCCCAATAGGAATTCCGACACCCGGGGTCAAAATTAATGTCCAGGAAAATATGAGCATTCAGGCGGATCCTATCCCATCTCAAACCTCCAAGGCACCAGTTTATCCGACAGAATTGCCGTTTGAATTCGAGGTTGAGCCTACTGCACTGAAAGTGAGCAAGCTAGAAAAGCTTTTCAAATGAGCTCAGGGCGTGAATTCGATCCCTGACATAGAGGATGGCTATACTGATTCAGTAGTGACGTTGCTATATAGATTCAAGATGCCGCATATAGATCGGTTTGACTGGGATCCTATGGCCCATCTACAGCTATTTTCAGACATTCTACGACCAATGGGTCTTACCAAACTACAGAAGCTATCGCTTTTTGGCCGGACCCTATCGGGTATAACGACCATCTGGTATGCCAAGTTTGAAGCCTCTGTGAAGAGAAACTGGAAGGAAATGGCTGAGGCCTTCATAGCGCAGTACTCCTACAACACTCATATCGAGGTCACTACTGGTGATCTCGAAGTAACTCGCTAGGAGCTGAAGGAGGGCTTCTCGAATTTTGTGACCCGGTGGAGGGCCAAGGCCTCTATGATGACTATCTGTCCATCTGAAAAGGACCAGATCAGAATGGTGGTCCGTAACTTGCAAGGAAGATTATTACAGAAGATGATAGTCTTACATTTGTCTACTTTTGCTGACTTCCACAAAATAGGGGTGCAGATAGAGGATGCAATGAAGTAGGGTCTGATAAACCACGAGTAGGAGCAGTCTAAAAGGGCTTTCACACGCAATTCCAATGTGACTACTAGCGGTAGTGCAGCTAAAGTTGTTAGAACAACTAACCCCTTTGCTGGCACATCCAATACAACCTCCCAAACCACAAGCCATCAGGCCCGAGGCCAAAGGGTCTTCACACCGCTCTATATGTCTTTGTCTACGGCCTTGAGGGTCCTAATCAGAAAAGGGCATCTGAAGCAGTTAGAACAACGCCCGCTGCCGATCCTCTCCCTCCGAAACACAACCCGGCCAAACATTGTGCTTTCCACCAATAGCATGGTCATGATACTGATCAGTGCTTTAGACTGCGTTATGAGATTCAAGATCTCATTGACAATAAGGTGATAGCACCTCCTGAAAAACCCAATGTCACTACAAATCCTCTCCCACCACATAACCAAGCCCCTCCACCCTGGGAAATAAACCTCATCCATGCATTGGCCGTCCCTTACGACCCCAGTACATATATCACCCCCTCCGACCTGCCTAAGCCAGCGTTGTTCATCCCTGAGAGCACAGACTTGTGCATGATGAACACGTCAACAATTCAAACTGAACCTGTGGTGGTGACAGTGGAAGATGGAGGAAGATCAACTTTGGTGAAGAATACCAGTCCAGTGCCCGAGGGCTCCGTGGATTTATCTGAGGAAGAATATAACCCATGCCGTTATATTGTGTCAACCAATCAGGCCAAACCAGAGGTGGAGTTACCAACAGGAATGGAGGTTAGTGTGGTCCGAGAGGATGGCCCAAGCCAGGGGTTAGATGACCTAGCTGACTTGAAGGAAGACATCAACAATCTGCAGTTCTTCGATAAGTAGGATGAGGGAGATGTGCATATTAGCTGGTTCGATCTAAACGGGTTGACAGAAAATTCTGGGTGGCTCAGTGATGAACCTGATGTGGATGAGGGACTTCAGCCAAAACCGGAAGAGCCAGAAGCAGGAATTGCTACGAAGGCCGAAAGGGCCATGGACAAGGAGAAGTTGTCGGAGAGCATCAGTATTAAGAATTTAGCTCAGGAATCGGGCATTACTAGTATTGCTGATACCGAACAAGAAGCCGTACTGAAGCGATTTAAACAGGAAAGGGACGAGAATAGTCAGAAAGCTGGAAAAGCCAAACACCCTGTGGGGGATGACTATGATGTGAGAGTAATTTCAATGGAACCGGACAACTGCTTGTCGGTTGCCGGAGGAGTATGGTGGGAAAATGATGATTTGCATCTTGCCCACACCGGCGAGGATTGGGGCCAAGACTTGCCAGACGACACTTGGTATTTTGAGAAGGTGAATCATATGACAAGAAGCGGGTGGTACTTCAAGCCCCCACACTTAGACTAACTCGAAGCATCCAGAAAGGACAAGGAGGCTGAAAAATAGAGGGAAAAACTGTTAGAGGAAGAGGCTACGCTGAAGTAGTTGAAGAAGATTCAAGCAGACATATCTATCTGGGGGTTGCTTATGGCTTCACGAGTACACAGGCAAGCTGTATTGTTGGCAATGGATAAAGCCAAACTGTCTATCGTCACAACTCTAGAGCAACTAAAGAATTACCTTTTCCGATAAAGAATTACTGCCAGAAGGCTCTGCACATAACAAGTCGCTATACATCTTAGTTGAGTGTAGAGAGAAGTCGGTGCCGGTTGTATTGGTGGATACTCGGTCTGTAATCAACGTTTGTCCATCTTGCACAGCCTATGCTATTGGCTTGAAGCCAACAGACTTTGTACCAACGGCCCAAGTGATTCGGGCTTACGACAACACAAGCAGAGAAGTGATGGGAACAATACAAGTCAGAGTACAAGTCGGTCCGGCTCAACAGGATATTGAGTTTCACGTCCTGGATGTTCCGGCTACTTTCAACTTGTTACTTAGGCGACCCTGGCTGCACTAAGTAAAAGCTATTTCTTCTACCTTGCATCAAATGCTGAAGTACCCTCTTGGAAAAGGGGTAGTCATTGTGTTCGGGAATTCATCTATACATCCTCCGCCAGAGGTTACTACACCCATATTGGAGATTGTACATGGCAACGAGGATGTTTTCTTGTCTGGTTTTACCTTGGCTGAGGCCCGGGTGGTGCAACATATCTTGGCTATTGATGAGGGCTTATATGTCAGTGCTCAATCAGTGTATCTCATGAACAAGCTAAAGCACATTATACTCGGGATGGGATTAGGAAGGAGCGGCTAGAAAGGCATTATTGCACTGGCCGATGTGCTACATAACCCGCACGCCTTTGGTCTAGGCGATACACCCACCAAAGAGGACTGGGTTCGGAAAGGGAGAGAAATGCCCGGAAGAGCTAGAGCAAAGCAAAGTGGGAAGCACTACGAGCTTGTGCATAAGCCAATTCAGGGAACTCTGAACAGCAGCTTTGTCCAAGAGGGGGAATACTTCCCATTTTGCGGCTTTCTTGAGCCATGGTTGAACTCCGAGAAGCGGCGCCTACGCGGCTTCGAGATTTTCTTTGACTTACAGCTGCAAAAAGGTGAAGCCATAGAGGAACAGACTGAATTAACTACTGAGGCTGAAAAGAGCACAGAAAGTGAGTCCAACAGTAGTGAACTTGAGATAGGAGCAGCATTGGCATGTCTCCTCTCGGACCCTCAGATCAACCTGGAGAGCTTGGGGGATGACCCAACTGTTTACATGATCGGAGACCAATCAGGTGTGGACCCTATCGGTGGTATCTTGAATGCATCTGACGCACCATCCCTCACTTGGCAGCTGGAGAAGGGTTTTCTATCTCGTAGTTCTGAGACGTGTAGTGAGCCGGAATCTGATTCCACAGAGTCTGTGGAGTCGGAATCAGATTCCAGTTCCTTTGAGTATGGGTTTGGTATTCCTGGGGTTGATAACCCGGATGCTGATGTCTTGTTTAGATCATCTTTTTCCTTTTCTTTTGAGTCGGTTGTAACTGAGGAATTGGATGAGCTAGATCTTTTGAATATGAATACCACTGCAGTTTCTAAGTACTTCTCTGTACCACTTGTATATTGCATTGATCATGACTTTCAAAATTTTGATAAAAACAACAAGGAAAGAATTCCTCTGGTTTTGAAACATTTGATTGATTGAGAGGAGGAGAGGTTTGTAAAACCCCTTGTTGATGAAATCATTTCAATTAATGTGGGTACTGAGAAAGATCCGCGTCTGGTCCAAATAAGGTCCATGTTGTCTTCAGAGGAGCGCGAGCGCTTAGTCGCTTTATTGAACGATTTCAAAGATGTTTTCGCGTGGTCCTACGAAGGCATGCCTGGAATCGATCCTGAGATTGTACAGCATCGGATCCCTCTTGACCTTGAGGCCTAACCCATCAAACAGAAGTTACGGAGAATACGCCCGGATTGGGCTTTGAAGATTAAGGAAGAGGTCACCAAGCAGATAGACGCAGAGTTCTTGCTAGTGTTTGAGTACCCGACTTGGTTGGCCAACATTGTTTCACTGTCGAAGAAAGATGGTAGAATTCGGGTGTGTGTGGACTTCAGAGATCTGAACAAAGGTAGTCCGAATGACGACTTTCCTCTAATACACATCGATGAATTGGTGGACTTCATCGCTGGCCATGCATTGCTCTCCTTTATGGACGGATTTTTTGGGTATAACCAGATACTGATGGCACCCGAGGATAGAGAGAAGACTGCTTTCACTACGCCGTGGGGAACCTACTGCTATAAGGTGATGCTATTTGGGTTAAAGAATGCTGGGGCCACCTATCAACGAGCTGCAACCACAATTCTACATGATATGATCCACAAAGAGGTCGAGGTGTATGTGGATACATGATTGTCAAGTCCAAGAAAAAAGAGGGCCACTACACCGCCTTGAAGAAATTCTTTCAACGGACCAGAAAATATCGGTTGAGGCTAAATTTACAGAAGTGCACTTTTGGCATAACTAACAGAAGGGAAAACGCTAGGTTTCTTGATCACACAGAGGGACATCGAGGTAGATCCTTCCAAAATCAAGGCCATCCTAGAAATGCCACCACCAAGGACTAAAAAGGAGGTGCGAGGGTTTCTGGGTAAAGTGCAGTTCATAAGACGGTTTATCGCAAAATTAACCTTGACTTGTGAACCACTATTTGGTCTTTTGAAGAAAGGAAAGAAATTTTGATGGGATGACCGATGCCAGTTTGCTTTTGATCAGATCAAGCAGTACCTTCAAAACCCGCCCGTGTTGTCGCCGTTAGAGCCGGGAAAGCCGTTGATTCTGTATCTGTCAGTAACAGACACAATGATGGGATACATGCTTGCTCAGGAATCTGAGGATAGAGTGGAGAAAGCCATCTATTACCTGAGCAAGAAGATGTTGGATTATGAGACCCGTTACACTCTGCTGGAGAAGGCTTGCTTAGCCTTGGTATGGGCTACTAGGAAGTTGAGGCATTACCTGTTAGCTCACTCCGTAATTCTGGTTTTGAGAATAGATCCCATCAAATATCTCTTCGAGAAACCAACACTTATGGGTAAGCTAGCCTGTTGGTTGCTTCTCCTCTCTGAATTTGATTTAAAGTATGTCACTCGCAAGTCTGTCAAGGGGAGAGCGGTAGCTGAGTTCTTGGCAGATCACCCAGTGGAAGGAGATGAAGCAGTAGAATACCTATTCCCAGATGAGGCTATTCTGCAAGTCGAGGAAGAAACTTGGACTATGTACTTTGACGGAGCATCTAACCAGTACGGTTATGGGATAGGGGTGTTGCTGATAGCACCCGACAATTTCGACATACCTTTAGCCTTCAAACTCCGGTTCAAAGTATGCAACAACGAAGCAGAATACGAAGCGTGTATTGCTGGTTTGGAAGCCATCCTGGAACTAAAGGAAAAAAGGTTGGACGTCATCAGAGACTCAAACCTGGTTGTGTCTCAAGCAAAAAGAGACTGGAAGGTCAAAGAAGAAAGGATGAAAATCTATCACCAAACCCTGGATGTTTTGATTCCTAGGTTTGAGAAGCTAACCTTCACGCATCTTTTAAGAGAGAACAATAGGTTCGTTGACGCATTATCAACTCTATCTTCCATGATAGACATCCCATTTGGAGTCCGGATGCGTTCGATCATTATCGAGCAGAGATATGCGTCGGCCTACGAGTTTATCGCCTCAATAGCTGAAGTACAAGTTCAAAACCCCTGGCATTATGATATCTGGAACTTCTTGAAAAAGGAAGCTTATCCACCAAGGGCAAATGCCAAAGATAAAAGGGCAATACGGCGGATGGCCGTTCAATTTATCATTTGCAGAGGTAAGTTGTAAAAACGAGATCATCTGGGAATGCACAAGTTGTGCGTCGACGCAGAATAGTCTCAGCTCCTAATGGAGGCCATCCATGGGGGAGAGTGTACAACACACATGAACAGAGTAATGCTAGCCCGGAAGATTCTCAGGCAGGGCTACTACTGGTCTACCATGGAGGAGGATTGTATTGGTTTTGTGCGGCAATGCCACAAATGCCAAATCCATGCGAATCGCATGAATATCTCGTCATCGAAGTTGTACAACATGACTTCACCATGGCCTTTTTCAGTCTGGGGAATTGACATCATCGGGGCTGTTACACCGAAAGGGTCAAATGGACATGAGTACATTCTGGTGGCAATTGATTATTTCACGAAGTGGGTGGAAGCTCAGTCTTATGCAGTGTTAAAAGTAGCGCATGTGGCTAAGTTCATCCGCAACAATATTATTTGCCGTTATGGAGTCCCAAATGAGATCATTTCAGACAATGGCTCCCATTTCAAGAAAGAAGTGATCGACTTGTTGGAGAAATACAACGTGGCTTTTCATAAGTCATCCACATATCGGCCGCAAACCAACGGAGCTGTTAAGGCCGCCAACAAGAACATCAAACACATTTTGCAGAAAATGGTTGAGACTTACAGGGACTAGCTAGACAAATTGCCATTTGCTCTCTGGGGCTACAGGACTTTGATTTGGACATCTACTGGGGCAGCTCCGTACTCTCTTGTTTATGGGATGGAAGCTGTTCTGCCGATTGAAATAGAGGTTCCGTCGCTGCAGGTTATAGCTGAGTGCCAGATAGTAGAAGGGGATTGGCAGCAGAGCAGGTTTGAAGAACTGATGTTGTTCGATGAGAGGAGACTGAAAGCACTATACCATGTTCAAGGGTATCAACGTAAGATTGCCAGGGCTTTTAACAAGAAAGTTAAGTCTCGGAATCTTAAGGAAGGGGATTTGGTACTGAAAGACAATTGAGCTCCCATCCATGACCCTAGGGGCAAGTTCAGACCTAATTGGACTAGTCCTTACATTATCAAAACCATTTGGTCTAGTGGAGCTGTTATTCTTATGGACCTAGATGGTCTAGAATTTTCCCAACCAATTAACATGGACTAGTTGAAGAAATATTACCCCTTAGAGGCTCGCTAGGCTGATAATAAAGGCGACCTAGGTAAAAGTTAGAGCACAAAAAAAATTGAAAAAAGAAAAACTGAGCTCGCAAGGTTGAAAACCCAGAAAGGACGGCCTTGGCAAAAGTTAGAGCGCAAAAGAAGAGCGTTAATACTCGAGTGAACTCGAACCGAACTACGTAAGGCCTGATTCCTATCTTCGGGATACATAGGTAATTTCATCTCAAAATTCGGTCGTAAACACCTCCAAATCAACTGTGTCCATGTGCTTGATCAAGGCATCCTTGTCTTTTCGTTATCTGAAAGATCGGTTGTGATCCTTACCCTGAGAAAAGAGCTGACTACAGTACTGAGCAGTGCTATTCAGACACGGGGCAATTTTCCATCTTTGGATGCGGGGTTGTACGTTTCGAGGATAGATTCCATGTGTGTCAAGTTGCGATCCTTATCGAAAGTAGTTTTGAAAAGTTTTAATAAAAGTTGATTTTGTTCAAATTAATCTTTTACAACTTATACCATTTTTGGACCAAAAGGAAAATTTTCAGTGCCCATAACTTCGATTTCATGGATTTCAATACAAAGTTCTCCAACTCTCGATACATATCAAAGTTGTTTTTTATTACATTCAAAAAGAAAACTTGAAAAGTTAGATCAAAGCAATAAACTTGGGGCACAGATGAGTCAGGTGTTCCTATGTCCCCTTCCTGAGCTTGTAGAAACTTCAGATGCTAAAGTAGGCCTGGCCTGTGCCTCTTCTTCGAGCCAAGCTATGCATTCGCTAGACAAGGCGCAACTGAAATTGGGAGTAGGAGCCAGAAGCTCCCTTGTCCTCTATACAGTGGGATATCGAGCCAACTATGAACCTCGGATTGGGAATGAAGTCGGGTACTCTACCCCATTTTCTGGGCAAGTCTGGTCCTGTCCGAATTGATGTTTGAACCAGAACAGAAAGTAGAATACACAGTGTGTCAAGCCAATCAGCTGAATGTCGAGTTGCCGAGCCATGTTGTAGCTCATCTCGGGTAGGTCAAACCAGGGGCAGTGCCAAGCAATGTCAACAGCAGACCTATTGCACATCCAATGACACCACCGTCCCTCGTTCGGGAAATTCACTAGCCGCTGGCAAAAGAAATAATGTCGTGCTGAATATGCAGGGCAAGAGTCCACTACCTTTAACCTCTCCATAAGCCATATCTGGGGAGGGATGAAAGAAAAGAAAGATTAAAGAATACAAAGGTGTATATGGAGAGGAAAAGTGAGAAAAGGTTTTGAGAGAAAAATAGAGCCTGAGTGTTGAGAGATGTGAGAAACACATATGAGATAGGGTGGGAAACATTACCTGCAAAAATAGTGGACTTCCCACGAATTTCGTTGTCTCCCGTCGATGGAAGGCGTCCAAGACCATCAAAGTCTCGGCCAGTGCCAAGCCAATATAGTTTTTTCCCTCTTTCAAGCCTTGGACTACTTTGATAAGTCGAATGCTAGACCCTCTGAAACCCGGGGCAAGTAGAAAATAAGCTAACATGCACAAACAAAGGGCATGCTATTGAAAACTCTGCCAAAGACGGCCGTTGCAGTCATCGGTGTCAGAAAATCGACGAATGAGGCTGGGAATACCCAACTCTCCATTGTGAACCAAGGATCAAGCCTCATGTAAAGTGAGCCCACACATCCTTCCTAAAGCTTGGGTATGACCAAAACGGGACTAGGGCAAGATTTCCTCGTCACGCTGGGATTCCATCAAAACTTGGAATTCTTCAATTGTCGGGCATAGCTCTTCCCCCCCAAAATTGAAAACATGTGTAACCGGGTTCCAACACCTAGCCGTGACATGAAGAAATGGAAAACATAGTGGAGAGTAACTTAGCGGGAATAGTGCATTTATCTCAAAACCCAGGAAATTCACTTTTTCCAAGCCATCTAAAGTTGCAATCCAATTTGAGAGTTTTTTGGTAAGGAATGGCTCCATTTGTGGCAAAAACAAAGCTGGAATGATGAAACTACAAAGTCCCAACTTTTGTAGAAGATAAGGCATTGAGTGGAAGACAAGTGGCAACAATTTGGAGGTCCCGCACATTGATGGCCGATAGCCACCTTTTGTAGCCACCACTGGCGGTCGATAACCACCTTCTGTGGCCGACAGCTTTTGTTCATTGCCGACAACATTCTTGTTTGTCCTACGGTCTTCCTGTGTATTGAGAATGATGAGAATCTGTGTTTTGTTCTGCTCTTTGTGCATTGTGTTGTCCTGTTTTAGTTAGTTTTGTTGATACGTTTTATTCAATTTGTTTATCGAGTTGTATTTACCCCATTTTACTTATTGAGTTGTATTTGTCTTGTTTATCGAGTTGTTGTATATTATGTATTGTTTATCAAGTTGTATATTACTTGATTATTCATCGAGTTGTACATTGTTTTTCTTGTTTTGTTGGTAGTCGGTTCATTACCTGATTAAGAAGGTTGTGCCAATACAAAATATTTACAGGCTTTCGTCGGCCCCTCTTATTGTATAATTGTTATTACTGTTAAGTAGGCCCTTGGTAATCACGGATTACTGGCCGGTTATGATGTTAAACACTTAGGGATAGATTTGGGTCGTGACACCTCCCTTGTGGTTTGAATAATTACACAAACCTCCCCTGCTTTACCTAACATGGTCAAGATTCCCCCATTCTGTCAAATTGGTACAAACGACGTTACTTACATATACTAAATGACCTTATTACCCTTACTTTGGAGCACGAAAAGGCGATAATAACTTTTGTACCCTAAATCTTTAATTCACTATTTATTCTGATTTTGATCGAATTTGTGGGAGAGAGAGAGAGAATCTTTGAAGAAGACCGATCGGTGTGAAAAAATGACGAAGAAGCTTGAGATTTTGGTGAGATTTTGGTTCGATCATCGTTGCCAGTGCAAAATGTGGAAGAGATTGATCGGTGATAAGTTGGTTTTAGGGCTTCCAGGTAAGATTTCAAACATTTTATACTTCGTCCTCGTTTGTTTTTTGGAGTAACAGTCTAGTTCTTTCATACTTCATCTGTGTTTCTTTTCTGGAATAGCAGTTTATCTAGCTCATGCTTGTTTTGATTTTGGAACTCTGGATTTGTGGTTCCTTTCGGATTCGTAGTCCCTTTCGGATTTGTACGCCTCTACGAATGGATGAACGGTCTGGCAAGGAGATGTTGCATGACCGGTCGTCCATAGGGATGTCCTGCCGGACGTCCGGCAGGACATCCGCATGGACGACCGGTCATGCAACATCTGACCAAGCCTTTTTTTTTTTTTTTTTTTTTTTTCTTTTGATTTTTGATTTTATGCAATTATGATTGTATTATATGAACTTTTATTTATGTTTGTTATGAAAGTGGGGATTTGGTTTTGTTAATTTACTCTAAAAAACTGTTTTCTTCTTAATTTTCTTAGAATAATGATTTAAGGATTTTTTTAAATTCTTTTTGTTATGCAATTATGATTATACATAGGGGTGTGCGCGGTGCGGTTCGGTCGGTTTGAGAGTAAAATTACAAACCGAATGGCGGTTTAGCAGATTAGTGGATTGACAAATTGCGATTTGGGTGGTTTTTGACGGATTGGTGGTTTGAAAAATATTCTACCTAATTATCATATATTTGCATAATATATAATACTAATTTGTATAATATTTTTTAGATATATAACACAGTAATTTTGCATAATATGTTTTATATATATAACCACTAATTTGTAATAAATTTCATATCTTAAATCTCTCTCACACTTGTTTTTACATTGATATTTCATTGGAAATTAAAAATATATATGTATTAACTATAACGGAGCGAAGCAGTTCGGTTGGCGGATTAAAAATTTTAAAATTTAAACCGCGGTTAACAGTTAGAGCGGTGCGGATTAAGGCGGATCGGTGCGCTTTTAGTGGATTGGGTGGTATTTTGCATAACCCTAATTATACGAGCTTTTATTATGTTTTTTTTTAAAATGTCTTCTACTTATGAATTTTGTTACATTTGGGTGAGTAATTATTGAATGGAGTTGTTTTTTGTAATTAATTGTTACTCATTGTGATCACAGTATGGCTACATTCCCTTATTTTGATCTAATCACCAACTATAAAGGCAAAGTGGGCAGAGTATATGATGTGGACCCAAATATGTGTTGCTACATTGATGCCTTGAAGGATGTGACTGCAATAGTCCTCTCTCACATTGCTTGTAGTGAAGCAATAGCTATCACATTGCATTGTGATATGCCTGGTACTGAGAGTAGGAGGTTAATAGAAAATGATCTTGATGTGTTGGATATGTTTTATGTGCAAGGTAGGAGTAAAACAATTAACTTATATGTTGATATTACATATTCTCTTGGAATAGAAGATGGTGGAGATAGAAATGATGTTGGAGATGGAAATAGTGGAGGTGGAGTACATACTGTAGATGTAGATGAAGAGTACCAAGAGGACAATGTCTATGGGTTTATTGATGAGGATAGGGATTGAAATGCAACTGTTGATGATGAACATGAATCAAATGGCACTGAGAGTTTGAGTAATAAGGATAATGAGGAGTCAAATGAAAATGATGATAATGCACTGAGTGATTACCAATCTGGTGATGATAAAGTAAGATATTCTAGCAGTGATGATGAATTTGATGGTGAAGTAGACTGGATGGATGATGAAGAGATGGCATATCCAGGCAACCAATTTGTTAGTACCTATAGTGGAAAAGAACCATATTTCAATCAAAAGGATAAGTGGTATTAGAAAAGGGAATGATTTTTCCAGATGTGCATAGGTTCAGAGCTACATTGAGGGACTATACAATGCAAACTAGTTTCAATATAGTAAGGGACAAAAATGAGAAAGCCAAAGTGATAGCCCATTGTGCTGCTGAGGGATGCCCTTGGAGGATTCATGCATCTCCACTTCCAGATGGGATCACTTACAAGATCAAAACCTTGGTACCTAATCACACATGTAGCAAGATGAACCAAAATAGTGAAGCAGCATCAACTTGGATTGCCAAGAAATTAGTTGATAGTTTTAAGGATAATCCACACATGGAGTTAGATACTATGAAAGTGAAGCTTAACAAACTATTTGAAATCGATGCTTCAAGAATGCGATTGTATAGAGCCAAAAGGAGGTGCAAGGAGGAGTTGGAGGGTGATCATGGGAGCCAATATGTATTGCTACCAACATATGTTAAGGAAATTAAAAAAACAAACCTTGGTAGCTTAGCTGTCATAAATTATGACCTGCGTCCTACCCTAATCTCAAAAGATGGAGAAGAACTAGACCGTATTCCTTAGCATCCATTGTTCCAAAGGATCTTCATATCATTTAAGGCAATGGAAAAAGAGTTTATTGATGGATGTAGGTCCTTTATAGGGGTGGATGGTAGTCACTTGAAGGGTTCCTATAGTGGAGTGTTAATTTCAGCAGTTGCCTTAGATGGAAATAATGGTTTGTTTCCATTGGCATTAGCAGTGGTGGAGGGTGAATGTAAGATAGTTGGGCTTTCTTTTTGGAGAACTTGAGAACAACCATAGAAGATGCACTGCCTTCTAGGCCATGGACCATTATGTCTGATTGTCTGATTAAAAAAAGGAAATTTACTTTCATATTTGACAACTATTTACTTACATAATGCATTATCCTATATTTTTTATACTTTTAATGCTTACCAATGTTCCATTGTTTGTGTGTGCAGGGCCTTGACAAGATTGTGAGTGACACTATACCAGAGGCTACTCATAGAAGATGTTGCATGCACTTATTCAACAATTTCAGGGCCAAATTACCTGGATTGATATTGAGGAAGCAATTCTGGAAGGCAGTAAGGACATACAATGAGAGGGAGTATGATCAACCTATGCAATCCATTAAGGAAATTTCAAATGATGCTTTCACATGGCTGCAAAAAGTTACAATTGAAGGAAGGTCTAGGCATGCATTTGATGGTAGGATAAGGTGTGATCACATCACAAATAACATGACAGGGTCCTTCAACAATTGGTTAGGAAATATGAGATACCAACCAATTCTATCCATGTTGGAGAACATAAGGTGCAAGTTGATAGGTAAGTTTCAGATAAGATATTAGAAAGCTCTACAATGGAAGTCTAATGTCACTTTGAACATCAAGAAATAGCTTGAGGTCACACTGAAATGGTCAAGATATTGTAGAGTAGAGTATGCTGGAGGTCATGAGTACGGGGTTAAGGACAATGAGGAGGTGAATCACATTAGATAGTGGTAAATATCTGGACTTCCATGCAAAGATGCTGTGGCTGCAATTTGTCATAGTAGATTGACCTTGGAAGATTTTTTCCACCCATACTACTCTAAGAAAAATTACTTGAGAGCCAATGATGGGCTAATACATCTCATCTTAGACCATACCATGTGGACACTTATACCTAGGGACCCTTTACAATCCCCACCTCTGAAAAGATTGCCAAGAAGGCCGAGGAATTCTAGGAAGAGGGTTGCTCATGAGCCTCTAGCTGGAACAAGTCAAAGTAAGAGGTCTTGTACATTGAGATATAAATTGTGCACGCAATTTGGGGGCAATAAGAGAACTTGCCAAAGAGGTCCAGTAAGGGGTGAAGCTAATGGAAGTGGCACAAGTGCTAGTAGAGGTAGTGGCACAAGTAGTGGTAGGGTTAGTGGCACAATTGTGGATAGGGGCAGAAGTTCTGTGAGAGGCACTTCAACTAGGAAAGGCACTTCAATTGGGAAGGGCACTTCAACTTGGAGGGGACATTCAACTGGGAGAGAACAATCAAGTGAGAAAGGAAGTTCAACTGGAAGAGGCAGGGGCAAGGGCAAGGCTAAGCATGCACATGTAAGTTTTTCTTACTTGTGCTCTGTGAAGTTACAATTTTTTTTCCCTTCTTCTTCTTGTTTTTTCATTGCCTGAATCCTAAAAAAAGGTTGTTTTTCCCTCCCTCCCCCTATTTTTTCTTACAGATGACTTAGCTAAGATATGATGATGTTTTTGGTACAAGTTCTTATCACAAGTTTAAGGTATATAACACATATTGATGTAGTGCACAGTTAGTCTCAGATCATGTTCCACTTTTTGTATTTTTGTAGTGGACATGACACACTAAGCATAGCAACAAGTAATCTCAGATAATATACCCACTTTTGTTTTTTGTAGTGGGTATGAAGTATATTCACTTGGTGTTTATATTTATATTTTGTGTACTTAGTGGAATGTTGTAATTGAACAGACATAATGTTCCATGGTGTTTACATAATAGTTAAATAGTTGTGTTGTGCTTGGTTCTGGAACTCTGGCGTGTGCTTCTTTCCTTTCACTTATGGCTGCCTTTTTGGTTTTTCTCTTGGCTTGGAATTTTTGCATTGTGCACTGTGGAGTTTTATGTTGTGCTTGGTATATATATACCTGAGATCAACTGCCCTAATGGCATTATTGGTATTTTTGGCTTTATTGGTGATGATACTAGTATGTTCTGTTATTTGTGGTAACGAAGGTTTACACAGGGCGAAATCTTGACAATGTCAAGTAAAGCAGGGGAAGTTTGTGTAATTATTCAAATCACAGGGAAGGTTCCTCCATTTGTCAGAAATCTCAGGGGAGGTGAGTGTAATTTACCCTTGATTTTATTGTACCAAATGTGCAAAAAAATATTTAAGCCTCTTTTGAGAAATGACAAAAAAGCCAATTTATTAGTTTAGTCAAGTCACATCACCTCTCTATTTTTTACACGTCTTTTCATAATAACTAAAAACAATTAACATTTTTTGTATTTCTCAAAACAATCCTCAGTTCAGAAAGCTTATTCGTAATAATGAAATAATTAGATACGATAATTTTAAATTAGGATCTAAGTTTTAATATTATGTCATGACAACAAAAATTCAGCTGGAACATTTAATGCAATCATACTCGCATAATAAATATTTATTGTGTTTGGTTTGAGTTTTTTGAATTGAATTTTTTGAAAATTGAGTTTTTTGTTTTTCGTATTTTTTGTCTTTAGTGAAATTTTTAAAATTTTAAGCTATTATTTTTTTTAAAAACTTTTTTAGATGTATCTTACTTAGATGTGTCTAAAAAGTAAAATATTTGTGAAAAACTATTTAAAAAAAATTAATAAATACACAAAATATGAAAAATGTACTGAATTTTTGTTTTGTTTTTTATTTTATTTTATATTTTTGGTATTTAGTGAATTTTTTAAATAATTTTTTTACAAAAATTATACTTTTTAAGTGTATTTATGTTAGGTGTGTCTAAAAATTAAAAAAATTACTTAAAATATTAAAAAAATCCAGTAAAAACAAAAAAATGCGAAAATAAAACAGTAAAATTTTCTGAAAAATATTTTTAAAAAACTCAAACTAAGCAAAATGATTCATATTGATACTAATTTGTTTAAGAAAATAATAATAAAAGCCACCACCTGATATGATTTAATAATCATTAATTACCTTAAAAATTTTAAAACCAAAAATTTAGTTTTGATCTTATATTTAATAGGACATGATTTTCACCCAGAAAAACAAAAAAATATTCTTGAAAATTATTGATCATATATAGGGCTGCAAACGAGCAAAATTAAACCAAACTTTGGCCTCTGTTTGGGAAGTGAGTTGACTTTTTGACTTTTTTGGCTATTTTGGCCTGGGTTAAAAAGCTTGGTTTATGAAGGATTTTTTGACTTTTTTGACTTTTTTTGTAAGAGAAGAGTGTAATGATTATGGGTGGGATGTGATGTTTTGTTTGTTGTGGCTAAAATAGCCTATTTTGTCTTTTGTGGCTAAAATAACCACAAAAACTCTTGTCAAACGGAGCCTAGTATGTTTAGACTTGTTTCTTAAGATTTTAACAAATTTGAACTCGAGCTTAAGCTCAATAAAAATTTAACAAACCGAAGTCGAGCCGAGTTGGCTTAGGCTTAACTCGAGCTCGAGCCTGTTCACGAGCCTTAATGAGCTAAAAAAATTATAAATTTTTGTTTGCGTATGAGACTAAAGTTACAATTAAAACTTTAATTATACAATTATATATACAATAATGTACTATCTATAATTAACTATTATTTACATTTATATTTTTTAAATATATAAATAACATATTTATCTTATTTTTTATATATATTTTTATATTATTTAATATATAAATAATAAATATTAAATAAGTCGTGCTTACAAACCGAGTTTTAGAATGTTTGGACTTATTTATTAAAAGTTTAACGAGCTTGAGGTCAAACTCGAACGCAAATAAAATAAAATAAAAAAATAAAAAATTAATGAATTGAGTTTGAACAAGCTCTTACAGAGTTGAATTCGAACCTATTTATGAATGGCTCTATTCATTTATACTCATAATCATATATATTGAAATAAGTTGTTCTAAAAACATTTTAATTTTATTTATTTATTTATTTTTTTGGTGCGGGAATAAAACTAGTTCAATAAAATAAACATGTTAGTCAAATTGATTTGTCCGCATCCAATTTAACCTAGCCCATTTAAATTCATTTATTAAAGGACACTGGATCCACAAGTTCAAGTTCACGCTTTAAAATACATGATCATAAGGCTGAGTGTAGATGAAATGATCAAAATATTCATATATATATATATATATACACTAGTGTATGCTCGTGTTTTTAGACACGGTGCAAATAATGATGAGATCAAAATATAATTAAATGTAAAATTATTGGGTTAAAAGGTAATTTATCCCATTTATTGCTAAAAATTTGAAGTCAAAATATGAATGAAAGTTTGGTTAGTTTTGAAAAGACTAACGCAAAAACACTTGAAAATATTTTTAGTTGTATATTTTGAAAATAAACATTTCCCAATCAACTATTTAAAGTACGGCAAGTAACATAATCATAAACATTTCATTTTTATTAACAAATTTTATGACTCTAAAGTATAAACTTCATATCAATGCAAACATTAAAAATAAAAGCACCCTTGCTAAGCAAGTTCATAAAAAATTCTAAACACAAAACAAATCATACAAACCAAGGTATCGTACATTTGTTAAGATTCTATAATCCAAAAAAAATTACACCAAACAATGCACACCAGGCAGTATTCTGCAATGCAAAAAAAAAAAAAAAAACAAAAAACAAAAAAACAAATTAAAATTAAATATCAACCAACGCACACCAGCTATTACTCTGCAATCTAAGAAAATTAAAATTGAAACACACACCAACCAGTGCTCTGCAATCTAAAAAAATTAATTTAAATACCAAGCAATGTACACCTGGTAGTGCTACTGTTGCAAATCACATTGTAATAGTTATTTGCAAATTATAAACCTGAAACTACGTGAGAAAAATATAGGAAAAATAATAATAATAATTTAACTTGCCTACGAACAACGTGACATGAGAAAAATGTACACCTAACACAATCTGACATCAACCAAAAACCAACAAATGTTGTGCAAACTTTCATATATAACTAATTAAGTTGAGAAACAACTAATATACCTAGATAGTTCAATATAAAGCTAGATATTGGGTCATTGAGCAATCAACGATATTTTTTGATTAATACTAAATCACTTGTACATTCATGAAAATACTAAATCACTTGTACGAAAAGTAGCAACCTTACAAAAAGTAGCAACCGTACATAGCGGTCGAATTTTTTTTTCCAAATCACTTGTACATCTCTTGAGAATTTAAAACGAATAGCAAAAAGTCAACTCATCTCTCCACTTTTCGAAATAAAACCATTGATAGCAAAATCAGTAATAAAATCTAAAAATTAATAGGAAAATTGCAAATCAATGGTAAAGCTTATCAACTTTAATAATTTAAGTGATAAAGTTTCCCATGATTTTGGAATTTGTTTTGGTCTCACCACTGATTTGCAATTTCTCCAAAATTAATTTCAATAATCAAGTGTCACAGATAGAAAATACTTAATAGGTTACAATCAAGACGCGAAGAAATAAAAACATATAAAAAAAAATGACTTACCCTGCAAGTCTTGGTAGTATTAGTTAGTTACAACACTCATTTCACTTTTCTAAGCTTAAGTCTCAGACTCTTCATATTACACTTCTCTCTTGCTAATTACAAAGAAAGAGAAAAATTGAAAGTAAAAATCAACAAAAAAGTAGAAACGCCATTTCAAATGAAAAAAAAAAAAAAAAAAAAAAAAAATGAAGAAACTAAACCTTAATCAACTAAACCACCTCTCTTTGGGCAATTAGCTAACCCTCCCCAATCAAGCATATATGTCTATGGATTACACCAATCTGAAAACATCAAGCATTATCTATAATAGTCGCAAAAGCAAAAATAATCAAGCACTAATTGAAAGTTCTAAACACATTATTAGATTTTAGCTCTTAAACACATTATCAAGCACTAATGTTTATAAATGCCTCCCTCCATCATCAAGAACTAATGATTCAGCAAATATATTTAATTTCTAAAATTGAGAATGTCAATCTTTTAGAGACATGGAATTCAGCATATAGGTAGATAACTTTTCAAGATGCAATTTGTCTCATACCATTTTATTCATTTATCTGCACTTTTTGCCTCCCTCTATCTCTACTCTCCCTCATCCCACACCCACACACCCTCTCTGTTTTTTAATCTATGTAGCAAATATTTTATGCACCTAGACACATATGGGGTTCACACAAGAAACTACTATATATCAAAAAAATGTTTCAGAGACACATCCATATAGAGGGAAAAAGAGAGAGATTTACTGACCAAGAAAAATGTTCTTTCTTTGATAACCTTCATGGATATCTTTGGCACCACAATGCAAGGAGCATCCGTTTCAAAAATCTTCAAACCACAATCTCAAAAGAAAGATTTCATAAACTCACAACTGAGATCCAATTGAGAGCATTCAACCTATTTAAAAGTAATGCAAACAAAAAACAAAAAAACTGCTAATTTTTTTGGTCTTTCCCAAAAACAATAAATAATAATAAAAATAATTAGCAAAGAGAACATTATCCAAAAAATAGATAAATTCATAAACTCAACCCAGTCAAGCAAAGGGAAACTTTTTCCTCACCCCAGTCAAAAGTTTAGCAAAGGGAAACTTTTTCCTCAACCAAAAGTTTGATCATTCGATTAATCTCCCCCTCACCTTCCATTCCCTGTGAATTAATAAACATATCAAACACATCAAATAGAGAAACAATTTATCAAGCATTTGGTGAACATTGTAGTAGCAGAAATTATATAGTGGTAAAAGTAATTATTTTGAACTTCAATTGTTGCAAACTATACTGAAATCGTTAGAATGGTATAAATAACAATAAATTTAATTAAAATAACAGGAAATAGGTTGTAATTTATTCCAAGTGACATAAGGAAGTTGGTCTTTGAACTATGGAGATTGAGTAAAAGATTAAATTATCAACTTACAACATCATGAATGTACAAAAAATAAAAAATAGAAGCAAAAAAAGGGATGGAATCTTGATTACCTCTATTGATGGGGCCTTTAGAACTATTTTCCTCACCAAATTCTGATGCCTCCGTCACATGTACAAAGCATTAAGAATAAAAACATCAGCCTTAAATGAATTGATAATTTCTCTATAACACTCCAACTCAACAAAAAATTGTGCATTGATTTTAGGAGAAAAGATTTTTCAGACTAAAACTAATTCCCTGATAAAATAAAAATAAAAAAAAATAAAAAGACAGAAAACTACAACAATAAAATGTGGGTGTGTCCAACACAAATGAAAGAGCTAAAGGGTTGGCAGAATTCAAAAGGAAGATTCATCTTAATTTTATATATATTTCAACAACATCAGCAAAAATAAATAAATCTATAAATAAAACTAACAAAACTCCACTGACTTATGGATATAATGTTAAGGGGATAAAGAGATATGAAAAACTAACAAAAGAGGGAGGGAGAAAGTCAAAAGATGGCATACAATAATCCTAAAGACCTTAAAAAGGTTGTGTGAACCCTTTTCCAACAATAAAAAACTAAAAAGGAAAGTCAAACATCGATTTTAGCAAATCGAATTGATTCACTTCACGATTCACCGATTTGGTTCACCGATTCACCTATGATTCATGGCTATTTGCGATTCATACAACCTGTTCGTATTGATTATTTACTGAATCAAATCGCAAATCGTATGATTCTAATAACAGAGATTTCAACACGTCATATTCATATAAATGAAATCAAAACCATAAAGAAACACAAACAATTATGCCCAACTTCTCTGCACTCCTCTTTCAGTTATCCGTAAAGAAATTGAAGAAAAAAAAATTCAAATCAACACTACATAAACAAACCTGCTAAATGGTAGTTGTGGGGAAGTGGTTTTGGAAATACTCTTTAGATCCTGGGAGACGCTAGTGATCCTCAGCTAGTCACTTAAAAAGACACAAACACTCCGGTCGGGGGTGCCGGAATTAGCACTTCGACGGACAAGTCAGTTCTTGTACTCAAAATAGCTTGCTTACTAAGTTAAGCAAAAAGTGATTGTTACATACCTTTCTCAATCCATTGTTCCTGTATTTATACCTGTTCCTTTTGATCCTCGGGGCCAGGGCCTACTTTTTAATCATTGTCCTTTCTCTTATTCGGTTCTAAGGATCTACACTTATTCGGCACATGTATTATATTCGGCTTCCCATTCTCGTAGGATACAGCTGATTAATATCAGTTTTCTAAGGTACGCACCTTTTGATTTTGCCATTATTCGGCTCCCACAATTGTCCCCCGAACTCCCCATTGATGGTAATTAATCAGCGTGTTTGGTCTTGAATTGGAAAAGTCAAAATAGGTCAGGCGGCTTTGCGTACCCCAATACAGATGTCAGAATGCGCACACCTTTTCAGTCATCATTACACTTTCCTGCCTCATTCGTGTATCTCGCATTTATTGCGATTTGAAATTTCAGTCATTTCGAGTGCACATTTTGTTGAGTATTTGAGACTCTTGGACCGCCAGCGGGTATCCCTTCTCTGACTCGCATTTTCTACAATTCTTCTCCGTCTATCCTTGCCTCGTTTACTCCTCGTAAGTCTTCTTCTCTCTTTTTTGCAATTCTATTTTCTGTTTGTCATTTTGATTTCGGCGGAACCTTGAATCCCCGCGAAAATGGCTAAACACTTGAAAGACCTCCTTTCTGAGGGTCTTATTTCTGGATTCCGGCGACACTTTTCCATTCCCAACGATGTCCACTTATCACTTGTAACGGACAGTACTCTTGATATGGAGAGGGAGGATCAAAATACGATCGTCTTCCCTCTCTTATCCATAGCGGAGGGCGGAGTCTGTTTTCCCCTACATCCATTGCTTAGGGCCGTCCTTCGCTATTGGAGTCTGATTCTTTCTCAACCCAACGTAAATTTCTTTCGAATCATTATGGGGGTGATAGAGTTGAAACGACGCCTTAGGATCAACCTTGGCATTCTGGTGATTCGGCACTGCTATGCTTTGGCCAAATCTTCCAGTCGGCTGGGGCGATACTTTCTCAGGGCCAAGGACACTGACCATCACTTGATAACCATGCTTGCCAGTTCTGGTAAGAGAGTTGACGACGTAATGGTTAATGTCCGAGGTAATTGGGAGTTCGGTGAAGACGAAGACCGCCTAGACCCTATTCCCAGACGGAAGGGTGATCCAGGTTGCCATGTAACGCCTCGTGTTTGTTGATCTACCTTTTATTCGAATTTTTTCCTTTAATCACCCCTTGTTCTTTGCGGGTAACAGATTGAAGAAGATTCTTCCCTCAACCGACGACGCCGTCCTTGAGGAAATTAAGTTTGCACTCAGATACTTCGGTCGTCCAAACGTACAAAAGCAAGGGAGAGCTACTCACATACTCCTTCGATGCGAACCTACTTATACTACATTCTTGGCCGCGGACGGCATTCCAATTCCATTTGGTGATCAACACCTTTCGGCTCTTCTCTTTTCCAGCTTCAAGAGCCTTAGGCAAATTGGCCTCGAAGATTCGGATTCAGGGGAAGACGCGGAGCCAGAGGTAGAGGTAGTTGCCGAACCAACCAGAGAGGTCGCTAAGGAGGCCGAAGAGGTCGACGAGGCGATACGCTCGGCGTCCGAGGCTACCGGACTTAACCAGCCTTCACCGTCCATTTCGGGTCGGGCAGAGTTTTCTTCTAGAGATATTTTTACAAATTTGGGAGACCTACTCGACGATTTTTCCGAAAGTATGGCTGGGGAAACCCTTACGCAGATGGCGCAAAAGAAAAATGCCGAGCGAATGGCTGCTCAAAAGAAGGCCGAGGCCGCCCATTCTCAGGTTGCTGCGGCTGAAGCGGGGAAAGAGGTTGAACAACAGGTCATTGGCGAACGGCTGATTCCGGAGGAGCGGGGAAAAAAGCGTAGTGCCTAGGGAGAGGCTGGGTCAGAGATTAGCCCTGCTTCCAAATGGCCTTGTTTAGAAGAGTCGGACGTGGTTGCTCCTTTTATTGTTCGGCCAAAGATCAAAGATACACTGATCTCTTCTGACACTTCAGCCATTGAGGATCCAGCCATGGCGTTGAGCCTGGCGGCTTCAATTTCCTTGCCGGCTGACAACGCAGCCTTTTGCGCCGTGCCGGATGTTATGGCCGTAGCCCTATCTGCACAGTCGGCGCTCCTGGTAAGTGACCATCTCAAATTCTCTTGAATTTGTTTTCATTAAGGTATTTAACGATCCCAACTTGTTTTGCAGACAGTTGGCAGGATCGTGGACCTAGGCCACCGCCTGCATGATGCCCTTGGCAGGATTGATCATTTGCAAATGGAGGCGGACGGTCAAAAGAGTAGGGCCAAGTTTGAAGTGATGAGAGCCGCAATGGAGAGTGCGCGAGCTGAAGCAGAGGAGGAGAGGGCTTGCTCAGCTGAACAGCTCTGCTCTGATGCTGAGAGTAGGGCAAATACGAGTGAAGAATCGCTCAAGTTAGCCAAGGAGGCGCTTGCCGAGGTGGAGGTTCAGTTAGAGGAGCTCAAGGCGGCCAAGGAAAAAGCCGATTCTGAGGCTTCTGTGGCATTTGAGGCAGCAAAAAGCGCCGCCTACACGGAATATGTAGATGAAGTCCCCAAATTCGAGAATTGGGGGTTCAAACATGGGTGGCTCAAAGCCCTTGCTGCCGCTGGAGTTACATTGGCCTTGCCAATTCCCTACGAGCAAGTGGATGTTGAGCCACTTGAATCTGACCCCAAGGATTGATCTGGGAGATATTTCAATTTTATTAAGTATTTTTAATTTCGATGTAAGTTTTTGTTTGGTAGACTTTTGTTGGTTCAGGGTAGTTTTCATGTATAAATTGGTTATTATTTGCGCTCAATTTATTAAAGAAAATTTCCTTGTTATTTCATCACCATTTGTACACAGTTTGTGAAGCTATGTTAATGAAGAATGTTTTGCCTTTAACTACTTTGGAGAAAATCATTGTTGTGTTTAAGCTTTCAGAGATTGAATATCTTATGACAATATTGATTTATCACTCATATGCCGAGTATTGTGGGCATTCAAGCCGAATAGGTTGGTGAAATTGCCCCGACCTCAAGTGGTTCATGATCGTTCAGATGCCGGATGAGACGACCTTAAGAATTTTAAACAATCGATTCGTGAGCCGTCTGGGGCACTTGAGCCGAATAGATTGATGAATCTTAAGTATTTTGAATAATCGATTCATGAGCCGCCTGGGGTAGCTGAGCCGAATAGATTGATGAATCTGGCCTTGCCCCAGGCGGTGCATGATCATTTGGGAGCCGGCTCCAGCTTGTAATACCACCTGACAGCTAATGGCCCTAGGCTGCTGGGGAATATTCGGCACATGAGGGCTTCGTTGTCTGCATACAATGTCATGGCCTGCTTGTAGTGAAGGATATGATCAGTGGGGTCTGATTTTCGGTCGCAAAGAGTGAATGACGGAGCTTTGAACTTCTTGGGCAGGGCCGCCTTTGCAATCCGTCGGACAAAAGGATCGTGCTGGTCCTCTTCGTCTGAACTGCTTCTTCTGCGCTTGTTCCTTGTATGTAGACTCTTTTTGAAGGAGCTGGAAGTTTCGAATCGTCCCTTCTTGTTGAGCTCCGTGGGTAATGAGTTGGAGTCGCTATCGCTATCCTTTGGTCGGGCTCGAGGTCGTTGTCCACCTGCCCTCAGAGGTCGTTCGGGATCTTGGCGCACGACTTCTCTGGACTTTTGTTGAAATTTTCATTATTTCGATTAATTAGCTAATCTTACTATGTGATGCGCACAACAAACAAGTATAGACTAGATCGCCTAATTTGGAACAAAGCATCGCATATCCGTTTGTTTGAAAAATGGTTTGAAGTTTGCTACTCGCAAGTAGGCTAAAATGCGGATTTCAATGAATTGTTCCAATTCAGGTAATCCAATCATCACCTACAGGCATTTAGGCAGTTATCTCAAATAAGCAAATAGCCTCATGGCAAGCATGCTTTCATGGCAACATTAACACACATGCAGTATGCTAAAGCGTAAATAGTCACAGTGTACTCCGAGCCAAAACAAAGAATTAGTTTGAAATCATACATGATCCTAGTTCATGTTAAGATGGCTAATGCAACACATGCGAAAATGTAACTAAAATAGGCTTGGCTATTCTAGAATGTCATGTGAAATGCAACTTGATACATGTATTCAACTTGGAATTGAAATACAATGCAGTTAGTATGATGCGCCGAGCCCGGTGCATGCAAGACAGATGAATGGATGCACGCATGCGAGCATAAGGTATGCTAAATGAAATATGCCCTAAAAACTAACCACCGTATGCGGCTAAGTAAAAGGGAGAAAGAAATGGAGGTTGGAAGACATTAATTACATCAACTACAACAACTTTAAAATTGAAATTTGCATTAAAAAATAACTAAAGTAAAACGACTTTAAAGTGGTCCAATAGTCGTTTTAGTAGCAATATATGAAATAAATAAAAAAATCAAATCAAATCAAACGGATTAAAGGAATGTTATTTAGAGAAAAAAAAGTTTAATATGAATTGCTAGCATATCACTCATGCCTAAAAGCACTCTCATATAAACAGCTTAAATGGCTGAATCTTTTCTCTATAAGAAATAACAAATAAAAGATAAATCATATAACATGGAAGTTTGAAGAGATTACCTTGATTGGAGAGTTCAAGGGTGCCATTTGTTTGTTTCCTTCTATCAATGAACAACCTCAGACTCTTTCAAAAGCTTCTTCATCTCATCCAATTTCTATAGATTCATATCCAACCAACAGTGGTAGAGTATTTAGCACAGTAGACGCGCCCTTGGGCTTCATGCTACAGTTCGGACTCAATGTCACGGTTCTTAAGTTGATCTCACAATGTGTGATGTGAGATTGATAAATCATCAAAGAGTCCAAATCCGGCAAATCGTTTTGGAAAACTGATTTTTATAAAGAAGTGCCAAACATGGATTGCTTTGCCAGATACAAAGTCGCCACCTAAATATTTTATTTTGGGGGAATTTAGGAAACCCTGACTCGTGCCTAAGGCTACGTGTCCGTCATCACCAAAGTTGCCTCAGCTCGGGAACTTGGGTATGATTGGGGAAGGTCATCTATGAGCACCCCCGCTTGCCCGATCAAAGATCGGCCTGTACTAAGCATGATATTTTGTTTTTGAAAAACACATGTGTTCTTATTCCGATTAATTAGCTAATCTTACTATGTGATGCGCACAACAAACAAGTATAGACTAGATCGCCTAATTTGGAACAAAGCATCGCATATCTGTTTGTTTGGAAAATGGTTTGAAGTTTGCTACTCGCGAGTAGGCTAAAATGCGGATTTCAATGAATTGTTCCAATTCAGGTAATCCAACCATCACCCACAGGCATTCAGGCAGTCATCACAAATAAGCAAATAGCCTCATGACAAGCATGCTTTCATGGCAACATTAACACACATGCGGTATGCTAAAGTGTAAATAGTCACAGTGTACTCCGAGCCAAAACAAAGAACTAGTTAGAAATCATGCATGATCCTAGTTCATGTTAAGATGGCTAATGCAACACATGCGGAAATGTAACTAAAATAGGCTTGGCTATTCTAGAATGTCATGTGAAATGCAACTTGATATATGTATTCAACTTGGAATTGAAATACAATGTACTTAGTATGATGCGCCGAGCCCGGTGCATGCAAGACAGATGAATGGATGCACGCATGCGAGCATAAGGTATGCTAAATGAAATATGCCCTAAAAACTAACCATCGTAAGCGGTTAAGTAAAAGGGAGAAAGAAATGGAAGTTGGAAGACATGCATCACACACACGCACGCTTATCACAACAATTGACCCTCTCGAGGGAGGGATCGAATAAGACGTTAACTAGCTAATCTAAGCTAATTAAACTAATTATTACACAACAAAACTAATTAACTAATCGTAGTTAACTAATTATTACAAAATGAATTGAATAGCTAACGCATTAACTATTAAAGTACAAACCAAAGCAAAAGCAAGCTATCTAAGCATGGCAGCTAAGGAAAACAGTAAATCAGGAGCTTCTCGGAGGGAGAAGGCTGGATGCATGCTCGGTCGCCTCGTTCGGAAATCCAATGCGATGCGCCGATTTGTCTCTGTTTTCATTTGTCCTCAGAACCTTGCACCAAGCTCCAGAAAGATGAAACTCCACCTTGGGAATCCTGTGGGAGGGTGGCCGACCAATTTTGGTCTCTAGAAACACCTGCTGACCACTTCTGGTTGTTGAAAAACCAAAAAAGTGGTCAGCCAACTAGTTTTTTTGGCTGGCTGACCAGTTGTTGCTGCTGGACTGCACTTTTCTGCAACAGAGAGCAAAAAAGGGCATGACAATGTATTTGCAAGATATGTGTGCACAACCATCCTCCCTATCATGTCGTGAACTCAAGGGGGTGTAGTTCACGACCCTCAGGCCACCAATTGCGCATTTCAATGCATGATGGCCGAGAGGCGAAGTTGCACAATTCAATGTAAAATGAATGCACAAGTAAAAAGTAAACACATAATGCCTAAAACTCTATCATGGGTAATCAAGAGCGTCGGCGACCGGGAATTAAAGCACGTTTCATCACTTGAAGTATGAAACGTTCCTTGTTTCCCGTGTTTGGACTAACACTTATTCCAAATACAATGCAACACATAACATGACATGCACAATGCTACTACATGGCATACACAATGCAAGGGATAGGCATGCAACAACATGCAATACAACATGATCAAACTACCAATGCAAATGGCATGCAAACTATGCTAACACATGCATGCACAATGCAATGCTACAAGGGCAACTTAGCAATGTTATGGACATGTATACTCAATGCAAGGGACAACTCGGCATACATAATGCTATGAACTACATGGCATACACAATGCAATGTAAGATGGCAAACTTAATGTAATGTAACCTAAGCATGCAAACAACATGGTATATACAATGCTAAATCAATCATGCAAGCAATATGGCATACTCAATGCTATGGACTACATGGCATACATAATGCACAATAGACTTAAACCAAAATGGATAGGCCTCAGCCAGGCCCAAATTAGTGGCTATTGGTGATAAAATTAAAGCACAAAGGCAAGGTATGCATGCACAATGCATTGGCCATCCAAGTAGGCCTAAGAGCACAACCCTTAAGTAGGCTCAAGGAGTGATAAATGTGCAAGTGTGACAACACTAAGTATGCTGAAATGAGGTAAGAAATGATGCCAAATCATTCAATCAACACAAGTATAGCATGGTAGGGTCCTTAAAGCATGAAGCTATCAAAGAGGACTACAAAGGAGGCATGCAATACATGGCACAAATGCATGAACTAAGCATGGACAGAGCTCAAGTAGGTCTAAACAAAGACCAAATTATGCTGAGGCATGCAAGCATACAAGCATACAAGCTAGGCTACAAGTAAGGCAACAATGCATAACATTCAAAGGCATTCAAAGCATGAATGAAGTGGGAACATGGCAATACTATATGCTCTAAAATGTCATGTTAAGTGATGCGAAATCATGTACACAACACAAATGAAGCATGCAATGGTGCTCAAAGCTTGAGGCAAGCAAGAGCATTTGTACTACAAGTATGCGAAACATGAAGCATGAGACCAAGGCAATCCAAAAAAGTCCTAGACCATGTTAAAATGATTCTAAAACATGCATGAAAGGAAGCCAAAATATGCTAGCATGAAGGGCATGAAGCATGGTGAATGCAAGGCAAATAGGGTGGATTACACTACACCTATTAAGACCAAGCATGGAATGACTTAAGCAACAAAAATCAGAGTTATATTATGGCAAAATAACCCTAAAAACACACTGAAATGATGGCTCGCAAGCTATGGCATGAAGGCATACGTAATGGTTCATGTTAAGGCATAAATGGCAAACCCTCCAACGCATTGAATGAGTGACAAATGCAAGTGCATGGCCATGAAACATGGACTGAAATAACATAACAAATGATGCCAAATCATTCAAATAGTCCAAGTAATGCATGCTAGAGGACTCAATACACAAAGCTAACAAGCTAGATTGAACCATATCTATACAAAGAAAGTCATGGATGACCAATACAACACAAATCAGACCTTAAACATGCTAAAACATGAACAAAGTCTTCTTAGAGCTAAGCCAAAAGCACGCTAAAATGACATGTTACAACATAATGCATGTTAGGCTATTTCATGGAACTACACTACAAGTGTATGAAGCATGCAAGGGCCAACCAAACCAAACCAAACCAAAACAGAGTCATGACATGGCAAAACATCACCAAAAACATGCTGAAATGGAAAGAAAACAAGCTAGAATGACATGCTATTTCATGAAGCATACAAAGCTAGTTTGTGTGATTTACACTGCAAGTGTATTAACCATGCATGGGGTGACCAAACCAAGAAAAAAAGTGGTATGCCTCAGTAAAATAACCACAAATACAAGCTAAGATGTAACGCCCTCAAAATAATAGATAAAACCCATCTAATTAGACATGCATTTATATATATAAGATCCACATTCTTCAATTCATCAGAGTATTTCTTTACAAAAGTATTACATGTTAACAACAAAAGCAAATGCCCTACGGGCTTACAGCTTTCCAAGTTAACACTTGGTTACAAAAAAAAGAGTACTAACTCAATTACACATTAAGCCCTTGGCTTGGATTTACATGTAATACATCAAAAGGAAATAAGACAACAAAAGTCTGTCCGCCTCTAGCCTCCCAAGCTATGTCCTTGGAGGTGGCATACTACCTGTACTTGAAATGATGTTTCCATATAGGGTGAGCCACAGCCCAGCAGAAATATACTAAACCAACTATGAACAGTGACTAAAAGATTAGCAATTGATAGACGGCCAACACTGATACATCCACATATATCACATCACAATTTCGTAACATACAAGTCTATGACACTTTTCATTCTCCATCTTTATTTAATAGATAAGCATATTAGCTATATCAACACATCAACTGATAAACATATTACACACCAACAGATAAGCATATTAGCTGTATCCACACTTCACTAGACAAGCATATGAGCTGTATTTACACTTCTCAAAGATAAGCCTATGAGCTGTATCTTCACTTCTCTAGACAAGCATATGAGCTGTATCTACGGAGTTCATCCCCCATCTCCTCCCAACACTATCCGGTTTAGAGGTACATCCCCCATCTTCCCCTAAACCGCGGAGTACATCCCCCATCTCCTCCTCTACACAAGCAATGCATATAAACACAAAGGTTCTATACACAATATAACGCATGTAAACACAGAATCACATACGAGAGAGAGAGAGAGAGAGAGAGAATGCCACACCCACCGGCAGACGACCCATTCTCCTCTCTTCTTCTTCTATCCCTTCCCATTCTCTGATGTGACCAGATCGCGGCTTCCCATTCGGTCGGCGAAGCCATCTCTGGCGTCCTCTCTTCCTTCTCCTATTTCCCCTTTAGTGTAGTTGTTTTACTTTTGATGTATTACATGTAACTTCAAGCCAAGGGCTTAATGTGTAAACGAGTTAGTACTCTTTTGTTGTAACCAAGTGTTAACTTGGAAAGCTGTAAGCCCGTAGGGCATTTTGTTTTGATGTTAACATGTAATACTTATGTAATGAGACTCTAATGAAATAAAGAACGTGGCTAGCTCATATGTCAATGCATGTCTTATTTGATGGGTTTAATGTTATTATTTTGAGGGCGTTACAATATCCCTACCTCAAAAGATGACTCCCAACCAAGAAGGTGAAGAAAACGAGAATGCTCCAAACCACGAATTTCTCAGATCAAAAGATAGCCCTCGACGATCAACAACCTTTTTGTAAAGGCCAAAGGTGAGGAAATCACTCCTACTAGATCAATACCTAGAGAGAAGGTAGAGTTCTATAGTGAGAAGCTCAACAATGGGGTTTTTGGGAAAGTAAGAGAGAGAAGAAAAGTGAAAAAGTGATTTAAAAAGACCCAGCGGATAACTCATATACGCATGACCCGCTCGAGCGTAGAATAGAGCGCTCGAGCGTAAAGTGCAAACATCTGGTCCTGCTCGAGCGCATAGATAACCGCTCGAGCGTTAAGAAACAAAAGCAAAACACATCCGCTCGAGCGCAGATTTTTATCTCCCAAAACTTTACAGGAAAAGGACTACCCGCTCGAGCGCCAACAATACTGCTCGAGCGCAAGAAACCCGCTCGAGCGTAGAAAACACACCTGCAGAAGTTTTGCAGGGCTACGAAATACTGGAAGTGTGTAAACCCCGCTCGAGTGCAAGAAGACCCGCTCGAGCGGAATGCCTAAAAACTGGGCAACAAGGAATCGAAACCAAGGCCTAACCAACCTGTAACAACCTTGCCCAAAACATCCTAAAACTCACACAAATGGAATTAAAGGATGGAAAACAGATAGATACAACTACCAACTCCACGGAACTGAGTCCGGAATACAACAGAACAGTAAAGGGACAACCGGGATCGCTATGTAACATATGGCCAACACAAGCTTAACAAATGTGCTCAAACATGAGGCATTCAAAGCTAGTAAACAAGACACAAAGGAGAGGGGATGACCCTCTCCTATTTAGGACACCAAAACTACCTTTCCATCACTGAATATCCTCTGGATTTTAGTGGTAGAAAGGTCATGCAAAGGGTTCAACAAGAGCCTAAAGGAATGGCTCAAAATAAGGCCTAACAAGGCATAAGAGGGAGTAAATCACCCCAAACGAAAAAGTGACCTAAAACAACTATTTTAAGTTCTCAAAAATAGAAATTTTTTTAGTTTAAAGTTAAGCTTAAAAACATATGCAAGGAGAGATAAAAGCTTAAGCAAGAAAGGGGGTTTTAAGGCTTAGAAACTCACCCTTGTAGAACCATTTCAAGGCAGCAACCCCAACAAGTTTTTCAAGCTCAAACCAACCCAAGAACACCAAAAACAACCTCAAGGGACCTCAGCACCAAGATTAAGGTGTTTGAGTGTGTGTTTGTGTGTTAAACTAAGACAAATCTACACTTTTGATGCACAAAAATGGAGAAACAAGGCAATAAAGAGACATGATAATATGTATCTCTCTAAGGGCAATTTTTTGAACCTAGAGGTGGGAGGGGGAGCTTCCCTCTTATAGAAGTGGAAATGCAAAGCTTCTAGAAGAGGAAAATATCTCCAAAAAGGTGTCAAAAAGGAGCCGACCACTTGAAGTGGACTTGAAGTGCCACTCCTGCTACTTAAAGTGGTCGGCCGACCACTTCAAGTGGTCTCTGAGAGCAAAAACTGGTTGGCCATGGTGGGAGAGAGTCCAGGGCATGAAAACAATGCAATGGTGTGGTGGCCGACCAGAAAAGATGCCCCAAAGGCCAAGAAAGCCAGTTGTCCGCCTAGAAAACTGGCTGGTAGAGGAAGAGGTGGTCGGCCAGGAGAAATACTGGTCTCCCACCCTTGGACCACCTTCCAAACAAGGAAAACAAGGTTTGTACCAAAAACAAACCAAAGCGGATACAAGACGAGAGATCGAGAGGCAAAGCATGCGACCGAAAGCTTCGAAAACTGATCTATGAGCACCAAAAGTGGTATGCGACCACAAAAGTGGTCTCCCAGACCAAAGTGTCCCTCTAGGCAGAGGCAACAAGGTGTGGTTCAAAAACCACGCCAAACGGAGAACGTTAAGAGGTCCCGAGACAAGGCACACGGCCAAAGGCTTCAAAAATCGGAAACTAGTCTCCAAACGGGAAAAGTGGCCAATGACCACAAAGAGATGGTCTACAAGACCTCTCCCTCCCTCCGGGAATAGAAAACAAGATTCGGTCCACAAACCGAGCTGAAGCACAAAAGGCTTTAGAGGCCCAGAGGCAAGGCTCTCGGGCAAAACTCTGTAGACTCGAAACGAGCACAACATGCACCATCACCGAGCACTCAATCGATGACGTCTGAGTCTTAAGGTCGGTCAAAAATGGGGTGTCTACAGTTGCCCCTCTTTGACAGAACTCGAAAGTCATAAGTGACAGGAGTGAATGTCAAAGCCCAGAGACTACCCATTTTTGACAAGGCTGAAGACTTAGACAAACAGGCAAGATAATAAAGAGATGTGCCCGTAGGCTGGGGCAAGATGCAAATGACATGCACAAAGCCGAACATAACTTATGATCATGTAAAGAAAGCTGTAATGAAGCAATTATACACAATAAATGCAACAGTTTAAGCAAGCGAAAATGAACCAAACTACATTACATGCAGAAAGGATGTAAGAGAATTATACAATTCTCACTACGTCTCATGCGGAGTAGATACAATACCGTCTGGTTCGTCTGGTCGCGCGAGCTTCAAATGAACCGTACATACAATATCGTGCCTGCAAAAGAAAGAAAATCAACAGGTACAATATCGTTAAAACATGCATAGCAATGCAAGTGAAAAGTGCGTAACAACGCAAGTGGAGCGATGCATGACAATGCAACCTAAGTGTGACGAATAACAATGCGGAAGTGATACAAAACAATGCAACCTAAGTGTGACGCATAACAATGCGGAAGGGGTGCGTATAATGATGTAAGCAAAACGAGCGTGACAACAAAAGTAGTGAGTGCATAACAATGCAACAAGTGGTGTGCATAACGATGTAGGTGAAACGTGCTTGATAACGCGTGTGGAAAGTGCAAGATAATGCAAAAGAAATGCCCAATTTCAAATGTGTGTTTGAAAGGAAATGCTGAATAAATAAGCGTAATTCAAACATATCCTCCAATTTACCTCTCGAAGGGGTCATAACGTACTCAAAAAGGATACACCTTGCTCTTGACGAGTAAACGATGAGCTACGCATCGAAGACTTGAATTGAAGTTCCCGCGGGGACATTTTTGAGCCGAAAAGTGTACTTTTCTTGTAGTTTCTCGAGAGCGGAGGACTCCAATCATTATCAAAACACATAGGGAGAGCAAAGGGACCTTGGAAGCCACCCAGAAGGGATGGCCGACCACCTAGGAAGTTGGCCGACCAGTTGTTGACCACCAAAGTGGTCGGCTGACCAGAAAAACTGGCTGGCTGACCAGTTTACAGAAATTCGGGGCAGTTTGGTCTTTTAGCCTCGGTTCTTTAAGTACACAACTCCAAATCAGTTTGTATCACACCTCCAAGGCCGAAATACATTCTCCTTGCTCCCTAGACCTTTTTCTCTCTCAGATCTACACTTTATATGCGTTTTCCAACACCCCACGCAAAGTTGTTTCGAGAAAAGTTTCGATTCTCTTTGTTTTGAACCGATTAGAATTTGTTTTCGGAGCTTCTTTCTCTATTTTCACCACTTGAGGTATGTTTGTTTCAAAGTTTAGCACCTTTTCCCGGGCGTTGACTTTTGTTGACTTTTTCTCTTCCTGAGAGTTGACTTTTGTTGACTTTTTCTTTTCCCGTGAGTTGACTTTTGTTGACTTTTCGCAATTTTGGCTTATTTTGCTCGTTTTTGCATCTTTTGCAGATTCCTTCAGATGGCTGACGATATCCCGTATGGCGGAGGTCCTCCATATGCAGAGGACGAGCTTGATATCATACTGTTGCCTCCGAGGATACGGCCATTCGACCTAGAGGAGTACGAGCCGGAGGAACACATCCTCCCTTCTAGCACCTTCTACCATTTCACGGACTTCGCGCGGCGGGCACCCACAGACCTGCTACTACGGGAGCCGGAGTACCATTTATCTCATCACGCACATGAGGTACGTACTTTACTCTTGCATTTCTTACACATTCCATGTTTTCGCTGTGTATCACATTTGCTCGTTTTGAACATATTCACATACACAGCACTCCGCTAGTTTGGCACACAACACATTTGGGCACACAACACATAACACTGCTCAATCTGAACACACAATCGATAACACAACATTCGGTTTAGTTGGCACACAGCTCATAACACAGCTCAATCTGAACACTTAGTCCATAACACAGCATTCTGTTTAGATGGCACACAGCTCATAACACTGCTTAATTTGAACACACAGTTCATAACATAGCATTTGGGTTAGTTGGCACACAGCTCATAACACTGCTCAATCTGAACACGCAGTTCATAACACAGTATTCAGTTTTGATGGCACACAGCTCATAACACTGCTCAATCTGAACACGCAGTCCATAACACAGTATTATGTTTTAGTTGGCACACAGCTCATAACACTGCTCAATTTGAACACGCAGTCCATAACGCAGTATTCTGTTTTAGTTGGCACACAGCTCATAACACTGCTCAATCTAAACACGCAGTTCATAACATAATATTCTGTTTTGATGGCACACAACTCATAATACTGCTCAATCTGAACACGCAATTCATAACATAGTATTCGGTTTTGATGGCACACAGCTCATAATACTGCTTAATCTGAACACGCAGTCCATAACACAGTATTCAGTTTTAGTTGGCACACAACTCATAACACTGCTCAATCTGAACACGCAGTCCATAACACAATATTCTGTTTTAGTTGGCACACAGCTCATAACACTGCTCAATCTACACACGCAGTCCATAACACATTATTCTATTTTTGGCACACAGCTCATAACACTGCTCAATTTGAACACGCAGTTCATAACACAGTATTCTATTTTTAGCACACTGCTCAATCTGAACACACAGTCCATAATGCAGTACACTTTTTCATAACATAGCACACCGCTCAATCTGAACACGCAGTCCATAACACGGTATTCAGTTTTTAGCACATTGCTCAATTTGAACCCGCAGTCCATAACGCAGTTCACTTTTTCATAACATAGCACACCGCTCAATCTGAACACACAGTCCATAACACGGTATTCAGTTTTTAACACACTGCTCAATCTAAACGCGCAGTCCATAACGTAGTACACTTTTTCATAACATAGCACATCGCTCAATCTGAACACGCAGTCCATAACACGGTATTCGGTTTTTAGCACACTGCTCAATCTGAACACGCAGTCCATAATGCAGTACACTTTTTCATTTTGAACACATAGCTCAACACGTTTGAATTTGAACACGTAGCTCATACTTTTGAATTTGAACACGCAGCTCATACTTTTCATTCTGAGCACACAGCTCATACATTTCAATTTGAACACGCAGCTCAAACTTTTCATTCTGAACACGCAGCTCATACATTTGAATTTGAACACGCAGCTCATACTTTTCATTCTAAACACACTGCTCATACATTTGAATTTGAACACACAACTCACACATTTGAATTTGAACACGCAGCTCATACATTTGATTCTGAACACGCAGCTCATACATTTGAATTTGAATACGTAGCTCATACTTTTCATTCTGAACACGCAGCTCATACATTTGAATTTAAACACACAACTCACACATTTGATACTGAACACGCAGCTCATACATTTGATTCTGAACACACAGCTCATACATTTGAATTTGAACACGCAGCTCATACTTTTCATTCTGAGCACGCAACTCATACATTTGAATTTGAACACATAGCTCACACATTTGAATTTGAACATGCAGCTCATACATTTGAATTTGAACACACAGCTCATGCATTTGATTATGAACACGCAGCTCATATATTTCATTCTGAACACGTAGCTTATACTTTTTACTTTGAATGCAGGTATCCTCCCGTTTCACACGGGGTTATGGATCGATCCTCGCGAGGGAGTGGTATATGGAGCTCCCAGACGCTGTCCGACATATAGTGGATGAGGCAGGGTTTGGCCTATTCTGTGCAGGATTGTCACGCCATCCAGCGAGGAGGACTCTCTTGGGGGCACTTGTGGAGAGATGGTGGGACACCACCAACTCCTTCCATTTCTCGGCCACCAGGGACATGACGATGACCCCATATGACTTCTCCATGTTGACGGGCCTTGACGTGGCAGGCCGATCGATCCCATACGACGCAGATATGAGTGAGTGGGAGTCCACTTGGATTTATTTGCTCGGAGCCCATCCACCGATCGACAGATCATTAGGCAGGGTCAGGTACACCTAGTTCTCCGAGCAGTCCAGGGGGACTTCGCCCCAGACCATTGAGATCATACAGTAGTATGCCCAGGGATTTTTGATGTTCCTCCTCGGGACCACACTGTTCTCCGACATGGGGAACACAGTTGGGCTTTATCTACTCAGTGCTCTGGTGGACCTATCATGGGTCAGTTAGTATGATTGGGGTGGCGCGGGCCTTGCTACCCTTTACTGCTACATGAGTGCGACTTCCTGCGAGTGGGGGACCATAGTTGGAGGCTACTGGTAAGCCTGGGAGGTACATTCTGTTCTCTTGATTTACAGTTCTGCTTTTCATTATCTGTACACCGCATACTGCACACATTATATTCTGCATTCTACATTCTGTACTCAGCATTCTGCATTTCCTATATTTTCTGTATATTGTACATTGCACACAGCATTCCATACTCAGCATTCTGTATTTGACATTCTGTATTTGTATATTCTGTATTGTAACAGCAGTTGTCTTGCCTTTCACAATTGTGGGTTTATGCGTACTTCCCGACGCTGGCCCCTAAACTAGAGGTCGAGACACCCCTTAATTACTCGTGCAGATTTGAGGGTCGGTGTCGACCCAGGCCCCAGGAGATTTTGCCCTTTCTCCAGCAGTTCTTCGATACTGTACGAGCGACGGAGGTAATCCAGAACTCTCAGTTCTTCATGTTTTCAGCTTTGATTTATCTTGCATATTTATGACATCTAATCAATTTATGCCCTTGCTACCCGCAGGTGATCTGGCAGCCTTGGATAGCCATGCCAGGAAATCCTCGATTTCTATTTGCTGGGGGATGGGCACATCGCGATACAAGGTTCGGCTTGAGGGACCTGTCGGTAGAGCCTGGTTCCTCGGAGAGTGATTGATGCGCCAGACAATGGGCAACTCTGATCAGGACGTTCCCTCATTGCCTCCACCAGAGATACGGTCCGCAGGGGATCTCACGCCCCGGAAGACGGAGGACCTTATGCTGGGTATTGATGAAGTCCTTTTTCTAGAGGAGGGGGGTTACGCGACATATTGCCGTATGTACCTGATGCCTCCTCTGTTAGGTGTCCGTATCCCCAGAAGGAGAGCTGCTGACGTGCCTTTCTCTAGTCGTGCTTGAGTTGGAGGCATTCCTTCGACCAGCGGGGTAGGTTCATCGAGGGGCGGGACCAGATGGGTGCCCTCGACTTGCCAGTATGTTGGATGGCCAGATCTTCCGACTGAGCTGACGGGCTGGCAGTATGTGACTTCTTACCTAATTCCACTGGAGCCTCTGATGTCCGACCACCGATGCGTCAGTGATCCTGACTTACCACCGGTATGTTTTACAGTTTTCATTTATCACTCAGATATTTAGACATTCATTCAATCACTGATGTCTTGAACTTGTGTGTGCAGCCTCCTAGGGAGTATATTGAGGGGTTACTCGGAGTGGTGGCTTCACTCGAGGGCATGGTTCTGCAGAGGGAGCCGATGCTTTGTGCCTCCGGTGTTCAAGTACTTTTCAATTTCCTCGTATTTATCATACTTCTGATGACATATGGAAACTAAACATTTCACTGTATTGATTCATTACATGTGTAGAGCACATCTGACACATCGCTTTCACACACTATATCTGCATGCACCCACTCTATGTAATTCTCGCATCTGCATCTAATATACATACTGGCTGACGCATTCAAACTATCCTTTTTAGGTCTCACCTCTGAGGACTGGGCCATCTAGGCCTTCTCGAGCAGCTAGGAGATGAGTCTCAGCACGCGGCCGAGGGGGACGCAGGGCACCTGTCAGACAAGATGATGAGTCTAGCGAGGAGGAGGAGTTGGCACACCTACAGTCAGAAACATCTGCAGGTAGGGATGACGACTCTGGTTCGGGTTCTGAGGACGGTGACTCCGATTTAGATGATGGTACCGGTGTTGGTGGCACGGAGGCTGCTCAGCCGAAGAGAGCGAGGAGGGCTTTCCGGTCTTGAGCTTGATAGCATTGATGCAGATGTTCCTGCTTTATTTTCCTTTTTATATGTAGTGGTAGCACATTGTACAGCTTAGGCAGTTTTATTTTCTTTTTTTCCCAAAACTTGTACCTTTTTGTAAAATGTTGTAAGACAAAAGCTATGATGGAATGAAAACGGCTTTCGTTCAAAAGGTGTTGTATTTGTGTTCTAAGCATCGCATTGCACCATTTTGCGCAAAAATGAATTTTGAATGAAAATAGAACAACGTGTATTGCCAAGTTAGGTAGTGAACCGGCACAACAAACTAAACAACTCAATTCAAAAACAATTCATTAAACGAATTAACAACTCGATAAACAAATAAGCAACAACTCGATAAACAAATGAGCAACAACTCGATAAACAAACGAGCAATAACTTGATAAACAAAATGAGCAACAACTCGATAAACAAATGAGCAACAATTCGATAAGCAAAGCATTTTAGACGAACAAGGCGACGGAACACATCCGAAATAGAGGTAAACTCGAACCTTCAGCACTCCCAGCACACGGGGAAGTTAGAGACTCACTCCTGGAGGCAAGAAACAGGTGTAAACCACTTTCATGCTCATGGCTGACCACCATAGGAGCTTGCTGACTAGTTTTTGTGTCTGCGACCCAAAAAAGTAGCTGGCCGACCAGAAAAAGTGGTCGGCCGACCACTTATCCCGGGAACCTCCAGTTTTCTGACACTTGTCCTCCAAACAGTGTCTTATCCTTTATAAAGGTTCTAGCTTCGTGGTTCCCTTATTCCAACTCAATTTTGCACCAAAATGGAGGCGTTTTTCATCCAAAATCTCACAAGTTAGATCGCTTCCTTGGATGGCTCAGAAAAGGCGAATTTCTGGGGGTTTGGCATAAATGCACTATCCACGTTGAGCCACACCCCGCTGCGTTTTCCATTTCTTCATGCCGCGGCAAGGTTTTAGAACCTGGTAACACACGTCTTTAACTTTGGCGGACAAGAGATATGTTCTACTTTCGAAGACTTCCAAGTCCGGATGGAGTCCGATCGCAAGGAAGAGATTTTGCCGCAATTCTGCTTTGGCCACGTCCAGGCCTTAGGATGGATGTGTGGGCTCACTTTGCATGACTCTTGGTCATTGATTCGCGATGGAGTGCTGGATATCCCCAGCTTAATTCGTCAATTTTCTGATGCCGGTGACCGCGGCGATCCTGACTGGCAGGGTTATCGGCAACATGCACTTTGCTTGTGCATGTTGTCTCATTTCTTGCTTGCCCCAGCCTCTGGTGGGTTTAGCACTCGTTTGATTGAAGTCGCCCAAGGCTTAAGAGAGGGCAAGAGCTGCATCGCCATGTCATTAGCTGAGACATTGATAGGCTTGATGCTTTTCGTCGCCGAGAGACTGCTAGCTTGGCGGGGAGTCCACTACTATTGCAGGTAATGTTTCCCACCTCATCTCACATATGTTTCTCACATCACTCAACCCTCAGGCTCAGTTTTTTTCTCTCAAAACCCTTTTCTCACTTTTTCTCTCAATGTACACCTCTCTATTCTTTAATCTCTCATTTTTCATCCCTCCCCAGATATGGTTAATGGACAAATTAAAGATTGTGGACTCCTGCCCCGCATACTTAGCCCGCAGCTATTCTTCCGACGACGTCTAGTTGATGCCCCTGACGAGGGATGGTGGTGCAACTAGATGTGCAGTTTGTCCGCAGACCTCATTGCTTGGCAGTGTCCTTGGCTTAATCTACCGGCGATGAGTTACAGCATGTCCCGCCAGACCGGGATTCAGTTGATTGGCCTGACACACTGTGTGTTCTATTTTCCTTTCTGGTTCTGGCGTTAGTTCGGACATGTTCAGACTTGCCAAGCAGAGGGGATAGAGTACCCTGTTGCATTTCCTGTTCGAGGCACGCAGCTGGCTCGGTATGCCATGGCATGGAGGACTAGAGACCTTCTGGCCCCCGCTCCCATTTTCAGTTATACTCTCTCTGATGAGTGCACTGCTTGGCTTGATGAAAAGGCACAAGTTAGGCCCACTTTGATGTTAGAGGCTTCGACCAGCTCTGGGAGGGGGTGCAGGAACACCTGACTTATCCATGCCCCGAATTTATTGCTTTATCAGTACTTCAAGTTTTCTTTATGAATGTAATAAAAAAGTAACTTTAATTTGTATTCAAGAGTAGGAGAACTCTGTGTTGAAATCAATGAAAATGAAGGTTGTGGGTATTGAAAATTTTCCGTTTGGTCCAAAAATGGTCTAAGTTGTAAAAAGATTAATTTGAACAAAATCAACTTTTATTAAAAAATTTCAAAACCATTTTCGATATGGATCAGAACTGGACACGCCTGAGATCTGTCACTGAGATGCACAACCCCGGATTCTAGCAACTGGAAAGTTGCCCCTAGTTTGAATAGTACTGCATCGGAGATCACAACCGAGCTCTTGGATGCAGAATAGACAAAGATGACCAAACGTGATCACATGGACAAAGTTGATCGGGGAAGTGTTTATGGCTGGACTTCAAATAAAGTTGCCTAGGTATCCTAAAGATGGGAATCAAGCCTTACGTAGTTCGACTTGGGTTCACTCGAGTATTAACGCTCTCCTTTTGCGCTCTAACTTTTGCCAAGGCCGCCCTTTGCGAGTTTTCAACCTTGCGAGCTCAGTTTTTATAATTTCAAATTTTTTGTGCTCTAACTTTTGCCTAGGTCGCCTTTTCGGGTTTTCGGCCTAGCGAGCCACTCAGGGATAATATTTCTTCAACTTGTCCATGTTAATTGGTTGGGAGAAATCTAGGCCATCTAGGTCCATCAGAACGACAGCTCCGCCCAACCAGATAGATTTGATGATATACGGACCAGTCCAATTGGGTCTAAACTTGCCCCTAGGGTTGTGAATGGGAGCTCAATTGTCTTTGAGCACAAGATCCCCTTCCTTCAAATTCCTGGACTTAACCTTCTTGTTGAAAGCCCTGGCAATTCTTCGTTGATAACCCTAAACATAATACAGTGCTTTCAGTCTTCTCTCGTCAAACAGCATGAGTTCTTCGAACCTGCTTTGCTGCCAATCTGCCTCGGCTATCTGACACTCAGCCAATACCCGTAATGACGGAACCTCAATTTCGATAAGCAAAACAACCTCCATCCCTTAGACCAAGGAATACGGAGTCGCCCCAGTAGAAGATCGAATTGAAGTCCGATAGCCCCACAGAGCAAATGGTAGCTTATTTGGTTAATCCCGATAGGTTTCCACCATCTTCTGCAAAATGTGCTTAATGTTCTTGTTGGCGGCCTCAACAGCTTCGTTGGTCTGCGGCTGGTATGTAGATGACTTATGGAAAGCCACGTTGTACTTATCTAACAAGTCAACCACTTCCTTCTTGAAGTGGGAACTATTATCTGAAATGATCTCGTTTGGGACCCCGTAGCGACAAATGATGTTGTTCCTGATGAACTTTGCAACATGCAATGCCTTCAACACCGTGTAAGATTGGGCCTCAACCCACTTAGTGAAGTAGTCTATCGCTACCAAAATGTACTCCTGCCCATTGGACCCCTTCGGAGTGACAGCTCCAATCACATCAATCCCCCAGACTGAAAACGGCCAGGGCAAAGTCATGTTGTACAACTTTGACAGCGGAATGTTCATGCGGTTGGCGTGGATCTGACATTTGTGGCATCGCCGGACAAAGCCGATACAATCCTTCTCCATGGTTGACCAGTAATAACCCTGTCTAAGGATCTTCCGGGCTAGCATCACCCCATTCATGTGCGCTCCGCACTCTCCTCCATGGATGGCCTCCATCAGGCGCTTGGACTCTTCAGCATCAACACACAGCTTATGCATCCCCAGATGGCCTCTTTTGTGCAGTTTACCCCCACAGATGATGAACTGAGCAGCCATTCTTCTAATTGTCCTCTTGTCTTTGGCATTTGCCCCTGGTGGATATGCTTCCTTTTCTAAGAAGTTCCAGACATCGTAATACCAGGGGTTCTTGTCCTGAACCACATCTATGGCGGCAAGCAGCTCGTAGGCCGGCACAAATTTTTGTTCGATGATGATCGTACGCATCCGGACTCCAAAAGGGATGTCTATCACGGAAGATAGAGTTACTAGTGAATCTGCGAACCTGTTGTTCTCTCTTAACAGATTGGCGAAGTTCAGTTTCTCGAACCGAGGAATCAGCATGTCCAAGGTTTGGTGGTAGATTCTCATATTTTCTTCTTTGACTTTCCAATCTTCTTTAGCTTGAGATATAACAAGGTTCGAGTCCCCGATGATGTCCAACCATTTTGCCCCTAGTTCTAGGGCAACTTATAAACCTGCAATACATGCCTCATACTCTGCCTCATTGTTCGAGATTTTGAAACGGAGTTTGAATACTAGAGGTATATGGGAATTGTCGGGTGCTATCAGCAACACCCCTATCCCATACCCATATTGGTTTGACGCTTCATCAAAGTACATCGTCCAAGTTTCATCTTTGATATGCAGAATGGCCTCATCTAGGAATAAGTACTCAACTGCTTCATTCCCTTCAACTGGGTGATCGACTAAGAACTCTGCTACTGCTCTCCCTTTTACTGACTTGCTCGTCACGTATTTCAGATCGAATTCGAAAAGCAAAAGCAACCAACGGGCTAGCCTACCCGTAAGTGCTGGTTTCTCGAAGAGATATTTGATGGGATTGAATCTCGAAACCAGTATTACAGAGTGAGCTAACAGGTAGTGCCGCAGCTTCCTGGTAGCCAATACCAAGGCTAGGCAAGCCTTCTCCAGTGGAGTGTAGCGGGTCTCGTACTCCAGCATTTTCTTGCTCAGATAGTAGATAGCCCTCTCCACTTTGTCCTCAGACTCTTGCACGAGCATGCAGCCCATTGTAGTTTCAGTCACTGAAAGATACAGAATCAACGGTTTCCTCGGCTCAGGCAGTGACAACACAGGTGGGTTTTGTAAATATTGTTTGATCTGCTCGAAAGCTACTTGGCATCGGCTGTCCCATTAGAACCTCGTCCCTTTCTTCAAGAGACCAAAGAGTGGTTCACAAGTCAAGGTTTATTTAGCAATAAACCGTTTTATGAATTGCACTTTAGCCAGAAAGCCTCGCACCTCCTTTTCAGTCCTTGGTGGTGGCATTTCTAAGATGGCCTTGATTTTGGAAGGATCGACCTCGATACCTCTCTGTGTGATCAAGAACCCTAGAATTTTCCCTACTGTAACACCGAATGTACACTTCTGAGGATTCAGCCGCAGCCTATACTCTCTGATCCGTTGAAAGAATTTATGCAAGGCGGTGTAGTGGCCCTCTCTTTCCTTGAACTTGACAATCATGTCGTCCACGTACACCTCGACCTCCTTGTGGATCATGTCTAGCAATATTGTGGTCGCAGCCCGTTGATACGTAGCTCCAGCATTCTTCAGCCCAAACGGCATCACCCTATAACAATAGATTCCCTACGGGGTGGTAAAAGCTGTCTTCTCCCGATCTTCTATCTGATTGTAGCCTGAAAACTCATCCATGAATGAGAGCAACACATGCCTAGTAGTGAAGTCCACTAACTCATCGATATACGGCAGAGGAAAGTCGTCCTTCGGACTGGCTTTGTTCAAATCCCTGAAATCCGCACATACCCGAATTCTGCCATCCTTCTTCGATACTGGAACAATGTTGGCCAGGAACCCTGCGTCAATTTGCTTGGTGACCTTTTCTTTGATCTTGAGAGCCCAGTCTGGACGGATCCTTCTGAGCTTCTGCTTAACAGGTCGGGCCTCTGGGTCAAGAGAGATCCGGTACTGTACAATCTCAGGATCAATTCCAGGCATGTCTTCATAGGACCACGCAAAAACATCTTTGAAATCTTTTAACAAAGTGACTAAGTGCTCGCGCTCCTCCGAAGACAACGTGGACCCGATTTGGACCAACCGCGGGTCTTTCTCAGTACCAACATTAATTTGAGTGATTTCATTAACCAAGGGTTTAACAAACCTCTCTTGCTCTTAATCAAGCAAATATTGCAAAACTGGAGGAATTTCTTCTTCGTCGTTTTCATCAAAATTTTGAAAATCCTGATTCATGCAATAAATTAAGGGTACAGAAAAGTAATCGAAGGCCACAGCCGCATCATTCTCATTAAGCACTTCCAAGTCGACTGGTTCCTCTGTTACAACAGACTCAAAGGAAAAACAAAAAGACGGCCTAGACAGGACTGTGGCATCCGGGTTGTCACCTCCAGGAATACCGGACTCAGACTCAGACGAGCTAGAACTTGATTCCGACTCTACAGACTCAGTGGAATCAGATTCCGGCTCACTACCTGACCTAGTGCTACTCGATAAGAAGCCTTCCTCATATTGCCAGACGAGGGAAGGTGCAATGGATGCATCCAGAATGTTTGAAGGTAGGTTCGCAGCCGTTTCATTCCCAATCATGGACACTGAGAGGTCATCCCCCAAGCACTCATGTACGATCGGAGGATCTGAAAGTAGACAAGCCAGTGCTACCCCAATTTTAATCTCTGCACCCTCAGAAACCCTCTCTTTGTACTGCTTAGCCTCAGCTATTGGGCCTATTTGCTCCTCGGCAACGTCATCCCCAGACAATTGTAAGTCAAAGAAGATCTCAAACCCCGACAAGCGTTGCTTCTTTGCATTCAACTATGGCTCTGGGAAACCGCAGAATGGGAAGTCCTCTCCCTCTCGGACGAAGCATCCGTTTAGGGTACCCTGGATCAGCTGGTGTATCAACTCATAAGGCTTCCTGACTCGCTTTGCTTTGGCTCTTCTGGCCATCTCCTTGCCTTTCCTCACCCAGTCCTCCTTGGTAGGAAGATAACCTAAACCAAAAGTATGTGGGTTATGCGGCACTTCGGCCGATGTTGTAATGCCTTTCCGGCCACTGCGTCCCAATCCCATCTCGAGGATGTACTGTAGCTTGTTTATGAGGTAAACTGATTGTGCGCTGACATAGAGCCCCTTATCAACAGCTAAGATACTCTGTACAACCTAAGCCTCAGCTAAGGTAAATCCTGACAGGAACACATCTTCCGCACCATGTTCAATTTCCAAGACTGGTGTAGAAACCTTTGGTGGCAGATGGATTGAAGAATTTCCGAAAACAATGGCCACCCCCTTCCCGTGGGGGTATTTCAACATCTGGTGCAAGGTGGAAGAGATCGCCTTCACCTAGTGCAGCCACGGCCGCCCTAGAAGTAGATTGAAGGTCGCGGAACATCCAAGACGTGAAAGTCAATATCGTGTTGTCCTGGACCAACCTTAGTCTGGATCTGCACAGTCTCCATCACTTCTCTGCTAGTAATGTCATATGCTCGAATCACCTGGGCGGTAGGTACAAAGTCCACGGCCTTTAACCCGATTGCATATGCCGTCCTCGACGGGCACACATTGATAGCGGATCCTGTGTCAACAAGAACCATTGGTACGCATTTGTCTCTACACTCTACAGAGATGTAGAGTGGTTTGTTATGATTTTTCCCCTCAGGCGGCAACTCCTTGTCAGTGAAGGTTAACGTCGGGGAAGCTCCTCCCGGAAAAACCAATCCTACCAGCTGCTCAGGCGTGGTATCGATCGAAAGTTTAGCCCTGTCCATTGTAAAGAGGACAGCCTGTCTGTGTACCCTTGAAGCCATAAGAAGTCCCCAAATGGAGATGTCTACTTGTATTTTCTTAAGTTGTTTCAACACAGCCTCGTCTTCGAGTAGTTTCTCCTTCTGCCTTTCTGCCTCTGTGTCCTTTCCAGATGCCTCTGGTTGATCTTGGCGTAGGGGCTCGAAGTACCGCCCACTTCTAGCCATGTGGTCAACTTCTCCAATATACCAAGTATCATTCGGTTTGTTGTTCCCCCAGTCTTCGTCTGTGTGGGCAAGACATAGGTCGTCATCTTCCCACCACATGCCATCGGCCATCGACAGGCAGCTATCTGGTTCTGTCATAACTATTCTTGTGTGCACAGTGCATTCCATTCCCGTGCTCACAGCACATTCTGTCCCCACAGGGGCTTTGGCCTTTCTAGCCTTCTCCAGATCTTCGATCTTTTCTCGCTCAAACTGCTTCAGCGCAACCTGCTGTTCAATATCCTCTGTACTCAAACTGTTATGATCCTGAGTAAAATTCTTATCATCGGTGCTCTGCGGTGGTTGCTCTTGATTCCCGGCCATTTCGGCCACTGCTGATGATATTCTAACCCCTGATTGCCCTTGGTCTGGCTAAAGTTGTTCAATAACATCCGGCTCGTCACTAAGCCACATAGCAGCTTCTACTGACCCATTTAAATCAAACCAGTTGACAGTTACGTCCCCCAGATCTTGTTCATTGAAGAATTGAAGGTTGGCTATGTCCTCTTCCAATTCTGCTAGGTCATTTAGCCCCTGATTAGGTCCATCTTCTTGAACGACATTGATCTCTACCCCAGCCGGCAGTTCCACCCTTGGCTTAATCTGCCCTGTTGGTTTAATGCAACCACTCGGGTTGTACTCAACGCTCGCAGACCCCTCAGGCTCTGAATAATCATTTCCATCTGCTCCCGTAATCATCCCGATTCTATCTTCGATAGTCACCACCACCGGCTCAGGTTGGGTTTGGGAGATGTCCAGTATGCACAAATCCGTGCTTTCTGGAATGAACACCTCTGGCTTAGGTAGGTGAGAAAGGGTGATATATATGCTAGGGTCGTATGACGCAACCCCGGTTTGGATGAAGTTAATACGTTTGGGAGGTAGAGCTTGGTTATGTGGTGGGAGAGGGTTGGTTGTGACGTTTGATTTTTCCAGAGGTGCGATCACCTTATTGTCAATGAGATCTTGGATGTCGTGACGCAGTCTAAAGCACTGGTCAGTGTCGTGACCATGCTGTTGGTGATAGGCACAGTACTTAGCTGGGTTATAAGAGGGAGGAAGTTTTTTTGGCAAGGGCCGCAACTCTAGGGGCTTCAAGTGCCCTTTCTTGATCAAAACCCCCCAAAGCTTTGGATAGGGGCATGTATAGTGGGGTGAAGGTTCTTTGGCCTTTGGGCGCATATCTAGCTGTTTGTGAGCTACTAACGGACGCACCGTTGAATGGGCTAGCTGTAAGAGTTTTTGGAGTGGTGGTGGTGATCATTCTGACATCTGAAGTTCTGCCAGCTGCAGCATTACTTATGCCTGTATTTGTACCGCGGTTGAATGCCCTTTTGGGCTGCTCTCTCTCATTATCAATGAGGCCTTGTTTCGTGGCGTCTTTTATTTGCACCCCAATCTCATGTAAATCTGCAAAGGTGGGTAAGGGGAGGACGATCATTTTCTGCATGAGCTTGGGCTGGAGGTTACGCACAACCATCCGTATCTAATCTTTGTCCACAATCCTGATGGCCATCATTGAGGCTTTGGCCCTCCAACGGGTCACGAAGTCAGAGAAGCTCTCTTTCGGTTCTTGCCTGGTTGTTTCGAGATCACGAGTTGTGACCTCGATCTGCATGTTATAGGAGTATTGAGTTATGAAGGCCTCAGCCATCTCCTCCCAATTCCTCTTAACGGAGTCCTCCAATTTTGCATACTAAATAGCTGCTACACCCGACAAGGTTCGGCCAAATAGAGAAAGCTTCTGTAATCTGGAGAGGCCCATTGGCCTTAAGATGTCTGAAAACAGCCGCAAGTGCACTATAGGATCCCCAGACCCATCAAAGCGGTCAATATGTGACATTTTAAACCGGTCCGGCAAAGTCATGGCCGAGTCGGTGTACCCATCCTCAATATCTGGAATGGATTTTACGCCTTAAGACTTTTTGAAAAGCTTTTCAAGGTTGCTCACTTTTAGTGCCGTGGGGTCCACTTCGAACTCAAAGGGAGAATCTGGTAGGTTGGTGGGTGTTTTGGATAGCTGAGGTAGGATTGGGGGCGGGCCTGGCCCTGTTGGAACGTCTGTATTGTCCTGGACATTAACTGTCTCCCTGGGTGTTGGAACTCCGGGTGGGGGAGGAGCTTGGTGCAAAGCAGATGCTCCAGTCTGCTACTGTAGCCTGGTAATTACCTCTGCTTGTTGAGCCATAACCTCGGCCTAGCGTGTAGCAAATTCTGTTTGACGGGCAGCATCCTGCTGCATGGTTTTCATACTTTCCTGGAGTTGACGCATCATCTCTTCTAAGCCTGACATGTTGTGCAGGTCTATCTAAACAACTGGTATATCTGCCTTTGTAGTAGAAACTGAGACCTCAGCCTGACTGTTCAAGGAGCACTGATCTAACGACCTCTGTACTGATACACTACGCCTTTTTGACCTCCGTCTAGTAACCGGGGGTAAAGAAAGAAACACTGCTTGTTCGTCTATCAGATCCCTAGATCGATTAAGTCTTCGACCTCTAACCCAGAGTGCTCGAGGAATATCTGCCTGGTTAGATGCAATTGTGCTAAACTACCTTGCAAAAAGATAAATAAAGTGTAATAAGGGAATAAACAACCAAAACGCTTAGTGTGCTATGTTATGAACTGAATAATTTAAGGACAACACACAGTCGGCATAACAACACACAGTCGATATTTGTAAGCTGAACACACTGTCCTTAACTCTGATTACTGTGCCCCAAATTGCTATCCCAAAATTGAATCTGATATCCTCAGGTAAAACTGATACTCCAAATATTGATTCCCGCAGGCCTGATACCTAGACTTGCAAACTAATACACAACCCTATAGAGGCACACTCTCCAAAAGCACATAGCAAGCAAATGAGAGCCAAAACACCCCTATGTTAAGGTAGGGTTTCCCTGCCCTATTTTGTTAGGAGCTAGGGTTTTACTATGCACATAGCGGTTTCAAACAACCTACAATTGGGTAAGCAACCTGTCCTAGTTTGGAATAGTCACTATGGATTCCGATATGCACTAGGTCGAATGGTCAAAAAGGGTGCCTCATTAAAAATCGAGGTTTGTGTTCCCGTCGTGGCAGAGCCCGCAACCGGTCAGCCTTATGGCACGCTTTTCAAAGTAAGCCTCCTGCAAACTGTTCAGGAATAGCATACAGCAAACACGGTGTCCTAGGCGCACCAATCCAAATGCAATGCAAAGAGACACATAAGTTTAGTCAAAACAAGATATCATGAGTTCGAGTCAAGTTCTCTAAATCCCCAGCGGAGTCGCTAGAAACTGTAGACGCGCCCTTGGGCTTCATGCTACAGTTCGGACTCAATGTCATGGTTCTTAATTTGATCTCACAATGTGCGATGTGAGATTAATAAATCACCAAAGAGTCCAAATCTGGAAAATCGTTTTGAAAAACTGATTTTTATAAAGAAATGCCAAACATGGACTGCTTTGCCAGATACAGAGTCGCCACCTAAATATTTTATTTTGAGGGAATTTAGGAAACCCTGACTCGTGCCTAAGGCCACGTGTCCGTCATCACCAAAGTTGCCTCAACTCGGGAACTTGGGTACGATTGGGGAAGATCATCTATGAGCACCCCCGCTCGCTCGATCGATCAAAGATCAGCCTGTACTAAGCATGATATTTTGTTTTTGAAAAACACATGTGTTCTTATTCCAATTAATTAGCTAATCTTACTATCTGATGCGCACAACAAACAAGTATAGACTAGATCGCCTAATTTGGTATAAAGCATCGCATATCTGTTTGTTTGGAAAATGGTTTGAAGTTTACTACTCGCAAGTAGGCTAAAATGCGAATTTCAATGAATTCTTCCAATTCAAGTAATCCAACCATCACCCACAGGCATTCAGGCAGTTATCTCAAATAAGCAAATAGCCTCATGGTAAGCATGCTTTCATGGCAACATTAACACACATACAGTATGCTAAAGCGTAAACAGTCACAGTGTACTCCGAGCCAAAACAAAGAACTAGTTAGAAATCATGCATGATCCTAGTTCATGTTAAGATGACTAATGCAACACATGCGAAAATGTAACTAAAATAGGCTTGGCTATTCTAGAATGTCATGTGAAATGCAACTTGATACATGTATTCAACTTGGAATTGAAATACAATGCAGTTAGTATGATGCGCCGAGCCCGGTGCATGCAAGACAGATGAATGGATGCACGCATGTGAGCATAAGGTATGCTAAATGAAATATGCCCTAAAAACTAACCATCGTAAGCGGTTATGTAAAAGGGAGAAAGAAATGAAGGTTGGAAGACATGCATCACACACACGCACACTTATTACAACAATTGGCCCTCTCGAGGGAGGGGCCGAATAAGAAGCTAACTAGCTAATCTAAGTTAATTAAACTAATTATTACACAACAAAACTAATTAACTAATCGTAGTTAACTAATTATTACAAAACGAATTGAATAGCTAACGCATTAACTATTAAAGTACAAACCAAAGCAAAAGCAAGCTATCTAAGCATGGCAGCTAAGGAAAGCAGTAAATCAGGAGCTTCTCGGAGGGAGAAGGCTAGATGCATGCTCAGTCGCCTTGTTCGGAAATCCAATGCGATGCCCCGATTTGCCTCTATTTTCATTTGTCCTCAGAACCTTGCACCAAGCTACAGAAAGATGAAACTCCACGCTATAGCGACCCCGGTCTTTTCCCATTTGATTATTGTATCCGGACTTAGGTTCCGTAGATTCTGTCAGGGTATAATTGTTGTTGTTGTCCCTTATTTTCTCATTTGGAATTATAGGATGTGTTGGGCAGGTTTGTTTCAGGTTGGTTGGGTTTAGAAACCAAGTGTTGCTGTCCAGAATTTTGGATCTTCGCTCGAGCGAGGAGTTTGTCGCTCGAGCGAGATGTTGTTTTTGGTTCTTCACTCAAGCCGGGGTTTGGTAGCTCGAGCGAGAGTTTGCGTCTGGTTTGGACCTGTAGCTTTGCATTCTTGGCTCGAGCGAGCTTTTCTTCGCTCGAGCGAGTTAGTTCGTTCTTCGCTCGAGCGATAGTTCCTTCGCTCGAGCGTGTGTCTGGTTACAGACCAGAGGGTTTGAGTTCTTCGCTCGATCAAGTTTTCTTTCGCTCGAGCGAGCTTTTGGGTTGTTGGCTCGAGCAAGGCTTCTTTGGCTCGAGCGTAGCTTCTCTGTGTTTGGTCACTCGAGCGACCAAGTCTTCGCTCAAGCGAGCCTGTCCAGTTTATATACACAGCAGTGGGTTTTGATCAGTCTTTTTCATCTTCTTTTGATTCCAAACCCTAGGTCCGACTTCTCTCTCTCCCTACTCACCTTCTTTCTTAGATTTGATCTATTTAGAGGGTGTTTCTACCCTAGTTGCTTTATTAAAAAAAATAGAGTGAGTCGAGAGCTTCGTTTTAATCTGAGAGTTTGTAGTTTTGGAGCACTTGGGTTTTTGGGTTATCATCTCCGTCTTCTCCATTCGGGTTATCTTCTTCGAGGTAGGGATTTCCTACTCCATTTTATAAGTTTTGTTCTAAGTTTTGGTATAATGATATGTTGGGGTTACTTTGGTAAATTTTGGGAAAAAACCCTAGTTGTATTATTAAATTAATTTGTATAATTAATCCATGGAATTGGGAAAAGATGGTTAAATTCATGAAATTGAGGAATTCATTGATTAAATGGCGTAATTGGATAATTTGAATCATTCGTCTATTGAATTGTTGACATAGTTATTTTCAGTTTAGAAATAACTGTTTTGGGCTATCGGTGAAGGATAGTCGTGATTGTTGTAGACATTGCATGTGGATTAGGAATAACTGAAACTAATCACATTCGTTAAGTCATTAATTTTGACTATTGCATTGATACAGAAAATACGTGTATTGATTGAGCATTGCAGTTGCATACATTGTTTTGTGTATGGGAGGAGATAGGGGATGTACTCCACGGTTTAAGGGAAGATAGGGGATGGACCTCTAAACCGGATTTTGTTTGGGAGGAGATAGGGGATGGACTCCATTAGCATCACTTTTATGTGTGCTTATTTATATAGAAGTGTTTTTATTGATACAGCACTAAAATGTGTATCAATCTGGAAGTATGAAGTGTTTTGATTTGAGCTTGAGTCTCATTTGTTGTTGGACATTGGAAGAATGTGAATATAATATATATATATA
>NW_021025291.1:439315-519127 GCF_004153795.1 Camellia sinensis
TGCTGGGCTGTGGCTCACCCTTTATGGGAACATCATTTTCAGGTTCAGGTGATAAGCTACCTCCAAGGACTTAGCTTGGAAGGACTTGGACTTTGAAGACTATTTTCAGTTGTTTGTTTTTCATTGTTAGTACATGTAAACACTCAAGCCTAGGGCTTTATTTATGTTTGAGTTAGAACTCATACTTTTGTGTCCAAGTATTGGCTTGGAAAGATGTAAGCCGGCAGGGCATTTACTTTGATGTTACATGTAATGCTTTTGTTTAGTAAGACTCTGATGGATATTATAATGAAGTATTAAAGTGTTCTTTTTAAATAATGCATGTCAATGATATATATAATGGGTTATTTCTGAGGGCGTTACACTCCACCTTAGGAATCCTATGGGAGGGTGGCCGACCACTTTTGGTCTCTAGAAACACCTGCCGACCACTTTTGGTTGTTGAAAAACCATATACGTGGTCGGCCAGCTAGTTTTTCTAGCTAGCCGACTAGTTGTTGTTGCTGGATTGCACTTTTCTACAACAGAGAGCAAAAAAGGGCATGGCAGTGTATTTGCAAGATATGTGTGCCCAACCATCCTCCCTATCATGTCATGAACTCAAAGGGGTGTAGTTCTCGACCCTCGGGCCACCAATCGCGCATTTCAATGCACGATGGCCGATAGGCGAAGTTGCACAATTCAATGTAAAATGAATGCACAAGTAAACACATAAGGCCTAGAACTCTATCATGTATGATCAAGAGCGTTGGCGACCAGGACTTAAGGCATGTTTCATCACTTGAAGTATGAAACGTTCATCGTTTCCCGTGTTTGGACAAACACCTATTCCAAACACAATGCAACACATAACATGGCATGCACAATGTTACTACATGGCATACACAATCCAAGGGACAGGCATGCAATAACATGCAATACAACATGATCAAACTACCAATGCAAATGGCATGCAAACAATTCTAACACATGCATACACAATGCAATGCTACAAGGGCAACTTAGCAATGTTATGGACATGCATACTCAATGCAAGGGACAACTCGGCATACATAATGCTATGAACTACATGGCATACACAATGCAATGTAAGATGGCAAACTTAATGTAATGTGACCTAAGCATGCAAACAACATGTTATATACAATGCTAAATCAATCATACAAGCAATATGGCATACTCAATGCTATGAACTACATGGCATACATAATGCACAACAGACTTAAACCAAAATGGATAGGCCTCAGCCATGTCCAAATTAGTGGCCATTGGTGATAAAATTAAAGCACAAAAGGCAAGGTATGCATGCACAATGCATTGGCCATCCAAGTAGGCCTAAGAGCACAACCCGTAAGAAGGCTCAAGGAGTGATAAATGTGCAAGTGTGACAACACTAAGTACGCTGAAATGAGGTAAGAAATGATGCCAAATCATTCAATCAACACAAGTATAGCATGGTAGGGTCCTTAAAGCATGAAGCTATCAAAGAGGATTACAAAAGAGGCATGCAATACATGGCACAAATGCATGAACTAAGCATGGACAGAGCTCAAGTAGGTCTAAACAAAGACCAAATTATGCTGAGATGGTGACTCAAAGGCCTAGGCATGCAAGCATACAAGCTAGGCTACAAGTAAGGCAACAATGCATAACATTCAAAGGCATTCAAAGCATAAATGAAGTGGGAACATGGCAATGCTATATGCTCTGAAATGTCATGTTAAGTGATGCGAAATCATGTACACAACACAAATGAAGCATGCAATGGTGCTCAAAGCTTGAGGCAAACAAGAGCATTTGTACTACAAGCATGCGAAACATGAAGCATGTGACCAAGGCAACCCAAAAAAGTCCTAGAACATGTTAAAATGAGTCTAAAATATGCATGAAAGGAAGCCAAAATATGCTAGCATGAAGGGCATGAAGCATGGTGAATACAAGGCAAATAGGGTGGATTACACTACACCTATTAAGACCAAGCATGGAATGACTTAAGCAACAAAAATCAAAGTTATATTATGGCAAAATAACCCTAAAAACACACTGCAATGATGGCTCACAAGCTATGGCATGAAGGCATACGCAATGGTTCATGTTAAGGCATAAAGGGGCAAACTCTCCAACGCATTGAATGAGTGACAAATGCAAGTGCATGACCGTGAAACATGGACTGAAATAACATAACAAATGACGCCAAATCATTCAAATAGTCCAAGTAATGCATGCTAGAGGACTCAATACACAAAGCTAACAAGCTAGATTGAACCATAGCTATACAAAGCAAGTCATGGATGACCAGTACAACACAAATTAGACCTTAAACATGCTAAAACATGAACAAAGTCTTCTCAGAGCTAAGCCAAAAGCATGCTAAAATGACATGTTACAACATGATGCATGTTAGGCTATTTCATGGAACTACACTACAAGTGTATGGAGCATGCAAGGGCTAACCAAACCAAACCAAAGCAGAGTCATAACATGGCAAAACATCACCAAAAACATGCTGAAATAGAAAGAAAACAAGCTAGAATGACATGCTATTTCATGAAGCATACAAATCTAGTTTGTGTGATTTACACTACAAGTGTATTAACCATGCATGGGATGACCAAACCAAGCAAAAACAATGGTATGCCTCAGCAAAATAACCACAAATACAAGCTAAGATATGGCCAACACAAGCTTAACAAAGGTGCTCAAACATGAGGCATTCAAAGCTAGTAAACAAGACACAAAGGAGAGGGGATGACCCTCTCCTATTTAGGACACCAAAACCACCTTTCCACCACTGAAAATCCTCTGGATTTCAATGGTAGAAAGGTCATGCAAAGGGTTCAACAAGAGCCTAAAGGGATGGCTCAAAATAAGGCCTAACAAGGCCTAAGAGGGAGTAAATCACCCCAAACGAAAAAGTGACCTAAAACAACTATTTTAAGCACTCAAAAAAAGAACTTTTTCTAGTTGAAAGTTAAGCTTAAAAACGTGTACAAGGAGGGCTAAAAGCTTAAGCAAGAAAGGGGGTTTTAAGGCTTAGAAACTCACACCACTTCAAGGTTGCAACTCCAGTAAGTTTTTCAAGCTCAAACCAACCCAAGAACACCAAAAACAACCTCAAGGGACCTCAGCTCCAAGATTAAGGTATTTGTGTGTGTGTTTGTGTGTTAAACTTAGACAAATCTACACGTTTGATGCACAAAAATGGAGAAACAAGGCAATATAGAGACAAGACAATATGAATCTCTCTAAGGGCAATTTTTTGAACCTAGAGGAGGGAGGGGGAGCTTCCCTCTTATAGAAGAGGAAAGGCAAAGCTTCTAGGAGAAGCTAAGCACCAAGGAAATCCCTCCATACACGTGTATGGAGGATGGCCCTAATGTCCTCTAGCTGACTGTGCCAGCTAGAGGAAAATATCCCCAAAAAGGTGTCAAAAAGCAGCCGACCACTTGAAGTGGTCAGCCTGCTACTTAAAGTGGTCGGCCGACCACTTCAAGTGGTCTCTGAGAGCAAAAACTGGTCGGCCATGGTGGGAGAGAGTCTAGGGCATGAAAACAATGCAATGGTGTGGTGACCGACTGGAAAAGATGCCCCAAAGGCCAAAAAAGCCAGTTGTCCGACCAGAAAATTGGCTAGCAGAGGAAGAAGTGGTCGGCCAGGAGAAATACTGGTCTCCCACCCTTGGACCACCTTCCAAACAAGGAAAATAAGGTTTGTACCAAAAACAAACCAAAGCGGATGCAAGACGAGAGATCGAGAGGCAAGGCATGCGGCCGAAAGCTTCGAAAACTGGTCTATGAGCACCAAAAGTGGTATGTGACCACAAAAGTGGTTTCCCGGACCACAGTGTCCCTCTAGACAGAGGCAACAAGGTCTGATTCAAAAACCATACCAAACGAAGAACGTTAAGCGGTCCCGAGAAAAGACACGCGGCGAAAGGCTCCAAAAATCGAAAAACTAGTTTCCAAACGGGAAAAGTCTATGACCACAAAAAGTGGTCTACGACCACAAAGAGATGGTCTACAAGACCTCTCCCTCCCTCCGGGAAGAGAAAACAAGATTCGGTTCACAAACCGAGCCGAAGCACAAAAGGGTTTAGAGGCCCGGAGGCAAGGCTCTTAGCCAAAACTCCTGAGACTCAAAACGAGCACAACACGGACCATCACCGAGTGCTCAATTGATGACGTCTGAGTCTTAAGGTCGGTCAAAAATGGGGTGTCTACAAGCATGAATAAGGAAGAAGATTAAAACGGCAAAATTACTTTAGGAACATGACATATTTCAAAAAGTTATTTAGGAACATAAATTCTAAATAGAAGTATTTAGAAACATGACATATTGTCACAGTACATAGTAAAAGTAGAAAATTTAAAATTTATGTGCCAAAAGTGTCATCTTTCAAAAATATATAAAAACAACACCCAAATAGTACACATTAAAATCCATTTAAACTATTAAGATAATTGTGGAATATAAAATTTTATAAATTCATGTGAGTTTACGACTTTGGATGCTATTTAGGATAACCCTCCATCACCTTCTTCAATCTTCACCTACACCCATTCATATTCATTTCGCTTCCAATACAAGATCATAAGAAAAATATCAAACCAACCCCTTTGGATCCATTTGGTTAGCTCATGGGTAGCAACCAACCCCCTGCCACAATAAAAACAAAATTTAGATTGAAACTAAATAAACTATAAGACTAAACTGATATAATAAAATTTATTTTTGCCCTGACCATCCATTTTTCAAAATTTGGCAATGATAAAACCAAAAATAGTGTAAATTTTGCCCTCAAACTCCTAACTTTGCACCAATATAAATTTATTGATGTGCAATGCGTGTGCTTACACTACTGCACATAGTCAAAAGACACTTTATGGGTAATGAAACTTCTTTTAGCTATCAAAACAAATATTCAGAAAGTGTATTAGTATATTAACAAATTATTTTCCCGTATACACATGACAAAGTTTTAAATTTACACTTGAAAATGAAGTGCATAGTTCCATACACTTGAAAATGACAAATGAAGATAAGTTTCTTCATCAGCAAAAGGGCAAAAATAACTGTAAGGCTAATGATGCCTAAGCTCTCCTAGCGTATAACTCGTGCCTAAAGGCAATCCCAACAAAAAAAAAATCGATAGCACTGATTATTGGGATTTCTCAAGCGGTTGCCCTTGTCAACCTTCACTGGGTTTAACAGAATTACCAAATTCAATAGAGTACTCACCAATTTTGCTAAATATCGTAATTGATAAGTAGCTCACAACCTAGTAATGACATCAACTTCATCACCACAACCAAGGTTGCTCATTTACATCAGACCCAAATTAGCATGACCAATCAAAAACTTATCATAGAGTAGAAGCAAGCTGTAGAGGCACACACTACGACCTAATTTTCAATCGGAGGAGTACAAAAAACATGTAACAGAACATTATTAGCTACCCCGACCATCATTTTCTTTAAGGATGTAATTTTTATAAAGATACCCCATTGCTGAAAATAGATTATAAAAAAATGAAATGCGAATTTGGAAAGGGAATAGCTCCAATGACCTTTTCCCACACTCACGCTGCATTCTCATTAAAATTTCATATACAATGGAAAACCAATCTGCTAACCAAAACATTTATGGAGCAACGGGTTCAATTGGAGAAAACAAAATTAAGATCAAATTAAAATGGTCAAAGTCATCCACAACATGTTCTTTCACCATCCTATTTCAAAAATGGGTCAAAGCCATGGCATCATTTGCCATAAATATTACAAAGCCAAACTGCATCTCACGAAAGTATTATTTGATATAAAATAGAGAGAGTTTCCATACCAAATTCAAAGCACAAAAACTCTGAAGGCAGTCAAGCTTATACTTCCACTTGGTAACTACAGTGAAGGAAATGAAGAAGAGACTCTATTTTAGGTATTTTATCAAACATTCTAGGGGCAAAATTACTGAATATGCTATATAATTGCAACACACAAAAACATAAGAGTTTGACTATAACCTATAATCAAATCAAAAATAGTATGCGAAGGGAAAATTTTTAGAAAATAAATAAGCATAGAGTTTGACCTGGGTTTAAGTCTCATCCACCTGTAAATTATAGGAAAAGCTTTTTATTAAGAGGAAATTAGATATAATAAATAAATAAAAGACTCAACCTATAAGAAAGGTGTAGTAAAAAGAAAAAAAGAAACTATATTACATGGTACTCCTAGAGTATCTAATAATTTTCTATTTAGAAACAAAATAACCAAGTGTACCTTTCTATCGTTCCTACAATTACTAACCTTCCTCCCTAAAGACTTGTGGCATCATTAATATAAACAAATTAAATTGATTAACTCCAAGTTCCTGATTTCAATTAAAAAAGAAGTGATATTGTTGGGTGCAAGGGGATACATGGAGCCATGTGAAATAGAGGTAAATGTAGAATGGCATTAAATAAAATAAAAGGACAAAGTTTCAATTCTAATTGCAATGAAAAGAAGCGATAAAGAAGTGGGGTTGGAAACAGCTAGGGAGGATTGTTGTTTTCTATATCAAATCAGTGATTGTTACATTACAGCTTTTGAAAGTTGGAGTAGTCATTTTGTTTTCTTTGGTGCTGAAGCTAAAATAGACAAAATGCAAATAGTAGATATCAGTAGAGGAAGTTTCAAAGGACCTTGTTTAAAGCCAAGAACAAAGTCAATAAATTCAAGCTCTTTTCATCTCCTTGAGATATCTATATCTAAGACTAAGAGACACCCCTTCTAAATGGATGATTGGGGTTAATGTGTTACACTTAAAAAAGAAGCTGGTATTTCTTTCTTCATAAATTTGATTTATTTAGAAAAATATTCAGAATTTAAATAGAGTTGAATTAACAATTAAGAACATCAATTAAAAATTAAGAACATTAACACTTGTTCTTGAGTACAAAACCCAATTAAAAAAAAATTAATTTTGAAACCCATAAATGACAGTAACCAAAATTTCATTTTCTCAACTTCTGCCGCCACTTTCTCAGCAACCAAACAGGACGAAAGAAAAAATAAATAAAACCCAAATAGAAGAGGGGGAGGGAAGTGAGAGAAAAACTTCTGGAACTTTAGTTATGAATTAAATGTCAAATCTTTACATTCATTCTTTACATTCAGTCTTTACATTTTTTTTCTTTCTTTTTCCCCCTCTTCAAATGAAACACATAATAGACTTCTCAAAACTTCTGGAACTTTAGTTATGAATTAAATCATTAAATCATAAAAACAGGGGTAAAAGGTGCTTCTTTTACAAATCAATCACTAATCATAAACAAAACCTAGCATTTACATACCCAATTCTAGAATTCATTAGGGTTAATCACTAAAACAACATCATAATTCCACCCCTATTTTCAAAACTCAAACCACATAGAGAGAGAGAGAGAGAGAGAGAGCAAACCCAAATAGAAGCGGGAGAAATAGAAGAAGATATTGAGGCAGATAGAGCAATATTCTGGAAATAGAAGAGGAGGGAAACCCAAATTCTTACACCACCTAAAGAAAAACAACAAAAAACAACAGGGAGGATAACTTTCTACCTTGGAGCTATGTAGAGAGAGAGGAGACAGAGATTGAGACAGATGGAGCTATATTCTGTATATCACCACTGGGGCTATATTCTGTCGGAGCTAATCACCATCGGAGAGAGAAAGCTTGGTGGAAAGAGGAAGATATGTGGTGGGAAGAGGGAGAGGTGTGAGAGAGCGGAGCTTCAAATTTTGAAATCAAAATGAGAGAGAGAGAGAGAGAGAGAGAGAGAGAGAGAAGATGTCTGTGTGAATATATAAGAATCTAAAAGCTAAATGGAATATTCACCCAAAAAATCTGAACCATTGAAATGTCCAAGTGAGTGAAACATTTTCAACCATGGGATTGAACAAATCTAGCGGTTCATACTTTGACAGATAAACAAAAGTCCCATCAAATATTCAAAAACCTTCTTCCCTTATTATATAGATATATAATATACCTGCCCTGTGACAATTACAATCTCACCCATCTCTCTTCCCTCTACTCACTCACTCTCTCCCTTACACTCACTGTTCGTCCCTACCCATCAACACCGCCGCCGATGGTCTCGCATCCGACCCTCTCTCTTCCAATATCAGCCATCTCTCTCTTACTCTCTCTCCCTCACACTCACTGTTCATAGCTGTTTGTCACCGCCCATCAGCGTCGCTGCTGCTGCCGGTGGTTTCGAATCTGGTCCCTCTCTCTTCCCATCTCAGCCCTCTCTCTCTTATCCATCTACTCTCTCTCACTAGATCTGAACTTTTCACCATTTCCAATGTTGGAATCAAGTGTGAGGTATGCCAATTTCTCAACTCCGATCGCGTCTCATCCTCATAGCGAGGCCGAAGATCCTGTATCAGGTGACGGTTATGCGTCGTCTTCCATGAAAACACCTCTGATCTGCCCCGATCTAATTAGCAGCTAGAGAGGGAGCAGTGGTGTTTTAGATTGAGAAAAAGAATAAGACAAAGAGAGAGGGAAGAGAGAGAGGAAGAGAGATAAAGTAGGGTTAGGGTTGTTGATGGCGAAGTAGATGCCAGCAGCGCAGTCGATGAAGCCTATTAAAAAAGGACATATCCACCTCCGATCTGTTCAAAAACGACAAAACCAAAAACAGGAATTTAGCTCTTCGCCAATGGTGAATAAAGAGAACCTGTGAAGAAGAAATGTATCCACGAAATCAATCCTTCCACTGACGGAGGAGACCATATGTATATCATCTGCTATATACACACATACTTCTTACTTACACTCTACTAATTTACAAATTAATTTTTTTAATCTTCATTTGTTTAATATTTCCTCTTAATTTTTTATGTTATGGTTTTTGGTACATATATTTGTCCAATACAGGATCAAATTAGAAATCCCACATGAAACTTGAACTGTGATCACCATTCATCTATCATAAATCCATGGCCCAGAGGGGAGAGAGAACAAGTTCGTGAAAATTTAAACAAGTTTGGACAAAACCAAGGCTCATTTTTCTTCTTCTCTGGCACATATTTCTTCTTTGCACATTTTTTTATTATCTGTTTGATGATGATGATGGAACAAATTGCTATAGATACAATAGGGTTTGGTTTGGCTTGGTATTGCAACAATATGGGTTTGTTTGGCTCAGAAGATAGGATTTTGTTTAGTTTCACTTCCCCGCCGCCGCCGATCTCAGATCTGTGTATGTAATATATTAGTGAGTGTATGTTTATCTTGAGTGTATATATGTATATCTGTGAGTGTGTATATATGAGATAGATTTGGAAAAATATTGATAAAATTTAGACATATTAGAAAAAAAAATTAACAGATAAGAAAATAATCTAAAATATAATTTCAACAAGGTAAATTATAAATACACTCCTTGAGGTTTGATTAAAATACGAATCGTCCTCTGTGGTTTTGAAAATTACATTTCACTTCATGAGATTTTCAATTTCCTAACAAATCGCCTTTTTTTTATTAATAAATCATCAAGTCAATTACAGTTTTTAATAATGTTAAAACTATGTTTTAATTAATAATTTAGCTAATTTTATTATTGTACAGGAGAACAATTATAAATTTTATTTTTTTAATTAATTCTATTAAATAAAAAAATTTCTAATAAGGGTGTATTTATAATTTTTCAAATTACAGGGAGCAATTTGTATTTTAAGCTAATTTTAATGGGCGTATTTGTAATTTACTCTTTCAAACAAATGGGAATTGCAACAATTATAGATTGATAGAATTTAAAGAAAAAAATGAACAGATAGATAGATAAGGGAGAAAATTGAACAATCGGTCAAAAAATTTGAACGGATAAACAAAATATTTGAACAGATAGAAGAAAAATTTGAATAGATAGAAAATAATTTCAATAGATAGATATAAATTTGATAGATAGTCAACAAAATGTCAAACAGATAAAAAAGTCAATGAATAAAATTAAAAACAAAATGTCCTATAGGATTTATCACCAAATTATTACAAAGTTATCTTACTAACAAAATATATATGTACATTTACTGAATCTAATATGTTGTAGCTCTAAATTAGATTTACCTTATATAGGGATGTAATTTTGGCCGGACCCGGCCCATGTCGGGCCTTGCGAGCTCCCGCCAAAAAATCGGGTTGGGCTGGGCCGGTCCATGGGCCACAAAACTAGGCCCAGGTCCAAGCCCAAGCCTAGGGGTATTCAGGCTTTGGACGGGCCTCGGGCCGGGCCCCTGGGCTTGGGCTCGGGCATTGGGCAGGCCTAAACAATTTTTTTTTTTTAATTTTTTCCACCAAAATTTTATTATTTTCCATTAAAAATAATACTGGGTCTCGGGTGGGTTGAGTGGACCGGGCCCATGGGACGGGCCGGGCTTCAAAACGATGGCACAGACCCTGGCCCAAGGCCTCGGGCTGGTCTTAGGCCCGAGCCTAAACGGGCCTTAACGGACTGGGCCCACCTCGAGTCGCAAGCGGGCTTTGAGCCGCCCGTGGGCCATGGGCCAAAATTACACCCCTAATCTTATACTCCTATATTAAAGTTATCACAAATTTTTTCTTTATTGGCATGATAAATGTAAGTGAACTTATTTAGATAAGTGCACTTATTTAGGTCATATCATTTTTTTTATTTTTTTACACATCTTTCATAAAAAGTCAAAAAGCATACTTATTTAGATCATCTTAAATAAATGCAAATGAGCGAATTCAGATTTAATTATTTTGATGCACAATCTATTTAAACCCCGTCCAAACCATAAAGGAAGTCCAATTCCCACTTCTACTTTCCTGATAGGTTAGCAAAAAACAATCCACAACAAAGCTGATTTTTTACGACACCACATCAATGACATACAATAAATGCACGTCGTAGTTTCTCACTTTTACGACTTGCTTTTTTTGCACGTCGTAAATAATTTCCCAATCACGACGTGTCTATTGCGTAGGCCGTGAATGGTTATAGCGATGGTTTTTTTACGACTTGCAATGTTTGCCGTAAATAATAAAACTTTCTATGACATGCATATGGTAGGGGTGGGCGCGGGTCGGTTGCGGCCACAGAACCTCCAATCCGCCATTCGTCGCCCAGATTGGCAGATTGGAGAAAATCAATCCGCATCCCTTCGCTAATTCGGCAGATGTGAATTGAGCGGATTAACGGTTTGGTGGATGGATGCGAATCTGTTTGGCGATTTAAAATTTTATAACTTTTCAACATAATTCAACTTTTGTACTTCCTCAAAAAAAAAAAAAAATAAAAAGAAAGTATTACAGTCAATGACTTAAAACAATATTACAATTCCTGCATGCCTCATCCAAAGTAAGAAAGTTTGAAACTTTAGAATATCACAACCACTGCATGCCTCATCCACATACTACAATCATAGCATGCCTTATCTACATAAAGTATTACAATCTGTGGTTCTTAAAATATAAAAGTAATTCAAACCACTAAAACCATGAACAGAGCAGTAGTAGAGATTGTATGTCTCTGTATTGTTACATGTATATCTGTTTTTGAAAACAAAAACCAACCAACATATATCATATTTTCTATTTATTATTTTTAAAGATAGATTTAAAAACCAAAAAATATAGATAAATAATACGTTTATTTTTTTCAATTCAAAAAAGATATTCAAGTTAAAAAACTTTTTTTCAACAAAATATTCAAACTCTTTTTTAATTGAAAACACAAACAGAATATTTAAACAAACTAAAAACACAAAGTCTTATAAATTACTAGAGGTGCTCGTGGTTTGGCAGTTCGGTTGCGGCCAAAGGAATCTCAAATCCACCATCCGTCCGCCAGATTAGCGGATTGGAGAAAATCAATCCACAACCGTCCGTTCGTCATCACACATCCGTCCAAAATGCAGCGGATCGGTTCGGTTTGGTCGGTTTGGGGGGATCAGTATATCCGTTGCTCACCCCTAGCATATGGCATGCCGTTAATACATTAACCATGCACGACACACATACACCAGCCGTGAAAAGTATTGCACTTTTCACAGCGCACACAATGCCCACTGTTAAAAATATTTAAAATATTACACTTTTTACGACGCACACATCACCAGCCGTTAAAAGTATTGTTTTTTTATGACGCACAATACATGTCGTGAATTGTATGTTAAAAAAATAAAGGCGCTAGAATAAAATTTTCTAGCACCATTTCAACAAATATATATATATATATATACGCTACTCTTTCTTTCTCAGTCCTCTGCCTCTCCTCTAGCCCTTCTCTTTCGTCTCTCTCCTCTTGCAACCACCGCCATCGGGACGCCGCCGACCATCGACCATCTCTCCTCTTGCCCTCATTCTCTTTCGACGAAACTACCGACCACCTCACCTCTCCTCTCACCTCATTTTTTTATTTATTTATAATAATCATGTATTTGTATAGCTGTGTAAAAACCCTAGGTCATCTCTCTGTCTTCTTCAATTCAACCTTAGGCTTGATTTTGATTCGATTAGTGTTTTGATCTTTTAGATTAGACAGAGAACCGACATAGAGAGAGTGAGAGAGAATGGACGATAGCTGTGCATTGTGCACCCTCCATCGTCACCACCGTCGTCCTCAATCTCTCTCCCCCACTACCTCTATCGCGTTTCATCTTCCTCTTCGTCTCATCCCGAGTGCGAAGACCATTGTCACGCAGAGATCTGCAACACGAAGCAATGTCAACCATGGTGGTTGCAGATCCAGGCTCCACAGAAACTAACCATCGGTGAAGATCTCACTAGACGAGAGGCTTGTGCTCAAGGTTACTCTGATAACGCCGAAAAGGACATTACCTGAACCATCATCATTACTCTCATCGAAAAAGTACCGTATATATATATCCACATGCATATGTTTTTTTGTTAAATCATCGATTGTTGATGCTTATGGTCATTGAGATTTTTCGACTCAAAGTTGCCACAAGATGAAGGTAAGAAGATTTCCTCATTTTATATTGATTGTTATTTCTGTTTGGGTGCCAAGAAAATACAAGAAAAATTAATCAAACTATAGAAATTTTAAGTATTGGTGTTTGATTATATGGGTTCAGTTAAAATGAGTCTGCCTTTGGTTTTTTGGGTTAGTTTAGTTTGATTTTGGAAAAAATCAAAGAAATAGCAAACAAAAGACATTTCCCCCAACTATTCTGCTTTTTGACCATTGAATTGCAGAACTGACTATTTATTTGTCCCATTGTAAAATCCATTGCCTTAAAACAGAGGTTAGCATTGGTGTGATATCACCATACAATGCTCAGGTTATTACAATTCAAGAGAAACTTGGAACAACATATAGTATAGATGCAGAGAGTGACTTCTTTGTGAGTGTTCACTCAGTTGATGGGTTTCAAGGCGATGAGGAGGATGTGATAATTATTTCAACTATCAGAAATAATGGGAATGGGGCTATAGGTCAAAGAGTCAATGTGGTTCCCACTAGAGCAAGGTATTCTTGTGTGTGCCCAAAAATAGTGAAGTAACCATGTTTGAGTCTATTTAGTTGATTGTTCATGATGTTGCAAGTACAAGGCATTATGGCTTCTTTTTTATAGGTATTGCCTTTATAGGCATTATTGCCTTTGGGTCTATGTGGAAGAAACTGATCATTGATGCCAAGGCTTCGGGGTGTTATCACAATGCTCATGAGGACAATGTCAGAAACAAGAAGGTTTATTCTGTCGATGAAATCACAAGTAAACTTGTTTATTAATTGATTTCCTTGAATATACTAACAGCTTCACAACATGTTGATTGGTTTGGAACCTCTGAATCCCAACTACTCATTTTATTCTCTTCTCTTTGATTTCTATGTTTTGGTCATGCGGCGTCAATAAGTTGGTTTTCTCTTCCTCTCTTCCTCTCTCATTCTCTTTCTATCTTCTCTTCTTCTAAAAGGTATGATTTTCTTCACTGTTTTAGAGGAGTTTTTATTTGTCATTAAATTTTTTTCTTCATATAAAAACTGATTTGGAATTTGTGATGAAAAAATCAGTTGGGTATTGTTTGTAAAAAATCATGTGCTTTTTTATTAGTTACAATGAAACCCTAAAAAATCTGCTTGTTTTGTTAAAAAATCATGATTTCATTAACTACTTCCGCATTCTTCATTTGCATTGCTGTTGATATCCTCTTAGGTGCATGCAAATGCTTTCACATGTGTAAGCAATTGCATATTTTCCTAATTGTTGACTTCCACTTTGTGGGATCTTAGTAATAACTATTTGCTACTGTGATTGATAAATAGAAAAATGATACACTTATATCAAAATGGAGAATTTAGTGATCCAAAGTGATCATAATTTTTTTAATATATTTTTTAAAAGTTTCTTGTGGGAGAAAAAAAAAATCATATTTTTTAACATCTAATAACTAAATTTGTTCTGAATGGACAAAATCAACTTATTTTATGATTTTTATAAAATCAAAAAAGCATGTGACATTAGAGTCATATTTTTTGGATAACTTTATACAACTTTTAAACTAACCAAAAAAAAAATATTTATAACAGAAAAAATAGAAAAAAAAAATTATTGTAAATATCAAAGCCCAAGCCCAGTATATATGCACATATATATATATATATATATATCCATAATAAAAATGATATTGACATATAATAGTTTACTCCATAAATACTGTGATATTGTGAGTTCTATTCCCATGTGAATGAGAGTAGTTTATTTATGGAGTAAATTATTGAAGTACTCTATGATTTCCATCAAATTTAATTTACAATTTTTTATTAGTTGGTGACATGAAAATTGATGAGTCCCTTTTGTTATCAAGTCTAATAATAAGGCTGTGTTTGGATAGATAGAGATAGAGATGACAAATAGAAAAATAAATCTGTAAATCAATGCCTTAAAAAATTCAAGTACAGCTTCAAAATAACTGGAAATAAAAACATTAAAAAGAAAAAAACTATGAAATAACTACTTAAGTTAGTGTCAAATTTGCAATGTTCAAAAGTTTTTGCTCGCATTACTAGTGTCCACAATGGAAAACAGAGAGAAAGTGTAAAATATAGCCACTGACCTCAGAATACTTGGGGTGCACACCTCTCACACTTAGAGACATATAAAACACATTGCAAGTTTGAAGGAAATAACTAAGGAGTCAATGATTAAAATCAAAATACAATGGGCTTGTACCTATTAAAGCCTCCTTTAGGCTTTTCAATTTTAGGAACTTAAAAGTTCAAAACTTCCTATTAGTATATGAATATGGTGAATGAGAGTAGTTTATTTATGTTCTCTACACTTTCTTTCAATTTGATTTTCAGTTTAGATCTGATTTGCTTTTGCATTTGATTTTCATTTTTGGTCTGATTGTATTTTATTTTAATTTTTGGTAAAGTTTGAATTTGAAGGGTTTATGCCCTAGCACTGTAGAATTGCAGAATCTGAAAAGCATATCAATCAAATTTGTTATTCATTGTATGAACTGCATGATGATTATGTCGTTGCTCATGCTTCAAGTAATATTGGAACTAGTGATTCTCAAGTGGGGAGGAGGTCTTCTAATAGTCCTATAACTAGTTGCAATACAAAAGGAAAAACTAAGAGCAGGTCAGAGTTTGATATATGAGCAAAAGAGTTGGAAACTATTGAACCAAGCAAATCTAATTTGGACATATATTTGGAAAAAAGCTTTTACATTTGTAAAAGGAATTTGGATGTTGATTTTGATGCTTTAGATTGGTGAAAGGCAAACACTCTCAAGTTTCGCATTCGATCAAACATGGTACACGACCAATATATCAATTCCTATCAGCACTGTAGCTTCTGAATCTGCTTTTAGTGCTGGGGGACGAGTTCTAGATTCATATCGAAGCACTTTGAAACCGAAAACAGTGCAAGCTCTAATTTGTGCAGGGGATTGGCTACGTTCTAATTTTGGAGTGAATAAACCATTGGAGGTATGTGCAATTTACCAGTCTATATCCATATATTCTTTTCAATTTGATGTAGTTATATCAATTTTCAACCTCTGATTGTTATTATTCTCTTTTAGAGTGACGAAGAGTCCATGCAAGAAGTATGCTTAGTAGTTCTGAGGCTACTGTAAGTATGATTTTATTCTTTTTAATTTACCATAAAGTATGTAAATATTTTGATCCATTTTATTTTGTTTTACAAGTTGAGCATGAAAGCTAAAGGAGACTTTAATTCGAGGAACCTATTTCTTGCTTTCTTTGATTTTTTTTTTTCCCCTTGGGAGGTAGATAATTATTCCAAGGAAGCAAATAAAAGTTTGAGTTAGTTCAGATTGTTTTCATTTTATGGAGATTAGTAGTTATTTTTTTACTGAGTTTTTTTTTTCTTTTCTTTTTGATAGATTCAAAAATGATTGATGATTATTGCTGGATTTTCTTCTAATTTTTTTTAAGTATCCATGGGAATATTAGCCAATGTTGGTTGGTAGATGAGATGATAATGTTGTTAGATAAAAATATAGTCAATATCATGGACAATCTACATTGTAGGCTTGAAGTATGGTAGATGACAATGTTGTTACATGAAAATATAGTCAGCATCATGGACCATCTACATCGATGTCTTGGGAGTATATTTGCATAAATCAATTTCGTTGTTGATGTGGACTCAATTTAGGGAAATTTTTTGTTTTGCTATGTGTATGCTTTGGAAGTGCCTTCGGCATTTTGCTTTTGGTTGACCATTGTAGGCATATGTTAATGAAATCTTGAATGTACAGGTGGTTCCTTCTCTATTCGTTCTTATGGGAAATTTCTGTACCCATCCACGTAACCTATAACGCTTTTTATTTTGGGTTTAGAATTGAAGTGAGGTGTGATTGAAAGTTGTCAAGGTTTGGTGGATATTGGTGGATGTTCTCATGCTTTATTTTTGGACTAGGGGTTTTTAAGAATTGGTGAGTATAAGGTTGTTGCTATTTTGTTAGAGCGGATGCAATTTCGGGGACGAAATTTCTTAAGGAGGGAAGGATGTAACGATCTAGAAATTTTTCCTTCCGCTCGAGCGGATGGCTTTGTTGGTCTGAGCGCTCGAGTGCAAGGTTAGACGCTCAAGCGGGTCGCCTAGTTGAGTTTGAATTTCTGAGGCACGTGGATTCGTTTTTGGCATTTTTATTAGTGTATTTGGAACCTCCTTATTTTATTTTGGGGTATTGATTGGGGTGGTAATATGATGGTAAAGTAAGATTGGACCAAAAACTTTAATTCGAATAATTCGCCTACGATCAGCCGTCACTCTTTTGCCCTTTTCTTTTTCCACACTTTGAATTTGGATGTGAGGTTAGAACTGTTGGAAAGCTTATTTCTGGGGCTTCAATTTGGACACAAGAATGACCTAAAACGGAGTCCGGATGAGAGAGTTATGCATGTTTGAAGTTTTCATATCTGTGTTGGAAGCAGGACCGCACGTGCGGAAAAAGCAGCGCACGTGCGGGCTGTGCGGGACAGCAGCTCAAAAACGTGATTTTTGGATCATTTCTTACATTTTCTTTTCCTCTCTTCTTCTCCCCTCCTCCATGTCCAAAACCCTAGCTCCCAAAACCTTGATTTCCTCCACTTTTATCAACACCATGGATCTTGCATCAAGGATGGAGAACAAGAGAGGATCAACATTTTTCAACCGATTGAAATTCGAATTTGTGGAGGATTCTTCTCAAAGCTTCGTTCTCTTGCTTGATTCTTGAGGTAGGGGTCCTAGTTCTTCTTCAATGTTTACATTAATAGATAGATTTGTGGTATTTTGGAGTATGTAAATGCAAAATCTACATTTTGAACATATAGTGTAAATCATGAAATTTTGGGGTTAGGGTTTGAAATGTTGGGGTTCTATTATTGGGTTTAGATTATGGTTTATGGATTATGGACCTAGGGTGTATAATAAATGGGAAAATTGGAACAAAAAGTAATAGGTTAAGAAATTTGGATTTTTCTTGAAATTTCTAGATTTTTCTTTCTCTTGCTTGATTCTTGAGGTAGGGGTCCTAGTTCTTCTTCAATGTTTACATTAATAGATAGATTTGTGGTATTTTGGAGTATGTAAATGCAAAATCTACATTTTGAACATATAGTGTAAATCATGAAATTTTGGGGTTAGGGTTTGAAATGTTGGGGTTCTATTATTGGGTTTAGATTATGGTTTATGATTATGGACCTAGGGTGTATAATAAATGGGAAGATTGGAACAAAAAGTAATGGGTTAAGAAATTTAGATTTTTCTTGAAATTTCTAGATTTTTCTTGAAACCCTCGGTTGATTTTTGATGATAATCAATGATTTGGCCCGAATTGAATGTAGAATCATGAAATTGGTAGGTTGAATTATATATGTACAAGTTTAATTGGAATTTGGTTATGTTTGAAAATTGTGTTTAAAATTTGCGAATGAACTTTGTTATGAGCAATGTAAATCATGCTATAATGAGAAGGAAATTGGGGCAAATGATTTATTAATGATATAGATGGCATAAACTCGATGATGGAATGTTGAAATGGTATTTAAAAATTCCTCTCGAATTATATTTAATGGTGTTGAGTTGAATCATGTTGATTTAAAAAGTATTTTGAGATTACTGTGTTGAGTTTGATTTTTGGCTCCAAAAGTTAAAAAAAAAGAGAGGGTGTTCTCGGAAATAGGGATTTAAATCTCAACCATTTTGCTAACACTAATGGGTTTCCACGTTATTTAACTCAAAGAATATGATTTGGGTGGGTGTGCCATGAAATGGGAAAGGTGGGGGTTTCTTTGATGAAAACCCTAGAGATTGGGAATTTTTGGAAAATATGGGAAGTTTTGATATATTGAAAGGGGTGTGTTGTTTTAAAAATTATTGTTGAATAAATGATGATATGTAGTTGTAGGAGGACAATTGTTGTGTGCTATGGATAATGATTGTAGCTATGTATTAATGGTTTCCTTTTGGTGATCTCGTAAAAGAACAGTGAAGAGGGGTAATGGAAGTTGTGGATGTTGACATTATTGTGGAAACACTGGAAATGGAGAAAATGTTATAAGATATTATGTATTGCATCATGTTCTTATTTGATTCATTAATACTATTGCACATATTGAAATAAATGGGTAAATGCTTACTTTGAAAAGGATAAGGTTGTAATGAGAATTATGGAAATGTAAATGGGGTAAATACGTGGTAAGTCCAGAAATGGGGTGTAGTTGATTTTGTTAAGTTGGCCTTGAGTATCCAGGGTGAAAGACCCGAAAGCCGCGCGGATAGGTGTCGAGCCTTCCGGTTAGCACCGGTAAAAATGACAGTTTGGTAGTGCTAGTTGAGCCTACTTGCAGACACCAGCCTAGGGATTACCAGTGTCGTATTTACCGCCCCTTTTAAAGTAATGATGGAAGTTTGAAATTGATGAGATTATATGATGGCATTGAGAACATGGTGATTTTGAAACAATGCATTGGAACGGATGTTTTTCCTTATTGATTTATCTTGGCATAGCATTGAATTTACATTTACTTTTGTGTTGAGGAAAAAGCATAACTATGTACATACTTTGTGAGAATACTCTACAGAACTTGGAAATTTATTTTAAAAGAATGGTTGGTTTTCGAAAATGGTTTTTGGGAGTTCACATCCCGCCGTAGTAAGCCGGCAAAAGGTGGGTTGTGTTGAGCTATGTGCTGAGAGGTAAGTTGAGTTGATGATGTTTTTTGTTGCTTGTGATGAATTTGTGAAATTTCATATTGATGTATAATTTAGTTTAAAGAGGAAATGTGCATGGGCATTATTTGTAAATAATGGGAACCAAAAAAAATAGATATGAGGATTATAGATTATGATGATAGACTTAACGAAGTAGTTGTATTAATAAAAGTAAATTGTGAGAGTTGTTCATTAATTAAATAAAGGATTGGCTTGGAAGGGTTTATTAACATTGTGTTATCTTGAAATGAAACTTTGCGGGTGTAATTAACGAGGTGAATTGAGTATAGGAGAATTGTTGGCAAATCAAAAAGGAACTTGAACTTGAAGTTATGGGGTTTTAAGTTAAAAATGAAGAGTAAAAGAGTAGAATGAAAGGAAAAGAGGAACATTAAAAATGGAAGTTAAATGAGAAATATTTTGGGAAATGGGTTATTAACCTTTAAATGATGTTGTTTCCTAAATACGGTTGTTTCACAAGGATCTATGGTTTTTCTAAAGTTAAGGGATGATTTTTAATGGCTGAAGGTTTTTCTTACAAGTGTTTAAATTGTTTTTGAGAAAAAGATACCTTACTTATGATATTTTGAGATTATGAAATGTCACCCTACTATATGGTATCACCCAGCATGCATGATCATTTTTATCTGTGTGTGTTAGTTATTGATTTAGAACTGTGAGATTCCTACTGGGCATTAGTGCTCACCCCATTGTTGTTGTATATTTTTACAGGAAGAATGTTTGGATTATTTGATTGAAGATGTACGGAGTTCTTGAGTCATTTGTATAACTTCATGGTAGTTGTAAAAGAAGTGGATTTGTATTTGTATTCATTTATTTGTAGCTTTGCGACAGAAGCATTGGCATGTATTATTGTTGTTGTATTCATTGAGAGAGAGAACATGTATTATCGTATTTCTATTACTCAAGTGTAATAGATATTTGTATATGTAGAAAAAAAAATATGGACCTAAATTTACAGGCTTTGGTAATGTTTTCGTGTAATAAAAATTTGGGGCGTGACAACTTGGTATCAGAGCTAACCGGGTTTGAACACCTGGAGCTCGTGGGAAGTGGTTTTTACCACATTGGGTTGGCTTCGCTTGGTGAGGATATTTGCACATAGAAATAGGAGGTATAGGACATTATGTGTTGCATTATGTGAGCATGGGTTAAGCTTCATGGATAGTTCTTGTAGCCGGCTAACTTGCTTTGAGATCTCATTGGAAAATGCGTCTGATCAACGTACTTTCTAATGGGAGTTCCTTGGAAGTTCTGGGACAAGTGGTTGTCCTTGTAGACTTGACTCGATTATGTGGTTTGTTGCCCAAAAAAAAAAATTGTTTATGTGTTGTGTGATTATGTGTTAGGTTGGTTTCTTGATTTAATAGGAAGAGTAAGTGTCTCAGGAAAGGGTTACGGTTCAGTCGATGGATGTTTGATGTCATTGTTGAGATAAGGAGAGCTATCGGGTGGTTATTAATCTACAATAAGGGAGATGTTAGATATTGGTAGGAATGCATATTGACTTATGAGTTTCAAATTGAATGAAAGTGTTTGTGGAACATGGAATGTGAGAGTTGTATGAATTACAAGGAGTATAGTTGTGATGATGTGAGATTTTAGAATGGTATGAGATTAGTTTGAGTTACTTAGTAAATCGTGAGAGTGCTTGGTGGTGGTATGAAAATTGTGCCTCATGGTGATAAAAGTAGTGTTGGCTTAAGGTGTGGTGAGCTAGTGGTTGTGTGTGTATGAAGGAGGTAATAGTATTGGAGTATGGGGTTCATGAGTATGAACAAATGCTAGAAGTGATTCTTGGGAGGAAATATGAGTCGTGTTTCGTAGTAGTGAGTGTTGTGCCGGTGGTAATTCTGTTGCGTGACTCGAAATGAGTGTTATTATATCGGCTTGAGAATGATGAGATTGTTGGAAGTGGTGCTAATGTAACGCATATTTGAAAAGTCTAGTGAGATTTTAGAAACGGGTAGGACGGTGTAAGAGGCTTTATCTCAGGGTAGACGGTGTGAGGTAAGTTGTAAGCGTTAGTAATTGTATGGTTGGCCGATTAGTGACTTCCGAGTGTAGGAGCAAAGTGTTATGAAATTCTTGGCATTGTTTGTGTGAGAATAATAGGTGATGATAGTTATGATTATGATTTGTGAGATGTGAAATGATGTGTGCATCGATAATTGAACCATGAGAGTGGAAAATGGATAATTTGTGCTAAGCAGCGTAGAGAAGACGGATTCTTGTAGTCGCCCTCTTTTGTGGGACTTAAGGATTGGTTTGGGTTAGTTTGTTTTGATTTGACTTGCAACCAAAGGTTTTAATAAATGCTACTTGAAGTTAATTGATGCTTGATTGTCTTGGGAGTTGCCTTGTTTTGGATAAATAGGGATGTGAGTGGTTAGTGTCTCAAGGGGTATTTGATGGCATGGAGTCTTACTTGTACATGTATACGTGTGTTGTTTATGTGACTTTGTGAAATTGCTCTAAAGGAGTAAAACATGTTTGAATGGAAATTGTTGAAGTGCACTTGTGCCAATGTGTATATATATGTTGAATGTTGATATAAGTGTTGACATTTGTAATGAATATGTGGGTTTGTTTTGTTTGTTGTTGTTGCAAATGTGTATGGAAATTATGTTGTGATGTCGCCGGATGGGTGGCAGAGGTTATTTGGTGATGGTTGGGATTCACCGGGAAAATGTTGAGATTGATATGGGAAAATGAAAATCTATTTTCCTTGTACGTGGCCTGGGAATGCATGGTTGAACTAAATGTTAAGAACTTAATCTGAATATGACAATGAATGATTTTCACTGTTTTACTTTTAAGTGTTTAATGGAATAAAGAATTGATAACGCTGTTAATTGAAATGCTATTGAGAATTGTGATATTGGATCATACAATGCAATGTGTTATCTGTTTTGCTTGTGTTGACATAGTGTTAGTTTAAGAGTAATTTCTTTTCTTTGAAATTGAGTTTCGATCATTCGATAGTCATTGTTCGCGTTGTCGTTGATTGACGAGTTGTTATGGACCTTGGGATTATAAATGGTTAGTGTTGCTCCTTGCCCGTTGAATTGTGATATGTGTACTGATCGAAAGTATTTGTGGTCCTTTCCTGGTGCTTCTCGTTGTTGGGTGTCTTTGGAACATTGAGGCATCAAATCAAAAAATTAAGAAGCTATCCCGAGTGTGGATCTAGTTTTGGAACATTATAGGGTGCGTTTACGTTCATGTTTGAGTTGTCTTCTATTTGGTTTTCTTCAATTTCGAGGACGAAATTTCCCCAAGGTGGGTAGGTTATAACGCTTTGTATTTTGGGTTTAGAATTGAAGTGAGGTGTAATTGAAAGTTGTCAAGGTTTGGTGGATATTTGTGGATGTTCTCATGCTTTATTTTTGGACTAGGGGTTATTAAGAATTGGTGAGTATAAGGTTGTTGCTACTTTGTTAGAGCGGATGCAATTTCGGGGACGGAATTTCTTAAGGAGGGAAGGATGTAACGATCTAGAAATTTTTCTTTCCGCTCGAGCGAACGGCTTTGTTGGTCTGAGTGCTCGAGCGCAAGGTTAGACGCTCGAGCGGGTCGCCTAGTTGAGTTTGAATTTCTGAGGCACGTGGATTCGTTTTTGGCATTTTTATTAGTGTATTTGGAACCTCCTTATCTTATTTTGGGGTATTGATTGAGGTGGTAATATGATGGTAAAGTAAGATTGGACCAAAAACTTTAATTCGAATAATTCGCCTATGATCAGCCGTCACTCTTTTGCCCTTTTCTTTTTCCACACTTTGAATTTGGATGTGAGGCTAGAACCATTGGAAAGCTTGTTTCCAGGGCTTCAATTTGGACACAAGAACGACCTAACACGAAGTCCAGATGAGAGAGTTATACCCGTTTGAAGTTTTAGTATCTGTGTTGGAAGCAGGTATGCTCGAGCTAGAAAAGCGACGCTCAAGCGGACTGCGCGAATTCAATGACTTAAAAAGTGAATTTCTAGATCATTCTTTGCACTTTCCTTTTCCTTCTTCCTTCCCCTCACCCTAGGTCCGAAAATCCTTGATCTCTTGACCCAAATACCTTCCATTTGTCAAAAACTTGGCCAAGATCTCTTACCAAAAAGTGAAGAATGCTTGAAGATCTCACTTTTCAACTGATTGAAGTTCGGATTTGTGAAGGAATCTCATCAAAGTTTTACTCTTTTTCTTGATTCTTGAGATAGGGGTCCTAGATCTTCTTCAATACTTGCATTAATAGATAGATTTGTGGTATTTCGATCATATAAATATAAAATCTACATTTTTAAGCATATAGCGTTATATCATGAGATTAGGGGTTTAAAGTATGAAGTGTTGGGGTTCAATTGTTGGGTTAAGATTGTGGATTATGAACCTTAGGTATATAATCAATGGGAAAATTGGAATAAAAAGTAGCGGTGTGAGAAGTTTTAATTTTTCTTGAAATTCTTAATTTTTCTTGAAAACCCTAAGTTGACTCATGGTGATAATTAATGATTTGAATCATGAAATTGGTAGGTTGAATTATATATGTACAAGTTTAATTGGAATTTGGTTATGTTTGAAAATTGTGTTTAAAATTTGCGAATGAACTTTGTTATGAGCAATGTAAATCATGCTATAATGAGAAGGAAATTGGGGCAAATGATTTATTAATGATATAGATGGCATAAACTCGATGATGGAATGTTGAAATGGTATTTAAAAATTCCTCTCGAATTATATTTAATGGTGTTGAGTTGAATCATGTTGATTTAAAAAGTATTTTGAGATTACTGTGTTGAGTTTGATTTTTGGCTCCAAAAGTTAAAAAAAAAGAGAGGGTGTTCTCGGAAATAGGGATTTAAATCTCAACCATTTTGCTAACACTAATGGGTTTCCACGTTATTTAACTCAAAGAATATGATTTGGGTGGGTGTGCCATGAAATGGGAAAGGTGGGGGTTTCTTTGATGAAAACCCTAGAGATTGGGAATTTTTGGAAAATATGGGAAGTTTTGATATATTGAAAGGGGTGTGTTGTTTTAAAAATTATTGTTGAATAAATGATGATATGTAGTTGTGGGAGGACAATTGTTGTGTACGATGGATAATGATTGTAGCTATGTATTAATGGTTTCCTTTTGGTGATCTCGTAAAAGAACAGTGAAGAGGGGTAATGGAAGTTGTGGATGTTGACATTATTGTGGAAACATTGGAAATGGAGAAAATGTTATGAGATATTATGTATTGCATCATGTTCTTATTTGATTCATTAATACTATTGCACATATTGAAATAAATGGGAAAATGCTTACTTTGAAAAGGATAAGGTTGTAATGAGAATTATGGAAATGTAAATGGGGTAAATACGTGGTAAGTCCGGAAAGGGGGTGTAGTTGATTTTGTTAAGTTGGCCTTGAGTGTCCAGGGTGAAAGACCCGAAAGCTGCTCAGATAGTTGTCGAGCCTTCCGGTTAGCACCGGTAAAAATGACAGTTTGGTAGTGCTAGTTGAGCCTACTTGCACAGGGATAACCAGTGTCGTATTTACCGTCCCTTTTAAAGTAATGATGGAAGTTTGAAATTGATGAGATCATATGATGACATTGAGAACATGGTGATTTTGAAACAATGCATTGGAACGGATGTTTTTCCTCATTGATTTATCTTGGCATAGCATTGAATTAACATTTACTTTTTTGTTGAGGAAAAAGCATAACTATGTACATACTTTGTGAGAATACTCTACAGAACTTGGAAATTTATTTTAAAAGAATGGTTGGTTTTCGAAAATGGTTTTTGGGAGTTCACATCCCGCCGTAGTAAGCCGGCAAAAGATGGGTTGTGTTGAGCTATGTGTTGAGAGGTAAGTTGAGTTGATGATGTTTTTTTGTTGCTTGTGATGAATTTGTGAAATTTCATATTGATGTATAATTTGGTTTAAAGAGGAAATGTGCATGGACATTATTTGTAAATAATGGGAACCAAAAAAAATAGATATGAGGATTATAGATTATGATGACAAACTTAACGAAGTAGTTGTGTTAATAAAAGTAAATTGTGAGAGTTGTTCCTTAATTAAATAAAGGATTGGCTTGGAAGGGTTTATTAACATTGTGTTATCTTGAAATGAAACTTTGCGGGTGTAATTAACGGGGTGAATTGAGTATAGGAGAATTCTTGGCAAATCAAAAAGGAACTTGAACTTGAAGTTATGGGGTTTTAAGTTAAAAATGAAGAGTAAAAGAGTAGAATGAAAGGAAAAGAGGAACATTAAAAATGGAAGTTAAATGAGAAATATTTTGGGAATTGGGTTATTAACCTTTAAATGATGTTGTTTCTTAAACACGGTTGTTTCTTAAACATTATGTGTTCTTGTTCCAGTTATTAGCTAACACTACTTTGTGATGCGCGCAAGCAAGTATAGACTAGTTTGTAAGAATTGGAACAATTCAACTCACGTTTGTTTGTGAAAATGGTTTGAATTTTGCTACCTCAAATGGGCTTAAAGATGCGGATTTGCCACCAAACATAGTGGGCTTAAAACATGATTTGCCACTCAACAAAGTGGGCTTAAAACATACATTTGTTGAATTGTTCCAATTCGAACAACAAGCCTTCATCCACAGGCATTCATGCAGTTTAGCATTTAAGCACATAGCCTCATGGCAAGCATGCTAATCATGGCAATATGGCAATCACACTCATACAAGTATGCTAAAGCATAAAACTCACCGAGTACTCCAAGCTAAAACAGAAACTAGTTAGAAAGATGCATGATCCTAACTTTGTTAAGATGCCTAATGCAACACATGCAATTAATAGGCTCGGCTACTAATATGGCATATGAATTGATTTGAACAACATGCAATTAAACATGTATTCAAATAAGTATTGAAGCGACAATACAGTTTGAATGATGCACCGAGCCTTGGTGCATGCAATACAAATGAATGGATGCAAGCATGCGATATGCTAATTGAAATATGTCCCTAATCTAACCATCGAAAGCGATTAAATAAAAGGGAGAAAGACGTGGGGTTAGAAAACATACACACACGTATGCACACTTACTACAACATTACGCCCTCGTGAAGGAGGGTCCGAATGAATAAGCTAACCAACTAGCTACACTAATTAAGCTAACTAATTATTACAAACCGAAACTAATTAACTATTCTAGCTAATTAATTATTACAAACCGAAAATGAATAACTAGTTAAACTAACTAATTATTGAAAACACTTAATTAGCTACAACTAATTAATTACAACATAAGCTTGATCTAATGCTAATTAAACTAACACACTAATCTCAGGAAGCGAGGAATGCATGCATGCTAGATACTTCACCCGAAAAAGCCTCTGTTTTGCTGTTGCAAGCCTCTGTTTGCACATATGATCACTGAAAATTGTGCCAACTTCCAGAACACCTCTGTTCCACCTCAGGAACACACTGTGCAAAAACCACTGATGGCCAACAAGGAGGACAAGGGGCCGGTCGGCTACCATTAGTAGCCGGTTGGCCAATGATGGTGGCTGTTGGCCACTACTGATTCATACCTCCATGCTGCAACAGAGAGCAAAACCGAGCAAAACAGTGTATTCTCATAGGTTGTCTATACTGTTTACCCTCTTTATCATCACACAAGCTCAAAGGAGAGAAACTCTTGGCACTCAAACCATCAATCAAGCAATTTCCATGCATGATGACTAGGGGACCAAGTTTGTACAAGTTTAATAAATGCACAAGCAAGACCAAAATGATCACCACACTATCATGCATGATCAAGGGTAATGGAGACCAAAGAAAGTGACACATTTCATCACTTTCGAGTATGAAATGTCCCATTTTCCTTATATTTAAATTAATGTCAGATTTGAACACATGCAATGCAACATGAAAGATGCTTATCTTGCCTCTTTTACTTGTCAATTTTTGTTTTACTCATTTTAATTACCAAACCATTCATTAATCAATTTGTCCAATGGTGATTGTCCTCTAGTGAAAAGAGGGCTCAAACCACAACTTGCTTTGGGCATGAAAAAGGCGTTACGCTGTTGGTAATGAACCCCCTAAGGGATTAAACCATTAGGTGTAACACCCCAATTTCACACTTAGGCAAACAAGTGGTTTGAAACCACTTTCAAAGAAAATCAAAAGTGAAGAATTGAGGGGGATTGCATAGGTGATTAAGTGCTGGAAATGAATGATAAAAGCACTAAAACATGCAACCAACTCACATCAATGAGAGTTAAAGCCTTAAAACACTAAGCTAATGAAGGTATTAACACTATAACTATGCAAAACAAGACTCAAACAAACTAAACAGCCCAAAACAGAGCTTAAACAGGCTATTTCATAAGCAAAAACATGTAGAACTTGAGCTAAGTTAAGCTAGAAAAACATGCTAACATGTGAAGCTAACTAGGCATGCAAACAAGACATGAGGATGAGAGGCTAAACCCTCCAATTTTGGGCTTCAAAATAAGTTTTTGGCCGCTAAAAATACTCTGAAATTCAGTGGTTAAAAGGCCCAAAAAAGTTGGATTGAAAGTGATGAATGAAGAGCACAAAAGCTATACAAGCAAAGAAGCAAGAAAGGTGAACCACCCTAACTAAAAAAAGGTTCAAACCATCACTTTTAAGTTACAAAAATAGAACTTCTTATGGTTCAAAACCAGCCTCAAATTAGTTTAAAAAAGATGAGAAAACAAGTATACTAAACAAGTAAACAAAGCAAGTAAACAACCTCTTGAAGCAAAGAGCAACTCTAGGCATAAATCCAAGCTAACACCACTTGCTAGAGCTCAAAACAAGTCTCAAGGAACCTCAGCTCAAAGAGAAGTAACTTTGATCAAGGTAGTGTATGTAAAAGTGTATAGAAAACTAGCTATAAAGCACAAAATTGTAAGAGAGAGAGAGAGAGATCTAAAGAGAGAGAGGGGATTTTGCTCCAAAATTGCTAACCTCTCCAAATGGGGGAGGAACCCCCATATTTATAGAAAAACACCCTCTGAGCTTGGAAACATCACACCATACATGTGAAGGGAGATGTAGCTTATTGTGCTAATAGCTGGCACAACTGTTAACAAATATCTGGAAAATGGCATTGGTGACCGTCGACCACCATTGGTAGCCGACAACCAATATCCATGGCCGACAGCCCATGGTGGTGGCTGATAGGTCACAAAGAGTCCCAGGCAAGAAAAACAAAGGTTCTAGTCCAAAACAAGGCACAAAACATATAAGGTTGCAAGGCTCAAAGGCAAGGCACTCTACCAAGAACTTTGAGCACTCAAAATGAACACGTGCAATAATAATCATCGAATACACAAGCAATGATGTCCTAGTCTTAAGGACGGTGAAAAATGGGGTGTCTACACATGATTAGTAGAGGCTGATCTTTGATTGGGCGAGCAGGGTTGCATTCATGACCTTCCCCTCTCGTACCTAAGTTCCTAAGCCGAGGCAACTTTGGTGATGACGGGCATGTGGCCTTTGGTGAGTCATGGGTTTCTTAAATTTTTCCAAAATAAAATATTTAGGTGGCGACTCTATATCTAGCAAAGCAGTTCATTTTTGGCAATTTGATTTAAAATCGATTTTTCAAAAGATTTGCTGAATTTGGACTTTGGTGTTTATCAATTTCACATTGTACTTGTGAGATTAGATTCAGAACCACGGAAGTCCGAACTGTAGGGCTTTCTTTCAAACCTCCAAAAGGGGGCGCGAAAAAGGCGAGCTACAGCCCCCACCTACTTCTTTGCGCCCAGTGCGCTCATTCTTAGGGCACGTGGGTTTTTACTGCTGCTTTATCAAAGACTTTAGTAAGATCTCACATCCCTTGTGCACTATATTGGCCAAGGATGCCCCGTTTGTCTTTGACAAAGCATGTTTGGTGGCATTCGAAACACTCCGAGCTGTACTTTCTACTGTTCCCATGTTATATGCTATGTTAGTCGTACTCTTTTTGGTGCTCAATTAAACTACACTACCACTGAGAAAGAGTTACTAACTGTTGTATTTGCACTTGATAAGTTTCGGTCCTACCTCCTACTGTCTAAAGTAATTGTGTTCATTGACCACACCTTTGCGGTACTTATTGTTCAAAAAAGAGACCAAACCTAGGTTGATTAGGTGGATTCTATTCCTTCAGGAGTTTGACCTAGAAATCCGGGACAATAAGGGGTTCGAGAATGTCATTACGGATTCACGAATCCTTATTGAGCACAAGAGTGATCCCTTTGCCTTGCACGACTCGTTTCCAGTGAGCAACTTTTTACGGTGCCACAAGTAACCCTCCCATGGTTTGTTCACATAATGAATTACTTGGCGGTTGGTCAAATTCCTAAAACTTGGTCTAAGCAAGACAAAAATTGATTTTTCTCACAAGTGAACCACTATTTTTGGGAAGACCCCGGATTGTTCAAGTATTGTTCGAATCAAGTGATTTGGCGTTGTGTGCTAGAGATTGAAACATAGCATTCTCACCTTTTGTCACTCTCATGCATGTGGCGACCATTTTAGTGGGTAGAAAACGGCCGCCAAGGTTTTACAATGTGTGTTCTACTAGCTCTCTATCTTCAATGATGCCCACAACTTCTATAGAGCTTGTGTTCATTGTCAACAAATAGGCTCTATGTCACAAGGAGATATGATGGCGAGAACCCCTATTTCTGAGATTTTTGATGTTTGGGGCATCGACTTTATGGGTCCCTTTCCACCATCTTTTGGATTTGAATACATTTTAGTGGTCGTGGACTATGTCTCCAAGTGGGTTAAGGTAGTGGCCACCAGAATGAATGACCACAAAGTTGTGGTTAAATTCCTCCATGAAACCATTTTCTGTAGTTTTGGGTTCCCACATGCCATAATTAGTGACGGTGGAAAACATTTTTGCAACCAATTTTTCGAGACATTGGTGCTCAAATACATGATCACTCACAAAGTTGGCACTCCTTATCATCCCCAAACTAGTGATCAAGTAGAGGTTTCTAATAGGGAAGTCAAACATATCCTCAAGAAAAATGTGAGGGCCGATGGGAAAGATTGGTCCACTAGGTTGGTTGATGCACTTTAGGCCTATCGCGCTGCATATAAGACACCTATCCGGATGTCTCCATAAAGGATTGTGTTCGGGAAAGTGTGCCATCTACCTATTAAGTTAGAACATAGGGCTTTATGGGCCATTAAGGAATTCAATTTTGATATGGCCAAAGCCAGTGACCATCGAAAACTCCAACTTAATGAGTTAGAGGAGCTCCGCAATGATGCTTATGAGAGCTCCAAAATTTACAAGGCTAGGACTAAGGCATTTCATGATAAACACATTTCTCGTATGTCTTTCGAGCCTCACCAAAAAGTGTGGCTATTCAATGCCAAATTGCGGTCGTTTCTGGGCAAACTCTGATCTTGGTGAGATGGCCCACATGAGGTTATCGAAGTATTTTCGCATGGGGCAGTTGAGATTAAAAATGCACAACATGTATGACCTTCAACGTCAATGGCCAAAGATTGAAATATTATGTGGATGGTATTGAGAAAGAGGAGATGATTGAGGTTATCCACTTGATGGACCCAATATATCTCCCATCGTAATTATTTTGAGTCTAGAAGACTTTAAATCCTCTAAAGGTGTAATTCTTTTGGTATTAGCCATACTCGAACGGCATCTGACGGTTTGGTATAGCCACCTAACTGTGTTTGTAGTGAGTTCCTAGGAGACCAACTGAGACGGTGGAAACTAGAGTTCAAATGGCAAAGCATAGAATGCAAAGGTTTGGAATTTCCAAGACTAAAGTCTGGTTTAAATACCCAGGGGTGTGGAGATTGCTTCAAAACCACCTCAGCCTAAACTCTATATGGCAGTCCCATAGGTCGAGTTAGCTTTATGCGCCTCGATTCTGGATACCGAATCAACCTAGTCTATCTTCTTATTAGAGAATAGGGAAAGTTGCGAACATTGTTCGGGAGAAAAGTAGTACCCATGGTTTCTCGTGAAAATTATACCTTTGTTGAGCATTTAGATGTTTTTGAAGTGCTATTCAGTGTGTTTGGTTTGAGTTTTTTGGATTAAGTTTTTTAAAAACTGACTTTTTTAGTTTTCGTATTTTTTTGTTTTCAGTGAATATTTTTTAAATTTTAAACATTTTTTTTTTACTTTTTTAGATTCACCTTACTTAGATGTATCTAAAAAGTAAAAAATTTGTGAAAAAATATTTTAAAAAATTAATAAATACATAAAAATACAAAAAATGTACTGAATTGTTGTATTTTTTTTGTATTTTTTATATTTAGTGAATTTTTAAAAGATTTTTTTTACAATTTTTTTACTTTTTAGGTGTATTTATGTTAGGTGTGTCTAAAAAGTAAAAAAATTTCTTAAAATATTAAAAAAATTTAGTAAAAACAAAAAAACACGGAAAATAAGAAAGTAAAATTTTCTGAAAAGTGTTTTTTGAAAAATAAAAACAAGCAAGGTGATTTTTATTTCAGATGTGCAATGAAGGTAAAAATGGTTTGAATTTTTTTTGGGTTGTAATTTGGTTGTAAAAAAAATATAAAATAAAAAAGAAGCAGACCGCACGTGCGGCCCACATGGCACGCACAAGCGGCCAGTCCCAAAATTGGGTGCCCGAGCAGAGGAACCAAGCCCAAAACCATTCTGCTTGAGCGCCGCTGGAGCGGCCAATATTCACCGCATGTGTGGCCCACATGGGCGCACGAATGGTCTTTCCAAAAAATAAATAAACAAATGGAGTGCACGATGGGAGGCGCAGACCGCACGAGCGGCCCAGGCCCCAAACCATTCTGCTTCACAGCCGCTGAAGCGGCCCAATTTCGCCGCTGGTGCGGCCCACATGGATGCACGAGCGGTTTGTTAAAAAAAAAAAAAATCGTGCATATTTTTATTTATTTATTTATATTTCTTCAAAAAAAAAAAACAAACAAACAAAACAAAAAGAAATCGTGCATTTTATTTTTTTATTTATTTTTACTTATTTTATTTCTCTTCATAAAAAATAAAAATAAAAAAATTTGATTTCTTTAAGCCAACCCTAGACTCCCTCATTGACCATCATTTTCCAGATACTTTCTCTCTCTACCTCTCATATCTTCTCTCTCTCTCTCTCTCTCTACCTTATCATCTTCTTCCTCATTCTCTCTCACTCAAACCCAACCGTCACCAACCCTTCAACCTTCAATCTTCACCCAACCTTTTCTCACCACCACCTTCCCACCGGAGCATCACCACCTTCTCCAACCGGCAACCTTCCGGCGACCATTTTTTCTGGTGGATCTTACATCTTCTCTTCTTCATCCTTTTTTCTTCATACTTTTTCAAGGTAACCATCATCTTTTTGTTTAGATTTCTTAATTTTCACCTGTAATATTAGTACATTGGTAGTTCAACGGTGGGTTTTGAGCTTTGTTCATCGTCCTTGTTTATCATCATCATCCTCACATTAAAAAAAATAAAAATAAAGATTGTTGCTAGAACCAGACACCGACCACTGCACGTGCGGCCCAAAAAAAAAATAACGACAACAACAACAACAACAACAATAATAATAATATAGCTTGTGGTTGCCCATATTTTGTTTAATGTAATTGTTTAGTTCAGTTATTTAGTTAGTGGTTCTTATTTCTTTAACTTTAATTTAATTATTAGTTCACTTAGTGATTTAATTTTTATTTTTGTTTTATTTTTTGTATTTTTTAATTTTATTTTATTTTCTTCTCTTTTCCTCTACTAATTTATTTATTTATTCCTTGTATTTCATATTTTTGTTTGTCATTTTTTTTTCATGCTAACTCAGTCTAAGTTAATTTAGGGTAGTATACAAAAAAAAAAAACCAAAAAAAAAGAAAAAAAAACAAGAACATATTGCCTCTGACACACCCTTTGACGTGGCCTTCTTCTGGCACCACCAACCCACTACATGGAGTGTGCAACAACTTGAAGACATGGGTTTACTTGGACGTCTACAACGTCACTGAACCAGTATATCCTCGCATTGTGCAAGTCTTTTATCAGAACATGTATATTAGTGACGAGGCCCTGGGAGCCCTTCTTTCTAATGTTGATAGGATGGAGTTAGCGATCACACCAGCTTCCATTGCTGAGGTTCTAAAGTGCTCAATGGACACTATCAATGCAGTGTAGTTCCCAGTGTTCACTCGGGAACTCACAGTCCTGGCATTAGTGACCGAATTCTATAAGGGGCGATAGGATGATGACAATCGCACCAGCATTCGTTGGGCTTACTTACCAGGCCACCTCCTCTTCCTTGATGTGGTTCTAAAAAAGAATGTCATACCTCTAAGCCACAAGGAAGAGCGACGAAGGGACTTCCACCACGCCTTGCATCGATTTGATTTCGGGTTTTGGGTCGACATCCCTTCATTGATCTTCAATTAAATGGCCCATATACTGAACGAAGTAAAATTATGCAACACCCAAGGCAGTTCTACATGGGCCCTCCCCTTCACCAACCTCATTACAACACTCATCAAAGGCCAAGGGACTTACCCACTCGACCCCAATGAGGTTCAGCTTCAGCTGCCAACGCTCTATGCTAAAACCTAATGGCACCAAACTACTGCTCGCCTACTGCCTCCACTAGTCCTCCCCGATGCCCCAACCAATCCTAATGATGTTCCGGCAGAGCCCACTGCCACGCCAGCGCCAGCGCCACCACCATTCTGTATGACACACACTTAATATTAGGTTATTTTGGATAATCAAGCCGCTATTCCGCAATCAGTGGTTGATCTCTAGACAGACTATCAAGCATATAGGGATTACTTGCAGACGACATTTGACCAAGTTAATGCCCGTCAGGTCAAGTATTAGCAATCAATTACATCTTTGCAAACTGACTTCTACGCATACCGAGAGTCTAGCCAACAACGTTTTGATCGGCTTGGTGCTAGGGTTCATGATGAGGCATTTGAGACTTGGACATTGATGCATGCCTTATTTCAGTAGTACTTCCCACCACTACAGGATCCAAATCAGTGATATATTTATTTTATTTTTCTTTTCCTTTTCTACTATACAGTCCAAGCACAAAAAAAAATTAAAATCAAATAAAATAAAAAACAAAAATAGTGAGTGTGTGTGTGTTTGGTTCGTCCCTCCCTCACTGGATGTACACCTACGCCTCATGGTAATATTCTCTCTCTCTTATTTTCCTATCTACTTTATAATTGCTTACATTGAGGACAATGTTGTATTCCAGTTGGGGGGTAAGGGTATTTATAAAAACAATTCATGTTTGTACTTGTTGCACTTGATTGCACCACTTCACTTGATGTTCACTTTTTGCCAGTATGGTGGTGATATAAGCATATGCTAATTGGGGAACATAGTGGACTTGTATGAAAAGGGTTTATTGGGTAAATACTTGCAAGTGATGTTTGCACTATGAGAGTTGTTTGTGTTTGTGGTATTAGTACACTTGTCATGAGTATGTCTTGATTCACATGAACACATTTTCATAGAGGTGACCTCTCTATTCTAATCCTTGGTGTACATCATTGATAATTGTTAGTTTTGCAGAAAAGAATAAATGAGTAGCCTTGATTCTCATAAAAAAAAAATTAAATAAACAAAAAATTGACTTGTTTGGGTTCGTAGCCTTTTTAACTCAAGTTATTAAGTCCATAAGGGTGTCTCTACACCTAGTGCCCTAAAATCGTCTAGTTTGGAAGTCATTGGCCCAATACTTGCTACATAGGTTGATTAGAAATCTTAATGGATTAGGACATTACACAGTCTAAAAATAAATAAAATAAAATAAAAAAGAGAAAAAATTGAGAATCCTGGTTTCAAAAGTTTAGTTTTTCTGTATATGTTGGGTGTTATTATGAGTTACACTGGGCTATTATAGTGGACAATTAACTAGTTAAGTGGACTGCACTTTACACCAAGGGCACTGATAATGTGTTTACTAGTATTCGCAAGTACAGGGGGCTTAACTTTTGTAATAACTGAATTGTGGTTCTTGCTCTATAGATTCCTTCATGCTAGTCCATTGTGCCTTCAATGACTCATTATGTCTTTAATTAGGGTTGCTCGAGCGGCCCACCTAAGGTTGCATGCGTAGAAATTTCAGTCTGTTCTGCAGGGAATAAAAGGAAGAAAAGTGGTTGCTCTTAGGGTTCAAAGATTTTTCAGAGAAACGGAGGGGCTAGGGTTTGGAAAGGGATTTCTCAAGCTTCAAGGGCAATTTTCATGGAGGCTTCTTCTTCTTTTACTTCTTCCCACGCCTCCATGATTGGCTAGGCCCTTCTTTCTAGGGTTTTGATGATACCCTAGCCAAGTAAATAGGTTTTCTTTTTGGTACTCTTTTATGTAATGGTTTGAACGGTTGTATGGTTCTCAAGAAGTTTTCAAAAATAATTTTCCATTATTTCTTCAAGTATTCTTCTTTCTGTGATTTGTTGAATGCTTCTCATGCAATAGTTTTCTGTGCTTTCATGTTCAAGGTATGAGACAAGCCATACTACGAGGGACGAGTCGTGTTGCACCCAAGTTTAGAGCAAACGACTCGTACTACTTGAGATGGTTCATGCCTATACATTAAATGTGTTAATTTTCTTGATCAATACTTTGAACTTGTAGTTGCGAAGTATTATTTAGCTCGAACCATCGCATAATTGATTTTCAAATTGAACCCTTATTTATGTAACTAGTGCTGAATTCATTACCCTAGATTTTACCCAAAATCAGTAACTTCATCTTTAATTATAATTGCTAGTTTATTCGCTTTATTTAATTTAATTATAATTAGGTTATGAACAACCATCTCTTTCATCAAAATTAACTTAGGAATTTAACAATTAAATTAGCTTAATTTCCCGTTTGTCCCTATGGATTGATACCTGGACTTACCACTATTCTAAAGAAGTTGGTATAGTTTAGTGTTTTTTTTGGTGTGTGAAAGGACCCATCACTCATTCCACCCTGTTCATGTAATACTAATTCAATCTCGGATTTCTCAAAGTCTTGCAAAATTTCATTTTTTTCAGTGAGTAGACAAGCCAGGTTCCCCGTCGATTTTCTACTCAACGCATCAGCAACTGTATTGGTTTTCCCCTGGTGATACTGAATATGGAGATCATAATCTTTTATCAATTCGAGCCATCTTCTCTGTCGCATGTTCAACTCTTTTTGGGTAAAGAAATACTTTAGACTTTTGTGACTTTTGTGTTCCGTATAAACCTCGCATTTTGCCCCATACAAGTAATGTTGCCTAATTTTTAAAGCAAACACAACTATGGCCTATTCCAGTTCATGAGTCGGGTCGTTCTTTTCATGCGGTCTCAACTGTCTAGAGGCATAGGCAATTACTCTCCCATTCTGCATTAACACACAACCCAGACCCTTGTAAGAAGCATCACTAAATATCACAAAATTTTCCATACCTGACGGCAATGTCAACACTAGTGCAGTAGTTAATCTCGTTTTTAGTTTTTAGAAGGCTGATTCCCTTTCATCATTCTATTCAAATGATCGTCCCTTGCTAGTAAGTTGCGTAAGTGGCACAACTATTTTCAAAAAGTCCTTCACAAACCATCTGTAGTACCCAGCTAAGCCCATGAAACTACGGGCTTCCGTTACATTCGTCGGTGTAGGCCAGTTCACAATTGCATCTATCTTCTATGGGTCTACAGAAATCCAATCTCTGTTGATGACATGCCCTAAGAAAACAACCTCATCCAACCAAAATTCACATTTCTTTAGTTTAGCAATTAATTTCTTTTCTCTAAGTGTTTGCAAGACGGTTCTCAGATGTTGTTCATGTTCAAGTCTACTATTTGAATATATCAAAACATCATCAGTAAAAACCACAACAAATTCATCAAGGTAGGATTTAAAAATTCAGGTCATAAGATCTATAAATATTGTAGGTGCATTAGTCACTCCAAATGGCATAACGAGAAATTGATAATGTCCATACCTTGTCCCGAATGCGGTTTTCTCAACATCTTCTGCTTTCACCTTCAATTTGTGGTATCCGGACCTCAAGTCGATTTTTGAAAATACTTGTGATCCCTACAACTAATCAAACAAATCGTCAATACAGGGCAAAGGGTATTTATTTTTGATCGTTACCTTGTTCAATTCCCTATAGTCAATGCACAAATGCAAAGTCACATCTTTCTTCTTTACAAATAAAACTGGTGCACCCCATAGTGAAGTGCTCGATCGAATAAACCCCTTATCAAGCAAGTCTTGCAATTGTTCCTTCAATTCTTTCATTTCCATAGTAGACTTTCAGTAGGGAGTTTTTAAAATGTGTTGGGTGCTTGGTACGACATCAATAGTAAACTCTATTTCTCTGTCAACCAATTCCCCCGGCAGTTCATCAAGAAACATATCTGGAAAATCTCTAACAACAGGAATACTTTCTAATTCAACATTTATAGATTGCTCAGTTAATATGCTACACAAGTAATCCTGACACCCCTTCCTAAGCAGTTTACATGCTTTCATTGCTGAAATTAGATAAGGTGCCAACAAACTCAAATTCATCATGTCCTGGTGGTCTAAATATAACTGGTTTTGTTACACAATCGATGGTGGCACGGTATTTAGACAACCAATCCATACCCAAAATCGCATCAAAATGTCTAATGTCCAAGGATAACAAATCCACATATAAGGTAGCATTGTTAATACGCATATCACAAATACGATACACAGATGTACACAACACAGATTCCCCAGATGGAGTAGATACACATAACAAATATGACAATGATTCTAGGGGTCTATTCAATCTAGATGCAAATGTAGTAGACACAAAAGAATGTGTTGATCAGGAATCAATTAACACAAAAGCATCTTGATTGCATATATAAATAGTACCTAAGACAACCACTTCAGTATTCCGTGTCTCACCTGGGACGAGTGCAAAGACTCTCCCTTGTCTCATTGTGTCTCTGGTAGTAGCAGGCCTCGCAGTATTCCTGGGTTTTGGGATGGATCCAGTCGAACTAGAAGCCAGTTTCCCACTTCTTTGTTGCTCAGTTTGGGTACAATCCCTTGCCATATGTCCCATTTGACGACATTTGAAGCAAGCCCCGAAAATACAGTAACAAACGCCACAATGTTTCTTACTAGATTGATTACATGTTGGTGTTGTACCTCTAGTAAAACCCGAAGTGCTTGAGGATCCAGTATTCCAATTTTTCAATGATCATTTCTTTAAGAAAAAACGTTGTCTCTTACTTTTCCAGTCAGTTGGTGGTTTACTCTGATTGGCAATATTAGTTTCTAACATTAAATTGTGGTCTAACACATCAACATAAGTAAGCAGTTTCAGAACATTCACTCTCTCTTGAATATCGTTGCGGAGACTGCCCTCAAATTTTCTTACCTTCTTATAGTCAATGTCGACCATATGCAATGCGAATCTGGCCAATTCTGTAAACTTTGCCTCGTATTCCACCACAATCATACTGCCTTGTTTAAGCCCCTCAAATTTAGATGCTTTTCTATCACGAGCGCATTGCAGAAAGTATTTATCATAAAAGATTTCAAGGAACCGTGTCCAGTCTGTGCCCTTGTTGTCATCGCAAATCAACATCCACCGCCTTCTTGCTTCATCTTCTAGTGTAAAGGTAGCCAACTGTACTTTCTGTGGAAACACTTCAAATAGTTTTTCAATACCAAGGACCCAGGCTTCTGCCTTCAACGGGTCCACTCCCTCATGAAATAGTGATGGCTTCATTTTCTTAAGCACTTTGGTGAGAGCTATTGTTCAGTCATCATTTTGCAAATCTTGCATAGGTTGTATCAGAGGTAGGGGGTGGCAGTTGTTGCCACTGTTGTTGTTGTTGTCTCAATGTTTCTGCCATGTCCTACATTATCCTCTTCATCCTGTCTAATCTAGCAGTGGAGGATTCTTCTAGTTCATCGGCTCTTGTTCTCACCATTATTTGATGAGACTTGCATTATTATTCATACATAAAGTACACACAATATTCATGTACAAAAAGAGCACGCACATACGAATAGGCAACAGTTCATATATCATGTGATCGCATATTTCATATCACTTTAGTATATTCTTAATGCATTCAAGCATATAGTTATCATATGAATGCAACTTAGGTCTTTTCTAGATACTTTATTACTCATTTGGACAAGTGTGTGAGTTATTACTCGTGCTCTGATACCACTCTGTCGTAATCCAAACCCGCCCTTATGGATTAGGATCATAATCGGCCAGTAATCATGAAATTACCTACAGCCTCAGAGAGAATTTAAATCGTATTTAAGAATAGGGGGCCAAAAGTGAAAGTAAAATGCAAAGATTGTCCAATGAGTTATGCGTACATGGCGTAACAAAAAATTTTCTCATGTATATAATAACTCACACATTATATACGTAAGCAAGTTATACATGTGCAGGATCATTCAAAAATAGTCTTAACAAAAACCAAGGTTATATACAAACTTGGTCAAGCATGACCACAAAAAAAACAAAAGAAAAACAAATCAAAAGTAAAGCCTCTTGCATGAGGCAACCTTGGTTGACTCCACAACTTGGTACTCTCATAAGCTCATCGGGGCTAAGGTTAGACATCTCGCTGCTCACCTACATACATATAGGTAAAAAGTAAGTTAACACCCAATGAATAATACCAGAGTAAAGAGGTTAATGAACGAGATTCGTTCATAAATGAATCATACTTATAATTTAAACATTTGACATACTCTTCTCATTCATATCATATTTATAAAACATAACAAAGAAAAACGACCTTGGGTCCAATACGTTATGTCCATATACAAAACGACCTCGGGTTCAACTCATATACAAAATGATCTCGGGTCCATTATATGTAGAACGACCTTGGGTCCATCTATTCAAAACGACTCAAGGTCCTTCAATACAAAAATTCATATTCGTAATCATACACAAATGGCCTTTGGCCCAATCAATACAGTGGTCATTTTGATAGTCATGATCATGTTCACATTCATATTTCTATTCCAAACGACCTTTGGTCCAATCAATTCATTACTCAAAATGACCTTTGACCTTTGAACCATTTAACAAACACACAAAACGACCTTTGATCTAATTCATATATGAGATGACCTTAAATAAACGGCCTTAGGCCCATTCCGTGTCCTTATCAAAGATACCAAACGGCTTGGGCCCATTTCGTATTCTCATCAAACATACCAAATGGCCTTAGGCCCATTTTACATTCGTACTAATCAATCAATTTACGGATTCTATTATGAATCAAACATATAGAATACTCATTAGTACAAATTCATGAGTTCAGAAAGCTTACCACATAGGTAGCATTTAGAAAGTAACATACATGAAAATATCTTTACTAAGATATTACTCACAGTGTTCAAATGCTTGATTCGTCCTTGCAATTGACCCTACATAATTCACAACACATTGGGTCATAATACAATTTGATCCATTCTTTAGTTTGCTTAATTTTCTTAGGCGTCTTTCATGTTCTATAATTCATTTGGAATGCTCAATGTATCTAAGAATGTTCAGACATGAAGGAGAACGGAAATGGGAACATAAAACAACTTTTCAAAATTTCCTAAAATAAGGCACTTCGCTCGAGCGCAACATTTGTCGCTCTAGCAGACCCCTTGGTTTGCAAAAGCACTGGTTGTTTGAATTTTAGGCTCGAGCGCAAGTTTTGGTCACTCGTGCCATGAGCAGTTCAAAACAGGGTTCGCTCGAGCACAAGTTTTGCCACTCAAGCCACCCTGCAATTGTCTAAAAAAATACTGTGAGCTCGAAATTTACGCCGTCGCTCGAGCAAAACTTCCGTCGCTCTAGCGAACTGTACGAAATTCTAGAATTCCCAAATTCTGTTTGAGCTTCAAGCTTGCAATTCAAAGGCTTAACCCTTGCATGATTGGTATGAAATCAAGGAAAAACATTGTATAACATGAAAACATTTCTATTTTGAAACTAATCACTCAAAACTCCATGAATTCAACAAGATTTAAACCTTAAACTTTATATTTGTAAAAGCTATGTTTTACATCTTGGATTCACAAGCTTCAAGGCTTAAAATTGGGCTTCAAAACATGACAATTCATGCATGCATGTATCGAACAACTCTCAATTCAACATGATCATTATGGTTTATACTCAAATATGAGAAATCTCAATAAACTCATTCATGCATGCCCAAGTTGATTTCAAATTCGACACATTTAGCTCAATTCTTGTATTTATCAACATATACTTCTTAAATTCACGTAGTTATGAACTTAAGCTCATGAATTTGAGTTCAATTACTCACCTAGAGTCTTCAATTACTCACCTAGAGTCTTCAATGAGGCTAAGTTTGACAAATTCTTGTGCCTAGCTTCCAAAATCTTCAATCACCAAGTCAAGTCTTCAAGAATTTTGTCATTTTCTCTCTAAATTGATGTTTGTCTCTCTATACTTCTCTTGGCAGATTTTTGAGTGCAAAATGAGCTTAAGCACTTGAATTAACATACATATATATGCTTAACTAATCTTATTGGCTAATCAAGGCTTAGGCTTAATCAAATAGACTTAGTTAAATCAAATTAATCTAATTAATTCGATCCGAATCAATTTTTAATTGAATTTCACCATAGGCTCTAAGAATTATGCAAATCATAATGATGTTGCAATTTCGATTTCTTTTGCCTCTACAGCCTTCAATTTCAAGTTATGACAGAATACAGAACAAATTTTCCTACGGTGGACAGATATGAATTCAACAACACATAATCACATAAGCAGCACCCAAAATCATATTAAGCACATAATCACAAGCATAATTAAGCATAACTAGTATAACACAGAACAAGGTTATCACATTCTTCCCCCTTTTAGGTAGTTTGGTCCTCCAGACTCGTATTAGCTTCCATTAGAAACAAATGTGGGTAGTGTTGTCACATCTCCCCTTCTTTCTCCCATGTGGCATCCCTTCCGTAATGTTTTTTCCATTCCACTTTCACCATTGGAATGGATTTGTTTCTCAGTTGCTTTACTTGTCGGTCAATGATTCGTTCTAGCCATTCTTTGTATTCCATATTTTCATCAAGAGCTATCTGATGGTTGTCTATCACATGAAATGAATCCCAGAGGTAGCCTCTCAACATTGACACGTGGAACACGTTATGCATTTGTTCCATACCCGACGGCAAAGCAATTCTATAAGCAAAGAACATCTTTTATTGCTTTCCAGGCTATGTTGTTTAGATAGATGTTAGATCTCTAATAAAGAACATCTTTGATAAATAAATGAATAAAATAATGAATAAATGTATGTATGTCTAGGAAATTAGGACTTTGTTACTTGAATGCCTAGACGTGCTAGGGTTTTGTTGCTTGAACACCTAGTATGACTAGGGATTACATCTAATTGCCTAGACGTGCTAGGGCTTTGTTGCTCGAATGCCTAGTATGACTAGGGCTTAAATCTAATTGCCTAGGCGTGCTAGGACTTTAGTGTTCAAATGCCTAGCTTTACTAGGACTTACTCAACTTTAATTTTCCTGGCGAGGTTGGCCTTTTGGAGAACTGTGCCGAGCACAATCAAATGGAGAACTATGCCGAGCATAGGCAAATAGAGAATTGTGGAGGCATGGTCTCATCGCTGTTGTTGAACTAAGCGTGGACAAGCCACTAACTTGCCTTGCATGGTTGGATGCCAAATAATATGACCCTTAAAGAGCAAATATGTCATGACTCGAACCCGCCCCTATGGGTTAAGGACATAACCGGCCAGTAATCACGAGATTACCTACGACCTCAAACCAAAGAAGACATAACTCATCAGAGTAAAGGGGCCAAACGGAAGCAAACTTAAAACTGTGTCCTTAGAGTTGTGCTTACATGGCACGTCATAACAAACCATACATATACATATTAATAACTTACATCAGAAAATACAGTAACATAAAGTTTTGTACCGATAGGATCATTCAAGTCTAGGTCAGCCAATCAAAACTATATACAAACATATCCAAAGTCCTCACCAACATGACAAAATAAAACAGGATAGCAAAAGGGCGAAGACGAGTCTCGTGCGTGAGACGTAAGGGCTGACTCTTCAAAACCTTGGTTGTTCCACACAAACTTCACTGAGGCTGGGTTTGGACCTCTCTTGGCTCACCTACAAACGCATGAATGAGTGTGAGTGAAAGCCTAGTGAATAATATCAAATAAAGAAATTACACGAATGGTACTTAGAACAATGTACACCAAACGGCCTTGGGCCCAATTCATGTTTCTATCGGGTGTGTATATATATATATATAGATCAAGTGACTGCGATTCCAAACACATTGGACGGCCTCAGGCCCAATCCATTCATGTCAAACTGGCATTTGGCCCATTTATCTTTCATTCATGTCAAACGGCCTTCGGCCCATCCGTTCTTTCATTTATGTCAGACTGGCCTTTGGCCCAACCATTCTTTCACTCATGTCAAACTGGCTCTTGGCCCATTCATTCTATCTTTGATGTCAAACTGGACTTTAGCCCATTCATTGATGTCATACGGCCTCTGGCCCATTCATTTATGTCAGACTATCATTCGAGTCAGACTATCACCCATGTCATACGGCCTCCGGCCCATTCATTCATAGCAAACGGCCTTAGGCCCATTCACTCATAGTAAACGGCCTTAGGCCCAACCATATGGCATAGCAAATATTTGTCCACAATTCAAATCATCAGACTCATAAAGCTTATAGAGGAATACGTAATTGGACAAATAACATATTTCGAAATATCTTTATTAAGATATTACTCACAGTGATCTGCCGGAGGATTCACCCTGGAGCTCGACCCTACAGATTACATAACACATATGGGTCACAAACGATTCAATCCATTCTTAATTCATACATCCCCCTTAGGCTTCTTTCTTATTCTTTTAATTCATTCACAATGCTCAATGCATGCCTAAGAGTGCTTAGAAGTGTAAGAGGACGGAAAATGAACCACAGAACGTCCTTACAAAATTTCTTAAATAGGGGTCCCCACTCGAGCATGGACTTCCCCGCTCGAGCGGACCCATTAGGTCTGCAAAAGTTCTGGTTACCTCATTTTTATGCTCGAGCATGAAGTCGGGCGCTCGAGCTGAAAGCCTCACTACATGGCCCCCCGCTTGAGCATGAACTTTCCCGCTTGAGCGGACACCCATGTCTGTAAAACTTTTGGGAGCTCGTATTTCACGCTTGAGCGGCGACTTCCCCGCTCGAGCGGACATGCCTAAATCTGGAAAATCCAGAATTGTTCTTAAGCTCAAATTCAACATTCAAAGGCTTTAAAGCCCAAATTAAGGCACCAAAAACATGCAAATACATCATATGGCATATGGATGTAAACAACATGAGGCCAATTATTCAAAATCATGGTCCAATCTTCAAAATTAATCAACATTTCTTTGTATAATCAAGGCTCATGCATTCAAACTTCATATAATCTCCATATCTTCAATATTCAAATATGCATACCAATTTTTGGCTTCAATTCCATTTCAAATGATGCAAATGGTGTCCATTCTCATGAAATTCAACAAAACCATGCTTGCATGTATGATCCAAACTCCCAATCTTGTATATTTGGCATGCTACATGTTAGATTATGCAAATTCATGGAAATTCATAGCAATTCTATGCATGCATGAACATATCAACTTCAATTTCAACTTAATCAACTCAACTCATGATCTAACTCACCATTTAATCTTCAATTCACAAAATCACAACTCAAACTCATGAGTTAAGGGTTGATTACTCACCTAGGAGCTTTAGTCTTCCAAACTTATGCTTAATTCTTGAGTTGGTCTTCAAATTCTCAAGCTTCTTGATCAAACCATCAATCTCCTACACTCTCTCTCTCTCTCTGATTCGGTTCTCTCACTTTCTAGAGAGCCAAAATCAGCCAAAAGAAATAAAAGAGAGAAATTGAGTATATAAAGGTCCTTTTATAGTCCCACTAAATCAAATTTGATTATAGCTAATTAATGGCACTTAATTAATCGTTCTGAATCTAATTATTTTGATCCGAATCAATTTTCAATTAAATTTCACCGTAGGCTCTAAAAATTACGCCAATCACAATGGCGCAATCAATTTTGGTTTCTGCGACCGATAGGGCCTTCAATTTAAATTCTAAAGCAGATAATCAAACAGATATTCCTACGGTGAACAGATAGAAATTCAAAACCACATATTTTCACATAAATGGCACACAAAATCATATCAAACACATAATCACATTCATAATGAAGACCAATTAGCATAATACGGAACAGGGTTATCACAGTCTTCCCCCCTTTAGAAAGTTTGGTCCTCCAAACTTATTTTACCTTCGTCGGGAAACAAATGTAGATAGCGGAGTCACATCTCATCCTTTTTTTCCCACGTGGCATCCGTCCCATAGTGTTCTTTTCATTCCACTTTCACCATTGGGATGGACTTGCTTCTCAATTGTTTCACTTGCCGGTCGATGATTCATTCTGGCCATTCGGCATACTCTATATTTTCATCAAGAGGAACCCGGTGATAGTCAATCACATGAAACGGGTCCTGAAGATAACCGCTTAACATTGACACATGAAACACATTATGGATTTGCTCAAACCCCGGTGGCAAAGCAACTCTATACGCAACTGGACCAAGCCTTTTCAGAATTTGAAACGGCCCAATGTAACGGGGCAACAGCTTGCCATTCTTTCCAAACCTGACTTGGCCCTTCATCGGAGACACACGGATGAACACATGGTCACCAACCTCATACTCAAGAGGTCTTCTCCGAACATCTGCATAATTCTTTTGTTGGTCCTGAGCTGTTGTGAGCCTCTGTTGAATGGTTTTGATCTTCTCAGAAGTGTCTTGCACAATTTCAGGCCCAAGTAAAGCTCTATCCCCGACTTCTGTCCAACAAATTGGTGATCTACACCTTCTACCATACAAAGCCTCGTATGGTGCCATACCGATGCTGGAGTGGAAGCTGTTATTGTACGCAAACTCTGCTAGTGGCAAATAGTCTTCCCAACTCCCCTGAAAATCCAAGGCACACATCCTTAGCATATCTTCTAGCGTCCGTATGGTCTGTTCTAATTGCCCATCTGTCTGCGGATGGAATGCAGTACTAAATCTCAGTTCTGTTCCCATAGCTTCCTGCAAACTCTTCCACAATCTAGATACAAATTTTGGATCTCTATCCGACACAATAGATACCGGAGCTCCGTGTAAACGGACAATCTCATCAACATATATTGTAGCCAGTCTATAAGCATTAAATGTAGTTCTAACTGGTAGAAAATGTGCAGACTTAGTCAGTCTATCAACTACAACTCAAATAGAATCCATACCTCGAGGGATTCGAGGTAGGCCAACAATGAAATCCATAGTCACATGCTCCCACTTCCATTCAGGAATAGGGAGAGGTTGAAGTAGACTGCCTGGTTTCTGATGTTCATCTTTAACTTGCTGACATTGGAGACATTTGGACACATATTCTGCAATCTCCTTCATTTTAGGCCACCAATAGCTTTGTTTCAGATCCCGATACGTCTTATTGTTACCCGAATGCATAGCAAACACTAATTTGCGGGCTTCATCGAAAACCCTTTTCTTTAGTTCCGGAATATCTGGGATAAACATTCGGTTTCGAAATCTCAACACTTCGCCTTCAATGCTGAACTCTGCTTTCAAACTTGTCTCAAATTCATCAGTCACTTTCTTGAGGAATTCATCCTCTTTCTGTTTCTGTTTAATTTCATCAATAATTGCCGGTTCAGCTGAAATAGCGGCTATCAATCTTCTGATCAAACCTTCAATTTCTCAAGCTTCTTGATCAAACCTTCAATCTCCTACACTCTCTCTCTCTCTAATTCGGTTCTCTCACTTTCTAGAGAGCCAAAATCATCCAAAAGAAATAAAAGAGAGAAATTGAGTGTATGAAGGTCCTTTTATAGTCCCACTAAATCAAATTTGATTATAGCTAATTAATGGCACTTAATTAATTGTTCTGAATCTAATTATTTTGATCCGAATCAATTTTTAATTAAATTTCACTGTAGGCTCTAAAAATTACGCCAATCACAATGGAGCAATCAATTTCAATTTATGTGGCTGATAGGGCCTTCAATTTAAATTCCAAAGCAGATAATCAAACAGATATTCCTACGGTGAACAGATAGAAATTCAAAACCACATATTTTCACATAAATGGCAGACAAAATCATATCAAACACATAATCACATTCATAATGAGGACCAATTAGCATAATATGGAACAGGTTTATCACAAAATATTTTAATTAGGTTAATTAGAATCGATTTAATAACCAATTATGGGAATCAACCATAATATTCCATGAACAAAGTAAGTAATAGGTCAATCAGAGCCAATTTAGTTATTTTTACCAATCATGGGAATCGATAAAAATGTCTTATCAACAAAAATGAGTGAGTCATGTGTATATGTGCTTTATATTTTGTAAAGAAAATAACGGAATTTGAAGTATATATGTAAATGAGATAAAAAAATGACTTGTAGCTTGTGGGTGCATCATTCTTGTGATTAAATCTTAGCATGAGACCATGCTTAGTTAAATATAAGAATTCAGAAAATTTGTGATTGTAGAAAATAAATTAATAGGGAAAAAGTGTACTAGAGTTGATGATTGATTATGCCATTTGCACATAAGATTGTGGCATCACACTATTCCAATAGCTAATAATGGGTCCATGAACAACATGTTGCTCTTGAGCTATGTATTTGTGAATGCTTCTCTGGTTGGCTATAAAGCATTCTTCCACGGCCAAGTGGACTTTTGAAGCAAATTCTTAGGCTAAGTGTCACAACCCAAACCCATCCCCTATAGATTTAAACCGTAACCGGCCAGTAATCCCGAATTACCCGGCCTCAAAGATAGAATTAACAAAAATATTTAATTAAGAACGGGGACAAAAAAAAGAAGCAGACTGTAATTTTTTGTCCAATGAGTTGTGAATATATGGCATATCCAGACATCACAATTAGTTAATAGCTTATGTCCAATCATAAATAGAAAATAGTACTCAGCTAAGACAAATCACAAGATTATCATTATACAAAACTCAAAAGGATAAATACATTATACGGTGAGCATGACCAACCAAAACAGGAGCAGAAGATCGAAAGACAAAAGCCTCTTGCGTGAGGCATCCTTGGCTGACTCCTCAAAACTTGGTAATCTTACACAGGTTCACTAGGACTACAGTCGGACATCTTGCTACTCACCTACATACATACATATACGGAGTGAGTTAACGCCTAGTGAATAACATTAGAGTAAAAAGGTTATATGAATGAGTTCTATAATAACCAGAAATCACAAGATAACCCCATTACATAGCAGAATGACCTCAGGTCCATTACATGCCAAGAGTAAAGCCATAAAGTAACCTCTTTACATAACAGAACGACCTTGGGTCCTACTCATTTCACATACACATATATTGGAACACATTGTTCAAATCGAATAATTCATCTTCTCTTTCTTATTCAATCATTTACTTATGTTGTTTCTTAGCTTACTAATCCTTAATAAGTCATAATTCACGCCTAAGAATGCCTGGAAAGAGATGATAACAAAGATATGATCTCAAAACATCTTTTGAAAACATGCTGAAAATAAGCTGGTGGCTAGAGCCAACATTTGGTCACTAGAGTCATCTGAAGATATAAACTGAGTTCGCTCGAGCCACCATTTGGTCGATGGAGCTAAGTTTTTCAAACTTCAAAAATACTGGGAACTTGCGATGTTAGCTTGGGCCACCACTTGGTCGCTCGAGCAGTTTATGAAATTCTGGGCACCAAACTTAACAAGAATGGCTTCCAAACAACTTTTTAAAGGTTGGGGTCTTGCATGGTTTGCTAGAAACATGTAGAAACTCTTCATAATGCATAAATTCATGGAAATTATAAATGAGAGTTTATAGTAGAATAGAATTCATGCTAGAGGGGAAAAACTGTAAATCAGTTATTGTTATCTCAAAAAAAGATGATCATTTAGGAATGACACGGAAGATGCTTTGATTGCACAAGGGCATATTAGGCAAACAAAAATAAATAAAAACGTTGAAAGTAACTGGAGCTTCTAAAATTTAAAATTTTAAAGACCTCAACTACCTAAGTACGATATATACTCCTACACATTTGGATTTAAGGATGTATTACTAATTTTCCCTATTAATTTCATACTAGGATGAAGGTTAAAATTATAAGCCAAATAATTTGGCTTATTCATAAAAATGACATAATTAGATATGATAAATGTGTAATAATATTGTTATTTTTTTGAAAATTACAATTTATTATAAGTTTAATAAAATCATTCAAACCATTAACAAATTTTATAGATATTAATAATTTCAATTTTAAATTAAGATTTAGGATTTAGACTTCCTGTCATTACCCTCCTTTAGTGGTATATTATTAGAAGAATTTATGATTAATTTCTTTTGGTAGTTGCTGTAGTTCTATCTTACCTGGGGTTGAAACCATAATTTGAATTTGATAAGAATAAACTCTCTCACCGATCTTAATATACAATTTGTTGTTATTTCAATTACTTCACATGTAAAAAGCATGTATAAGCCAATAATTAACTTAATATACAATTTGTTGTTATTTCAATTACTTTACATATAAAAGGTATGTATAAGCCAATAATTAACAAGAATTAAAGTAGCGTGGCGGAAGCATGATGGATCCATAATCCACAGGTTACAGGATTTAAACTTTGATGGTCATATAAAAATTATATGCAAAAAAATTGTTTCTGTTAATTCACTCCAATATCCCTTTTTTTTTCCCCTTTATTACAAACCATTTGTATTTTTCTTGTAAAATCCTCCCATACCATCCAGGATATATAGAAGCATATTTGCATGCAAAAAATTACTTTGGTTAGTTCATCCTAATATCTCAATCCTTAGAACATAGTGTTTTATAATTAAAAGTCATTCATCGGTCATTCATGACAATACTTTGCATGACTCGTATCATGCAATCACAATGACTTTTTATTTTTTTTTTATCATTCTATAAAAAATTATTTACAAATATAAAAATTATAATACTATTCTAACAATCATAATTCAACAACTATAGGGCTGTGAAAATGTAATTTTTTATTTGCCATTGGATATTTTTGTATTTTAAACTTTATGTATCTATACTACTATAATACGAAAACACTCCTTGAGAGCTTCTATATACTAAAAAAAATACTTTTTGTGACCGTTACAAGCCATCACAAATAATAAAAAAACAATCGCAAAAAACCTTTTGCGATGACCCATGCAATGGAAAATGAGAGTTGCAAATGAGGGTCACAAATGTGGGGGTGATAAATACTTTTTGCGACCGCAAAGCAGCAATCGCAAACTATTTGCGACCACCTAACCTACTTCATCATTTGCCCCTATTCGAATTGAATCATCTTCCTCTACATGGCTTGGATCACTTTCCCCTGCTTGGGCTAGATCACTTGCAGTTGGTTCATCATTCTCAACACCTATATGTGGAATTCCCAGGGCCTCTTGTACCATCCCAACCACATCATCTCTAGTCGCTAAATCAACCATTAATGTTTGATTTTCATGGTTACCATGTAATTGAACATAGGATTCCCCATGATGAATCCAATTTTTGTACTTTTTATGAACCCATTGGAAATAAGATGCTCCCTTACAACCTCTCGTGAAAAATTGTATCGATTACTACAAAATTGACACGAACAACTAATCGATGAACTTTTATCTCTATTGTTGTATGCAAATCTCAAAAAGTTATCAATCTCATTCACGTAATCAACTGACATTCGATTTGGCAAATCAATCCAATTCTTGTCCATCTTTCTATTTCTTTAACTGTTTTTGTACACATCCATAAAAAGAATGAGTTTGCAAAGTATCACAATAACAAGTGCAGGACTCATTGGCACAACTAATCATTGTCATAAAAAATTAGAAGAGAGAGAGAGAGAGATAAGAGTTTAAATAAAATAAAAATAATAAAAATAGAGAGATATTAGAGTTTAAATGAATTGGAGTAGCTTTGTTAACAATTTTGTAATTTGTTTGTTTATATTGACCCAGTTTGGTGGAATTTTTTTTAAGTTAAAAATTGATAATCAAAAAGCAGAAATTAAAACCACCCTTAGCTCAACTTCTAAATAATCAGCTTTTTTTAACTTATTTAAGCTATTTCTACCTAATAAGCTATAAGTACAAATTGTTCCAAACAGTTTAGCACAGACTTCTAAAACAAAATAAGTTATAATCACCTTCCAAAAATCATAACAAATTGTCCCATTATATGATGATAGAGGATCAAAATTTGATAAAGATGTGTTTATTACGATAATGTATTGAATTTAAAAATAGATCAATATGGTCCACCGAACCGGCTATCTTTTATTTTTCTCCCAGATAAAATTATAATTTAATGGGACCCAAGTAATGAACACCAACATTAATGCAACAAGTTCAAGTCAATAAAGTTATGATGCAAAAATCATATGACATTTGCGTTATTTTCAAATTTAAATATAAATTTTTAAAAATTTGAGGAGTTTGTGTGGTCTATTAGGGTTTCATTTTGATAATTTAAATTATTCACTTTAAGATCATTCTTATATGTCATTCATAAAAAAAAATTAGGCCGATCTGATAATCGTAATCATTTCATTTTATTGTGTTTGCTTTTAAAACATAAATGATTTATTTAAAAAAATATATTTATCGTCTATTTTTATGAGACAAAAGAAATAAAATAAAAATATTATAATTATTAGATTAATCTAATTTTTTTCATGAATGATATATACCAAGACTCTACAAAATGAATTATTCGAGTTGTCGAAACTAAACTTGTGATGGACCCACGAATCTCCCACATTCTCTCAATAATCATATATTATAATCTTTTTTTTCATGATAAAATGATTAATTTAACTTTTTAATCATCATTTTACAATAATTTTGAAAAAGTTTTGCGTCTCTTTTGGACCTGAAGGTTGGTATTCTTCGCTCGAGCGAGCTTTCTTGCGCTCGAGCGAACGAGCTCTATGTTTTGTGTTTCTTCGCTCGAGCAAGAACTCCTACGCTCGAGCGTGCTTCTGTGTTGTAAACCTGAAGCTTTGCATTGTTCGCTCGAGCGAGGTGTTTGTTGTGTCTGGTCGCTCGAAAGACCACTCAGCGAGCCTCGTATATATCAGTTCGTAGCAGCGACTTTTTAATCACTTTTTCAACTCTCCTTTTTACTCCAAACCTTAGATCCGACCCTCTCTCTCTCTCTCTCTAAACACTCCTTCTCTCTACAAATACACCTAGTTCTAGTGGTTTTCTACCCTAGTCTCTTTGTATTAAAGCTTGAGCTTCACGAGGGCTACGTTTTGATCTGAAAAAGTTGAGCTTTGGAGCACTTTGAGTTTCTTCCTTCATCTCCTTCGAGTCTCTCCAGTTGAGGTAGGGATAGACTACTCTTTATTATGAGTTTTAACATAAATTTTAGTCATTTTATATAAATGGTGGGTTTTGGTGATTTTGGAAAGGTTATGGTTTGTGATTGAAAATGGAAAAGAGGGTTTTCTATCTAAATCTCCATATGTGTATGTAGGTTCATGAGATGAGGATATTTGTATAAAATGGTGAGATTTGGACCATGGGGTCAATATTTGGGAAAAGGGGAATAATGTCTTAATTTAGGATAAATTGGATTATTTGTAGAAATAATGGAATTAAGTGTGAAATTATGAAATTGGGAGAAAATGTGATTAAATGGTGTAGTTGGATCGATGAATCACTCACCTATGGAAAATGTAATAAATTATCTGTTTGATAGATTTATTTATTTGTTTAGAAATAACTGTTTTGGGCTATCAGTGGAGGATAGTCTTGATTGTTATAGACATTGTATGATGATTAGGGAAATTGAAACTAATCACTTGAATTATGTCATTGAATATAATGGTTGGATTAACACATTGAATATGTGCTTTAATTGATCATTATATATGATAAAGTGTTTAAATATATTGCATATGTATTTTGTTTGGAAGGAGATAGGGATGTACTCCATGGTTCGGGAGGAGATAGGGGATGTACTCCACTGTTTGGGAGGAGATAGGGGATGGACTCCATTGATAACTAAGTTGGCCGGAGTGTCCAGGGTGAAAATCCCGAAATCTTAAATACGTTTGAATGACGTTGATGATTGAAGTGTTAATTAAATGAGTTGCAGTCCCATTTTCAATTGTTGATGATGGAAGTGTTAATTAAATGAGTTGTAGTCTCATTTTGAATTGTTGATGATTGAAGTGTTAATTATATGGGTTGTAGTCTTATTTTGAATTGATTTGGATAAATAAAAGGAATTTGATTGAAATACGGTTGTAAATGTTGATTGATTATGGAAATGATGTACGTTGGTTTACTTGTGTTAAACGTTTATCAAATGCTAATGTTTTAGTTATTTCTCATATTTGGTTTAGCATATCTCTATTGGGCTTTGGCTCACCCTATATGGGACACCATTTTTAGGTACAGGTGACATGCCGCCTCCAAGGAATTAGCTTGAGAGGTTGTGGGGCTGAAGTCTCCGTTTTGGTGGTTTTATTTTGTGTTATGTGTTTTTATTTCTAAGCCAAGGGCTTTAAATTGTAAAGGGCTCTGACCCTCTTTTGTTGAAACCAAGTGTTGACTTGGAAAGTTGTAAGGCATTTACTTTTGTTGTCAACATGTAATATTTTTGTAAAGAACACTCTGATGAATGGAAACATAATATCTCTTTTATGATTTTGAATCTTATGAATGATTGATTTATGTATTATTTTAAGGGCGTTACAACTTGGTATCAGAGCATACCAGGTTTGAATACTTTGGGTACATGAGAAGTGGTTAGTACCACATTGGGTTTGTCTTGCTTGTTAGAGAATTAAGTTTAATGTTATGTGCTTATGTGATAACATGTTTATGTGACTATAAGGGTATGGAATTTAGTTTCTAGGATGTTAATCGGGTCTATGGGTTTCTGGGAGTCCTGTTGGAAAGGCACTTGATCACTGTCGTTTCTAATTGGAACTCTAGCAACCCCACGGGACAGTCATTATCCAAAAATGAAATTTGTAAGTGTTTATGTGATTATGTGCTTATGTGGAGTGAATTACAGTTGTCCATCGTATTAGGACGCGAGTGAAATAGCTTCGGCACATTTGTGAATGTGCTAATTCTTTTGTTACCTTTATTAGGATGTCAGGACGAGGTCGAGGTGGTAGGCGTGGTAGGCCTAGGAGGCAGGAGATGCCTATACCAGATGAAACTCCGGCGCACGAGGAGGGTGTTGGTCAGGCCAACGTGGCCGAGCCAGTAGGTCAGCAGGCCATGGGTGCTTTAGCCCGTGAGATGGCAGGAGCTTTGAGGGAATCTATGGACATTCTCAGGGCTGAGAATCAATTCCAGGCCCATGTAGCTGAAGCTGGGCCGTCTTTTCTGAAGAGGGAGGTCTTCCAGTCGAATTCGAACGAGTTTTTGGGGTATCCTAAAGAGCCATTGAAGGCTGATGAGTGGCTAGAGCAGATGACGAAGACGTTTGAGATGCTAGGCATCGAAGACGGAGGTTTGCGGGTGACCTTGGCATCCTTCCAGTTGAAGGGAGACGCGGGTCAGTGGTGGAAGTTTGTTCGAAGGCGTATTAGAGGGCCTTGGGAGGCTTTTGTTAACGCCTTCCAAGACAAGTTCTTGCCTCTTACTGTTAGGGAGAAGTTGAGGGTTCAGTTCTGTCAGCTCAAGCAGCTGAATACCCCAGTGGCAGAGTTTGAAGCCACTTTTACTAGCTTATCGAGGTTTGCACCAGAGTTGGTGGCAACTGAGGAGCGTAGATGTTTGGAGTTCGAGAAGAAGTTGAGGACCGGGCTCATGTTTTGCGTTGCCGGGTCTATGATTAGAGATTATGGGCACCTTGTGGAGGCTGCAGCCCATCTTGAGACCATTATGCATGTTGAGGAGGAGAGGATGAGGGGCTCCAAGAGGAGTCAGGATGGCCAGGGGGACGGTAAGAGGTAGAGGGGTTCTAACCCTCAGTAGTCGCAGGGAGTGCATTCGAGATCTACCTTTCCAGTACCGAGTTCGGGTTCTGGAAGAGGCGGTCAAGGAGACATCACCTGTTACAAATGTGGTCATTTGGGCCACAAGTCTCCGGTTTGCCCACAGAGAGGAGGAGGGCAGCGAGCAGCATCATCTTCGGCTCGTTCTCAGGGCCAGAGTAAGGACAGAGACTAGCCGCTCACTTGTTATCAGTGTGGGCAGGCGGGGCACCTGAAGAGGTTTTGCCCGCAGTTGAGTGGCACGTCTGGTGCATCTGGTTCGAGGCAGACGCAGAGTTATTAGCCAGCTCAGTTAGTTCTGGCCTCGAGGGCCAATCAGGGAGTCTCTTCAGCTCAGTCTATGCAACAGTCTTATGCTCCAAGAGGTGAACATGTGGATCAGAGGCCTACGGGGCGCGTGTATGCTGTTACAGCGCCGGATCTTGTACCTGCTCCATCAGTAGTGAGAGGTACCTTTTTATTTTGCAACTCGGTTGCTAATGTGTTAATTGATATGGGTGCATCCCATTCTTTTATATCTTCTTCTTTTGCATCTGTTTTGGGGTTGGAGTTGGCACAGTTAGCATCTCCTATTTGTGTTGTATCACCCATTGGGGGTGAGATGGTTTTGAAACAGGGATGTCGGGGTTGTGATATAGAGGTCGCTGACCGTAGGCTTCCATTTTCGTTTGTGTTGATGGATATGTCTGGGTTTGATGTGATTTTGGGTATGGACTGGCTATCGTCATACCGGGCTGTTATAGACTGTTACCGCCAAAGGGTTACTGTATGTACCTTGAGCGGGGATTGTTTTCATTTCTTGAGAGATCGGGTTGGTAGAGTTTTGCCACCGATGTATGATCTGCGAGGGCGGAGTGAGCTTAGTTGCCTTCTCGCTAACTTTATGAGTAGTGAGTGTGATGAGACTCAGACTGAGTTGCCAAGAGTGGTTTGTGAGTACTCAGACATCTTTCCCGAGGATCTTGTTAGTTTACCACCCCATTGAGAGATCGAGTTCTCTATTGACTTAGTGCCTGGCACGGCACCGATTTCCATGGCACCGTATCGTTTTGTCCCAGCGGAGTTGAGTGAATTGAAGATTCAACTCCAGGAGTTGCTAGATAAGGGCTTTATTCGCCCTAGTGCTTCACCGTGGGGAGCACCGGCCCTCTATGCTGAGAAAAAAGATAGGGCTTTGAGACTTTGTATCGATTACCGAAAATTGAACCGGGCTACGGTTAAGAACAAGTACCCTATGCCTCGTATAGATGATCTGTTTGACTAGTTGAAAGGATCTCGTTGTTTCTCTAAGATAGACTTGAGATCAAGTTACCATCAATTGAGGGTCAGGAAGGAGGATATCCCGAAGACGGCATTCCGTACGCGGTATGGCCATTATGAGTTTCTGGTGATGCCTTTTGGGCTCACCAATGCACCGGTTATGTTTATGGACTTGATGAACCGGATCTTCTGGGAGTTCTTAGATCGTTTTGTGGTCGTTTTTGTGGACGACATTCTGGTTTATTCACCTTCTGAGGGGGAGCACGAGGAACACTTGCGAGTAGTGCTTGAGTTTCTTAGAGCCCATAAGCTATATGCTAAGTTTGGAAAGTGTGAGTTCTGGCTAAGAGATGTTAAATTCTTAGGCCACGTGGTATCCGGGGAAGGGATGATTATAGATTCATCCAAAATAGAGGCAGTGCAAGATTGGGCACAATCTAAGAATGCCTTCGAGATCTGTAGTTTCTTAGGGTTGGCCGGGTATTATCGTCGATTTGTGAAAGATTTCTCTAGACTAGCTTCGCCTTTGACTAGATTGACGCGGAAAGGGGTCAAATTTGTGTGGAGTGAGACTTGTGAAAAGTCATTCCAAGAATTTAAGGTTAGACTTACCACTGCTCCAGTCTTGATTATTCTGGAGAGGGGTTTGGGTTATTTAGTGTACTGTGATGCCTCACGAGAGGTTTTGGATTGTGTATTGATGCAAGAAGGGAAAGTGGTACCGTATGGCTCACGTCAGTTGAAAACACACGAGAGGAACTACCCTACTCATGATCTAGAGTTAGCAGCTGTGATTTTTGCCTTAAAGATCTGGAGGCATTATCTCTATAGTGAGAGATTCGAGGTGTACTCGGATCATAAGAGTCTGAAGTATCTGTTCACATAGAAAGACTTGAATTTGAGGTAAAAGAGGTGGATGAATTTATAGAGGACTACGACTTTGAGTTGCACTATCATCCAGGGAAGGCCAATGTTGTGGCCGATGCCCTAAGTAAGAAGCCCATTAGTGATGTAGCTTGTATTGCTATCCGGGAATGGGAGATGTTGGGTGCTCTTGGCGAGTTTGACTTGCATCTGGGCGAGTCTGTTGAGTCTGCGACCTTGTTTTCTGTAGTTGCACAACCTACACTTGTGAATCGAGTGTTAGAGACACAGAAGGACGACTTTGAGGTAGACTCACTCCGAGAGAAGATCTCCAGTGGGAAGGTAGAGAAGGGTTTGACTGTGTACCCCGACCTGAGTGTGAGGTACCGAGACCGTTTGTTTGAGCAAGAGTCTTACCGAGAGGAAGTACTTCGAGAGTTTTACCATTCACGCCTTGTGGTGCATCCGGGAGGCACAAAGATGTATCGTGATCTGAGTCGCCAGTTTTGGTAGAGGGGTATGAAGAAGGATGTGGCGGTGTTTGTGTCAAAATGCCTTACTTGTCAGCAAGTGAAGGCCGAGCAGCCTTTAGCCAAGTGGAAATGGGAGCACGTCACGATGGATTTTATCATAGGTCTTCCAAGGACTCAACGGGGTAGTGACGCTATTTGGGTGGCAGTTGACTGGTTGACTAAGTCAGCCCACTTTATTCCTATGCATATGAGAGATTCGGTAGATCATCTTGCCGACTTGTATATTCGGGACATAGTGAGGTTGCACGGAGTCCCAATGTCAATTGTCTTAGATAGAGATCCACGTTTTACTGCTAGGTTGTGGCAGAGTTTGCAGAGTGCCTTGGGCACCAGATTGACTTTTAGCACGGCTTACCATCCTCAAACTGATAGGCAGTCCGAACGCACTATTTACATTCTTGAGGATATGCTTCGAGGCTGTGTCCTTGACTTTAAGGGGTCGTGGGAGAAGCACCTACCCTTAGTGAAGTTTGCCTGCAATAATAGTTTCCAATTGAGCATTGGTATGGCACTGTTTGAGGCCTTGTATGGCTGACCGTGTAAATCTCCAGTGTGTTGGGCCGAGGTGGGTGATGCACCTTTGTTGGGCCCAGAGTTGGTGCGGGAAATGACTGAGAAAGTGGCACTTATTCGTAAGAGGCTAGTTACGGCCCAGAGTCGCCAAAAGAGTTATGCTAACCGTCGAAGAAGGCCTTTGGCATTTGAGGTGGGTGATCATGTTTTTCTAAAAATATCACCTAGGCGGGGTTTGATGAGGTTTGGGAAAAGTGGGAAGTTGTCCCCTCGGTTCATTAGGACTTTTGAGATCCTTGAGCGGATTTGGGAGGTTGCATACCGTTTAGCATTGCCGCCGCCACTTTTTGGAGTGCATAACGTGTTTCATGTTAGTATGCTTCAGAAGTATGAGCTGGATCCATTGCATGTGCTGGATTGGACCGACTCAGAGGTAGATAAGGGTGCCTCGTATGAGGAGAGACCGGTGCGGGTCTTGGATAGGCGGGACCAAGTCTTGCGAAGCAAGACGATCCCCTTGGTTAAAGTGTTGTGGAAACATCATGGAGTTGAGGAAGCAACTTGGGAGCGTGAGTTGGAGGTCTGAGAGAAATATCCGGACTTGTTTATTAATGTTTGACCATGTATTGGAAATCTTGTTTTATTGTTGAACTATAAAAACATTATATATGTTTTGGGTTATAAAGTATTGTATATGTTTTGAGATTATGAATGTTGAGTATGTTTCGGAAACACGAGTTGAATTTGAACATTGCATATGTTATTTGAGTTTCGAAAATATAAACTGGTTGTAAACATTGAATATGTTTTGAAAAGCATGAGATATATGTGTTGAAGTTAATTGAAATTCAAAAGGACGCATGTTGATAATGCATGTGGAGTTATATTGTAAATTGTTCTTTTGAGAAAAGATGGAATGACTGGTGATGGGTCATGTTGGTAAAAGTTGAATTATAATCTTGTTGAGAATTAAAAAAAACACAATTTTGAAACTTATATATGAAATTTCGGGGACGAAATTCTGTAAGGGGGGGAGGTTATAGCGATCCCGGTTTTCCCCGTCAATTATTGTATTCCGTACTCGAGTTCCGAAGTTGTATGTTGTTGTCTGTGTCTTGTTTCCATCCTTTAATTCCTTGTATTCGAGTTTTGGGATGTGTTGGGCAAGTTTGAAACAGGTTGGTTATGAGTTGGGACAAATGGTTGCTACCCAGGTTTTGGCCACTTCGCTCGAGCGAGGATTTTTGCGCTTGAGCGAGCCCTAGGTATTTGCTTCTTCGCTCGAGTGAAGGTTCTTATGCTCGAGCGAGCTTTGTTTAGTGTGTCTATTCGCTCGACAAGCACTCTTGCACTCGAGCGTGCGTCTACGTCTCTTTTGGACCTAAAGGTTGTTATTCTTCGCTCGAGCAAGCTTTCTTGCGCTCGAGCAAGCGAGCTCTATGTTTTGGGTTTCTTCGCTCGAGCGAGAACTCCTACGCTCGAGCATGCTTCTATGTTGCAGACCTGAAGCTTTGCATTGTTAGCTCGAGTGACGCTTCTTGTGCTTGAGCGAGGTGTTTGTTGTGTCTGGTCGCTCAAGCGACCACTCCTTCGTTCGAGCGAGCCTCGTATATATCAGTTCGCAGCAATGACTTTTTAATCACTTTTTCACCTCTCCTTTTTACTCCAAACCCTAGATCCGACCCTCTCTCTCTCTCTAAACACTCATTCTCTTTACAAATACACCTAGTTCTAGTGGTTTTCTACCCTAGTCTCTTTGTATTAAAGCTTGAGCTTCGCGAGGGCTATGTTTTGATCTAAAAAAGTTGAGCTTTGGAGCACTTTGAGTTTCTTCCTTCATCTCCTTTGAGTCTCTCCAATTGAGGCAGGGATAGACTACTCTTTATTATGAGTTTTAACATAAATTTTAGTCATTTTGTATAAATGGTGGGTTTTGGTGATTTTGGAAAGGTTAGAGTTTGTGATTGAAAATGGAAAATAGGGGTTTTCTATCTAAATCTCCATATGTGTATGTAGGTTCATGAGATGGGGATATTTGTATAAAATGGTGAGATTTGGACCTTGGGGTCAATATTTGGGAAAAGGGGAATAATGCCTTAATTTGGGATAAATTGGATTATTTGTAAAAATAATGGAATTAAGTGTGAAATTATGAAATTGGGGGAAAATGTGATTAAATGGTGTAGTTGGATCGATGAATCACTCACTTATGGAAAATGTAATAAATTATCCGTTTGATAAATTTATTTATCTGTTTAGAAATAATTGTTTTGGGCTATCGGTGGAGGATAGTCTTGATTGTTGTAGACATTGCATGATGATTAGGGAAATTGAAACTAATCACTTGAATTATGTCATTGAATATGACAGTTAGATTAACACATTGAATATGTGCTTTAATTAATTATTATATATGATAAAGCGTTTAAATACATTGCATGTGTATTTTGTTTGGGAGGAAATAGGGGATGGACTCCATTGACAACTAAGTTGGCCAAAGTGTCCAGGGTGAAAGTCCCGAAATCTTAAATACGTTTGAATGACGTTGACGATTGAAGTGTTAATTAAATGAGTTGTAGTCTCATTTTGAATTGTTGATGATGGAAGTGTTAATTAAATGAGTTGTAGTCTCATTTTGAATTGTTGATGATTAAAGTGTTAATTATATGGGTTGTAGTCTCATTTTGAATTGATTTGGATAAATAAAAGGAATTGGATTGAAATACGGTTGTAAATGTTGATTGGTTATGGAAAGGATGTACGTTGGTTTACCTGTGTTAAACGTTTATCAAATGCTAACGTTTTAGTTATTTCTCATATTTGGTTTAGCATATCTCTATTGGGCTTTGGCTCACCCTATATGGGACACCATTTTCAGGTACAAGTGACATGCCGCCTCCAAAGAATTAGCTTGAGAGGTTGTGGGGCTAAAGTCTCCGTTTTGGCGTTTTTATTTTGTGTTATGTGTTTTTTTTTCTAAGCCAAGGGCTTTAAATTGTAAAGGGCTCTGACCCTCTTTTGTTGAAACCAAGTGTTGACTTGGAAAGTTGTAAGCCTGTAGGACATTTACTTTTGTTGTCAACATGTAATATTTTTGTAAAGAACACTCAGATGAATGGAAACATAATATCTCTTTTACGATTTTGAATCTTATGAATGACTGATTTATGTATTATTTTGAGGGCGTTACAAAAATATTTTATTATATATAACTTATAATACTAGAGGTGTTTATGGGTCGGTTTGGTTCGGTTTGGCACTAAATTTGGAACCAACCCATTCATGACCGGTTCCAAGGTTTTAGATCCAGAACCAAACCAATCATGCACTAGAACCTACCCAACCAAATCTAACCCAACTCAATGTAACTCGGGTTAGTTCGAGTTGAAATCACAGTTCCACTATATTAAAAATAAACAAATCAATCAATAATAAATAATTAAAATATAATAGTCTTTAAAGTTTAAACATAACACAAACAAAGAGCAAAATATTATTTAATGCAAACCAATATAAATTAAATCAAACTAAAGCTTAAATATAATCCAAATAAATTAAATCCATTAATACAACTATTATAAATTAAATTAACTGTGAAATTTGATTCAAACTTCTAGTACTTATTTCTTTTACTTAATAATTATTGTATTGGGAAAATTATCAGGTGTAATTAAGTCCATTGTAATAGAACAATAAGGTAAAGATATGTCAATATAAATAAAATTTTAAAATTTATTTATATATGTATAATTAAATAGATTCGGTTTTCGGGTTTGTACGGTTTAAGCAAGGCTTAAACCAAGAACCAATCCAATCCAACTCAATCCAAAAAGGTCGGTTTGGTTTGGTTCTTCGGTTTACCGGGTAATTTGAACACCTCTAACTTACAACTCTGACTCAAATCTAAATCCAAATATGATAATGTATTTTTTATATTATGTGGCAGTTAGCGTGGCATTTCCTGTTTAATTTTAAAAACTAATTTGCTATAGAAGTAAATTGGAAGAAAAACTTAAAACATGAAGGGGCTAAAGTGACAAAAAAATAAATGTTAAAAGGCAAAGTGAGAATGTCTAAATATAAATAGGGCAAAATGTAATTTTACTCTTTTTTTATTTGTAGATATTTTTAATAATTTCTTAGAGAACTTGCATCATCGGTTTAATAATTTCTCAAGAAGGGACTTTTAGCTTCTCAATTGAAGACACATTTCTCAATAGGTTATACTTACAACACTATTCAAGACTTAAAGCCTCAACAACACCCTTGATGCAAACTAATTTGAATAATGTAATCTTCTTGAGCTAGAATATGTCCCAGATGACAGAGAAATCCTTTTAATATTTAGGTCAGTTAACTTGCTTAAATGGTTTGAGCAGGTCCTACTGGTGACCTCTACTGGAAATCCATGTAAACTTGGAAGGTTTCCTACAGTAGACATGAAAATTGCAAATTTTTGGGAATTAACAATTAACACTTAATGTAACTAAGGAGCGAAGCACCTATAATGATACCTTCTTGTGACTTAACACGCAATGAATTGGGCATCGCTACATCTTGATTGATTATGTGCTTGGACTTCATAATTTTTATTGGTTGAAAGCATTTGACCTAGTTGAGTTAGGTTCTTGTTGCAATCACTTGCATATCATCTTGTTTTGAGCTAATTTTGAGTTTTCCAGAACATAGAATAAGATATTTAGAATATTTCAGTTCCCGACTCTTCTTTAATAATGTTTTCCCATCGGATTGGAACAATATTTTTATGCAAGGTGAAACTTGAATCAATTCCATTTTCATCCACACTATTAATAATAGAATTCCTAGACTATCAGTATTTGATGAAATGAAATGTTAGCAACGTCTACTATGATGGTTAACACCTGCTAGCTGCAGCATCTAATATGAAGTACCACTACAGGAATTCACACTTTTGCCGACTAAAAATTTAGTCGGCAAAAGTCCATTTTTAGTCGGCAAAAGTTATCCGCGACTAATTTTTTTGATCGCCACTTTAGTCGCCAATTGAAAGTCACGAAAAGTAATTAGCGACTAAAAAATTTTTTAGTCAGGAAAAAATTTTATTTGCCGACTAAATTTTTGGTCACTAAATATATAATTACCGTAACTAATCCATTTTATAGCTAAAACACTTTAGTCGCCAAAAGTGATATTTTTCTGACTAAATATGTTAGTCGCTAATTATACCATTCCTTGACTAAACATGTTAGTTGCCAAAAGTAACATTTCCTGACCAAATCGGTTAGCCGTCAAAAGTAATGTTTGCACGACTAAAACTTTAGTCGGCAATAGACCTATTCGCGACCAAACTCTTTAGTTGCTAAAATTAATAATTTTACCGACTAATTATTTAGTTGCCAAATATACCCTTTTGCTGACCAACATTTTGGTCGCCAAATGTGAGTGGTCATACACCGACTAACAACTTTAATCGGCAAAAATATTACTCATCTTTCCCGACTAATCACTTGGTCGCCAAAAGAGGAAAAACAAAACCAATTTTTAGTCGCCAATTCAATTCTTTTTGTTTATCAAAATATAATAATCCATCAAATCCATTCAATATAACCTGTAATTTGCAAGAATCATTTAAACCAACAAAATCAACTAAATCATGAACATCCAACAAAATACATAAACCATCAAATCCTTAATCTTTTTAATTAAAGTCATCAATTATTATAAGTTTACATCCACAAGTAATTTCAAACTACATAACCATTCAATTAAAAGTCATGTAATCTATATAATCATCCAATTCATGTCCATCTAACATAAAAAAATTTAAAACATAACAAGTACTTTTTATTATATTTTAAATTTTAATCCATGCTCATCTATCTAAAAATATAACTACTAGTCTATCCAAATATTTTCTATACACATCTATCCAAAAATATATAATCTTTTAAAAAATGTAACAAGTGCCAACTAATCCTGTACAATTCAGCTTCATGCATGAATTCATCCATCTGTACCAAAGAAAAACAAAAATATTGTCAGGTACTTTTTTTATGAAAATATTTGCACATCAAATGATTATAAAATTGGACAAAAAATGAAAAATATCTAAGGAAAGTAAAGGTAATATGAACAAATTAAATGACTATCAATACCATTTTATAAATAAAACAACATTCATATGTATATATCTAATCAACACTACAATTCTATCAATATCATCATTTCCAATATTTGTCATCTAGTTTTAATACCAACCACATCCCCAGACTTTTTCATTTGTGGTCTTCACTCAAATAAGGCTTTTTTTTATTGTTCTTTACAGAAATGTTAGTTTTTGTTGCTATTTCAAGAATTGTGGAAAAAGTGATGTTTTGTTGCTCTCACAAGTGTGTTTAATCTAGGCCGATGTGACTGTGATGATCTCGGGGCTGTTTGGGTGCTATTTCCAATTTTTGCCCCCATACGGCTCGTTTTTTTCCTTTTTCTCTCACATTTTTTTTTGTCTATATCTCTAACCGTATATCCTATCGATGCGCCGTTTGCTCTCACAAGTTTGTTTAATCTAGGCCTGGGTGACCGTTATGATCTAGGCCTAGGTCACTCACCTGTTATTTCAAGTCCATGTACTTCGGTCATAAAATCCAACAATGGTTTCACCAAGATCCATATCCTCAAATAATTCCAGCATCAAACTTGATTTCCAAGCTCAAATCAAAACTACTCAATCCAAATACCATCTATTGAAAATCTCGAGCAGCTCCATGACCATATTTATTATGCAAGGTAAAAGATATAAAAGCTAAATTCTATCAGAACTTTTCAAAAACAAAAAAAGGTGTAACCTCACATAGACTCTAGATCTTGGTACCATTCTGTTCGTAAAAAGTATTTTCCATCTTGAAAAGTTACTTCTGTTGCAAGAAAATTTTCTAGCAAGATTTCATTGATAGCAAACAACTAAACTAACTGTCATAGTTCAAATAAATTTGTCAAGAAGATGATAGAATGATCTCAGAAAAGAACTATTTTACAAGCATAGATAAGAATTTTGATAGTCACAATCAACAAAAAGTATGCTCACATGAAAGAATTCTATAATTTTTGGGATAAGCTAAGAATATCAAATAATTTACATGATATCTACTTTAGAGTTCATAAGCATACCTCTTCCTCAAGTACTGCATGGCGAGCAATACCAGCTTTCATTGCTTTAGTCTTTTCCGATTTGCCAAACAGTAGAGAGAATTCCATTTGTTTTTCACACCATTCCTAATGTTAACATGAAATGAAGACGAATGTGAGATAAATCTAATCAATTTCCTTGCACCAAAACTAAAAGAAAAAAAATAACATTTCCATGTTAAGAAAAAATTTCAAAAAAAAAAAAATGACAACATTTATATACAAAATCATAATGTGAAAATGATTACTAGGTTTTCAAGAGTCAAGGATGCCTTATTCTTATAGGATTACGGATTAATGCAGTGACAGCTAATAATTAACTTGAGTGCACACAACTACTAAAATATATTAATTTATATTTTCAAGTCCTAAAGAACCACCCACATTTTTCTCTATTTCCCTCACCTTTTCCTTTCCCTTTCAAATTCCTATCCAAATTCACGATCCAAACATAACCTAAATAATTCTAGAAAATATAAAGTCTTTTTTGCCAAATTCTGTGTACTAGCTTAATAAACTGCAACCAGAAAATACTTATAATAAATTGTAGATCAGTAAATTACAAAATTCACTGTATAGAGTGCCATAAAAAAATGCATAATTTGTTATAAGATTCTGATATTCACGGACCTTCATTGAAAACTAGTGGACATCTGGCCACGTCTGGATTTGTTATAACAGTCTCACTACAAGATTATAATTTGTTATAAGATTATAATTTGTTGTAAGATTCTCACTACAAAACTTCTAGATTTGGTCACTATCAAAACAAGCGTGATCATCTTTTCAATTTTAACAGAGATTCTATGTACATTAGGCATGTAACCTCAATGGACATCTGGGAACTTCAGACCACTAAATGGGCTATAAAGACAAGGGGCGTTTTGAACAAATTTGAACTCTCAAAACCTAGTGACATGTCGTACATGTGGGAGTTCTGAGAGGTGTTATGACCAATGCAGATACAGTTCCATTATAAAATATGCACACTAGTGATATGTCTAAAAAATGAGTCCTACAATTTAACAATAAAAAGTACCCAGATTGAGAAGAATGAGAATAGAACTCATATTAGACTCCAAATTGTAGCAATGCATCTGAGATATAATTAAAAATTTGGAACCAAAGGGCCTAGATGGGCTTGGACCCTTGGAAGATTCCACATAAAGATTGCTGAGGAAAAAAAGAGGAAAACACTTCTTATATTTTTGGAAACACCATGGCACATAACATGAACTAATGCATATCGAACCAAGTATGAATATTTGGCATGAACACTGCCAGAGGAATGATACAGTTGAATCTGAACTCTTTCACATAATTCATAAAGGATTTATTGTTTTTGATTAAGTGCCAGGGCTGTAAGGACATGAAACATGGGGGACATGTGGATGGTATGTCTAAAAAAATATTCAGAAATAATGCACAGAAAAAACACTAACAAATAATTGATGTGACACATTGGGTATAGTACAATCATATAATCCTACTTACCAATGGGTTCGGGCAAACTCAGATGTCTACAAAGGCCATCAATCCCAGCAGCAATTATAGCAGCCAGCCCCAAGTGTGGATTTGCACACCCATCAAATGCTTTAATCTCAAAGTTGCTCACAACACCATTTGGAACCCCAGGTGGGCATGCAGTTCTCAGGGGTGCTTCTCTGTTCTCTTTTCCCTAGCACTGGCATGCTCCACTCCACACATTGGGCACTATGTGATCATAACTACATTCCAATAACAGTTGAACAAGGAAATTAGAGAAAACAAACTATATTATTTTTTGTTAATTTAATACACATCTATTTGAAGTTCAAAAGCCCAACAACGTACTAAAATTTTGATCCTTCAAACTGCATAAATTTGGAAGTGAAAAAATGGGCAAAAAGAATTTGCACAGAAGGGCATTATTTAAATTTAGCAAAAAGGGAGCATCGACAATTAGAATAAGTGTCAAAAGTGCACCCTCACTTTACAAGCTAGCTATTGGGGTTGAGTTTTACACAAGATCATATCACACAAACAACTTATGATAAGAATAGGAAAAGAATACATGTATTTTTTAAAAATAAGTTACATATTCTGCTGAAAATTGAAATCCTTCAATTCATCAAAAATTGAATTTCATTCAAAATTTCAAACATCTTATCTGTCCTTTCATGTTTCTAGACCAACGAGTTCTACATAAAAACTTCTAGATTAGAAAAAGGTCCGTGCACAAAAATTAACAAATTCGAGTCTGCAGGGAGAAGTAGAAATGCAAGGATCTGTTTGTTTCAATTCAAATGATTAACTGGGAAAAAAGTCTTTTGCATAATAGTGGCTCCAGAAATTATTGTAAGATATCTGCTTTCTTCATGTAGGACTGAAAGCGATGGAAACATCACCTTGAAAGGTTTTCCTCAAGATCAATAGTACACCCATCAAATTTCCAAATATAACTGCATGCTTAAAAAATAATTTTATGTAGACAAGATATTTTAACAAAACTGGTAAAAATGCATACTTCTCTGTTAGTACCTAACTACCTATTCATATGGGTTCAACTCTGACACATGTTTTGCACAAGAATCATCAAAATTATACGAAAAAAATTAAAAACCTGTTTGGAAGTGGTGCCGTAAAGGCCAGAATTGAAGGAAGATGATTTAAAACCCCTGCCATGAACTCTTCTTCAACCGTGGACATTCCATGCTTAGAGTGTCCACCAGATGCCATAAATATATTTTTCACATTTTCCCACAAACTGAGATGCACAAACATCATCTAATGCATACCTGGGGCAAACAAAAAAATGGAGAAAACAGTTAAGAGACCTAGCTTGAAGGAGAAAATTCTGCAGGTGAGGAAATGAGTAAAGCTCAACTTTGAGTGAGTATTTTTAACACTGATTGATCCTCTTGCAGAGGATTTATGAACTATTACAACAAAACATAAATAATAACTGAATTTTATTTTATTTTTTACAATTAATTATAACTTCAAAGCCGTATTTCTTACCCTTAAGGTCTTTTTTCTAAAAAAAATTTCTGGCTAAATTACACTAACACCCTTGAAGTTTTTGACAAGGACACCCTTCAGGTTTCTAAAATAACACTAACACCCCTTGTCAAAAATGTTGGCCTAATGACGTTAACAGAACAAGTGGAATCACATTCTTACCCTCTTGCAAAATCATATTTAACAAAAAGCAGTCACATATTGTATAGTGCAGAAACCTTAGAACGATTCAATCAGCCATCGCACTAGCTCTCGGAAATGATACAGAAAAAATCCTGCGGTCATTTAGCATGGTAGGTTTGACATATAGGGTACATAAAGGATATGACATATATGTAGATGATTACTGATGAAACAATAAAACACAAGGCAAAGGAAAATGTTTGCTCAATACAAACAATAAACAAAGATATTCATTTTTTCCCCTTTAATCCAAAAGAATAATGTTTATCATACTTCTTACATCATCATATGGATAGAACAATCTCCTCACTGTTCATCCAAACCATTATAGGATTCTTACTACTAAACAATGAAAAGTGTAAAAGAAGAAGAACAAGTTGACTGTATTTTGAGCATAGAAAGAAGATAATTGTTTTTAGAAAAAAATTCAAGAAAATTGAAGAAAGTTGGGAAAATGTGGGTAAAATTGGACAAATATCCCTATGATCTTGTCATTTACAGCCGCATAGGAGGAAGAATAAAATGAGTAAGAGAACCCAACTCCAATTGGTGTCTCCAAATACAACATATTTGTTTCTGTGGATCAATAAGCACACCAATCACATGAAATCAAATCTTAGAAGCCAAATCATCTATATAACTTGTAAGGGTATATATAAAGTATAGTATAGTATAGTACCTCTGTTCCAGCTATATTCATTCCTGACCAGTGCCTTCCCACTAGGCCTAAACGGTCCATTTTCAGAAAATGCCCCAACCCCCAATGAAGAACAACCTGGCCCTACCACCAAAATAAAAATCAAAATTTAAAAAAAATTAAAATTAAAACTAAATACCCATAATGTGGGTGTGTATGAGGAACTGAGAAGTTGGAGTACCTCCATTTAACCAGATAACAAGAAGCTTGAAAGCCGGATTTGATTTAGCTTCAAGAACTAGAGCTTTCTGTTTCTTGGCATCAACGGTCACATACCCAGAAAATTGCTGGTGACTGACTTGGGGTTGGCCAGGTAGTTGATGAATTCTGTCTGATGCAGAGAGGGAAGATGAAGAAGAAGACTCTACTACTTCCATGGAAAGGGTAATTAGCTGTAACAGAGATGGGGTATGGATCTACAATCTGTGTGGATCACTCACAGATCTGTGTGGATCGACTCAGATCTCGACCTACGGTTGTCAGACCTACGCCGGAACATGGCTGACGCCGCCGTATCTCACAGCATCGGCTAGGGTTTACGATCTGAACTCTGTGTGTGTGTGTGTGTGTGTGTGAGAGACAGAGAGAGAGAGAGAGAGAGAGAGAGAGATGAAATAGAAGATGTAGGGAGAGACGGTGGTTCTAGTGGTAAAGTAGGTGAGGAGGAGGCGCGTCGCCAGAGGGAAGGGGAGGCGGTGGTTCTGTTCTGTGTATTTTAAAGAGGGAGAGGAATGGGTTTAAAGAGAGATGAGGTTTGGTCGTGAAGGAGAATCTGTGTGAGAGAGAGTGAACAATATGTTTTTGTTTAAACAGAGAACAGGCGGGCGTTATTTCTCTCTAAAATTTTTACACCTTTGGCGACCAAAAATAAATTTGGTCACCAATTAATTTTATAAATCATTTGAAATGACTTCCTCAAAATATTTTTGTTTGCGACAAAAATATTTTTTAATCGTTGAAAATAAATTTTTGGCCACCAAATTTTTGGTTGCCAAAGATAAAATTAAAATTTTTGTTTTTCATTCGGCGACTAAATAATTTTAGTAGTCAAAACTAAATGTACAACGACTAATACATATTTCAGTTGCTGAAAATAAATTTTTGGCAACCAAATTTTTGGTTGTCAAAGATAAAATGTAATTTTTTATTTTTCATTCAGCGACTAAATAATTTTGGTAGCCAAAACTAACTATACAGCGACTAAAACATATTTTAGTAGCTGAAAATAAATTTTTGGCAACCAAAATTTTGGTCGCCAAAGATAAAATGTAATTTTTTTATTTTTCATTCGGCGACTAAATAATTTTAATAGCCAAAACTAACTATACAGCGATTAAAAAAAATTTTGGTCACCAATTGTGCCATTTTTAGCAACTAAAATATATTTAGTCACCAATAATCAATATACCCCGACTAAAAAGAATTAGTGGCTAAATCTTGTACTTTTCCCGACTAAAATAATTTTTGGTCGCCAATTCCACAACTTTTGGCACTTATAAGTATTTAGAGGTAGATTGACAGAGAGAAAGAGATTGTGTGTGTGAGAGAGAGATTCATACCGCTCTTGTTCTTCAGATCACCATGGCAACAAAAAGAGCTTGAAACGGAGAGAATGATATCAAGAAAGACAACATCGAAGGAACGACGCATAAGACAAGGGGTTAGGGCTTGCGTATAAGAAAAGGGCCTAGAGTGCAACGTACGATGGTGACAGTGGAGAGGCGAGAACAGCCGACGGCAACGTTGATGGTGAGGTAAGGTGAGGCGAGGTAGGGTGAGGTTTGGTGGTGAAGGAGAATCTGTATGAGAGAGAGAACAATCTGATTGGTTTAAATAGAGAACAGGTGGGGGAATCTAAAATTTTCGCACCTTTGGTGACAAAATTCGTTTTTGGTCGGCAAATGCTATTATCTGCGACCAAAATATTTTAGTCGCTAAAAGTTTTTCAATCCCACTTTTTTTTTGTCTTCCCTCTTCGACTTTTGCCGATCAAAATTTTTTTTTTTGTCGCCAAATGAAAATTTTTTGTGACTAAAATAGTAAATTGGTCGCTAAAAATCACTTTTTAGCAACAAAATATTTTTAGTCGGTAATAGTGTCAAGTTTTAGCTACGAAATTTTTTTTGGTAGGCAGATGTCAATTTTTTGCGACCAAAATATTTTTAGTCGACAAAAGTGTTCAGCAATTGTGTATTTTCTTGTACTTCAGATTCCATCAATTCTATCAAAAGAAATACATAATAAGAAACAGAGCAAGATTCAATTTTCAAAGCATAGATCAAGTCAACTGTAGTAACAGTAAGTCTAATCTATGTGAGAGAGAGAACAATCTGATTTGTTTAAACAGGGAACAGGCAGGGACAATATTAAATGGTTTCCCTCTAAAATTTTCACACCTTTGGCGACAAAAGTTGTTTTTGGTCGGCAAATGTTAATAATTGGTGACTAAAATTTTGTTGTAGCCAAAGCTTAATTAACGGCGACTAATATATTAGTCGGCAAAAAAAATTAATTTGGCGACTAACTTTTTTTTGGTCGGAAAAAATAAATATACGACGACTAATATTTTTTTGGTAGTTGAAAATAAGTTTTTGGCGACCAAAATTTTGGTCGCCAAAAATAAAAAATAATTTTTTATTTTCCATTTGGCGACTAAAATATTTTTAGCCGCTAAAAATAAGTTTTTGGCGACCAAAATTTTGATCGTCAAAGATAAAAAATAATTTTTTATTTTCCATTTGGCGACTAAATAGTTTTAGTAGCCAAAACTCAATATACGACGACTAAAATATTTTTAGTCCCTAAAAATAAGTTTTTTTGGCGACCAAAATTTTGGTCGGCAAAAGATAAAAAATAAATTTTTATTTTCCATTCGGCGACTACATTGTTTTAGTAGCCAAAACTCAATATATGGCGACTAAAATATTTTTTGTCGCTAAAAATAAGTTTTTGCCGACCAAACTTTTGGTCGCCAATTCCACAACCAACTTATTTTTTACCTTTCGCGACCAAATTTGTAGTTGGTCACCAAAACCATACCACTTTCTGCGATCAACTCATTTTCTAGTCTCCAAAATATGACCTTCTGCGACCAACTCATATATGGTCGCCAAAAATAATGATCATTCGCGACTAATTAATATTTGGTCGCCAAAAGTTAACTTTTAGCTACCAACTTTTATATTGGTCGCGGAAAGTGGTCGCTAAAAGTACAGATTCTTGTAGTGTAAGGTTAGCTAATAAACCGGAATAAGAACACATGTGTTTTCAAAAACAACATATCATGTTAGTAAAGGCCGATCTTTGATCGGGCGAGCAGGGGTGCTCATTGCATGACCTTCCCCTCTCGTACCCAAGTTCCCGAATCGAGGCAACTTTGGTAATGACGGACACGTGGCCTTAGGCACGAGTCAAAGTTTCCTAAATTTTTCCAAAAAAAAATATTTAGGTGGCGACTCTAAAATCTGGCAAAGCAATCCATGTTTGGTGCTTTTTGATTAAAATCGATTTTCCAAAACGATTTGTCGGATTTGGACTCTTTGGTGATTTATTAGTCTTACATTACACTTTGTGAGATTAGATTCAGAACCATGACAGGAGTCCGAACTGTAGTAGCTAGAACCACAATTCGTGCCCTTGCGCGCAGAGCGGAGTTCGGGCGGTCTACAGATGGCCGAGGCCTAGAAAGAACTCTAGGATGCCTTGGCCACAAAGGAGGCCGATATCAAGGCTACTGATGAAAAGGCATATGCCGAGGGTGCGGCCGATGTCAAGGAGGACTACAAAAAGCAAGTGAAACAGACATGCAACAAGGGTTTCACCCTTGGTTGAATGGCTGCCCTCAAAAAGCTAGATGTCCTCGAGGACTTCCCCCTCCGGAATGCTGGTGACATCCTTTTTCCATTTCCCCTTCTTCCAAGCGAATCCGAAGACAACTTTGTGTCCGAGGAGGAAGCTTTGGTTAGGAAAAAGAAGGGTGAGGAGACTGTTGGGGCCAAGTCCCCTACTCTGAATGAGCAAATCTTGGACTTGACTCAGGATGAGGAGGGTGAGGAGGTCTCCAAAGACGCTACTCCTGAGAAGGAAACATCGGACGCACCTATTGCCGACAAGAGCCTCAACCAAACCCTTCAAGAAATCGATGCCGAGCTCACGGCTGAAAAGGCCGTCGAAATGTCTTCTCAGTAGTCTTCCGAACTCTAGACCCAACTAGCCAGAGACGCCGAAGAGTCTTAGTTTGATGTTTTTCTCTTTTTTCTGTACCTTGTACTTTCTTCTTTCTTTGAAACAATGTAAGCTCTTCATGTGGCCGATGTGCCTTTCTTTTGAATGTAAATACAATTTCCTCTTTTGAATGCTTGTATGTTTGTCTTTTTTATATGACTCTATACTTAGAATAATTTGGATGTCTTCAACATACACCTTAGTCTGTGCAATCTTCTCGGGGTGATGCCCCTCGGTCAAAAATAGACGTTTTTATCTCAGCAAGTACATAAGTACTTCCTTCATTACAACCTTAGTTTAACTTCAACTTGTAAATTTTTCTAAAAAATTTCAACAAGTGTTTAACCATGACCTCGGTTTAACTTCAACTTGTAAATTTTTTTCAAATTTCAACAAGTGTTAAACATGACCTCGGTTTAATTTCAACTTATAAATTTATTTTTCTCAAATTTCAACAAGTGTTAAACATGACCTCGGCTTAAACTTCAACTTGTAAATTTTTCTCAAATTTCAACAAGTGTTAAACCAATCTTCCAAGCATTATTTTCCAGTCCTCTGCCCCCTAATGTGAACCTAAGTTCCACTTGGGTTGTCATTTAAGCCTGGGGCTGTGACCTTGTTGCAGAGGTCAGATTCAAGCAAAGACTGGCCGAGGTAAACAACCTCGGCTTCTTTGTTAATCTGACTGATATGTACTTAGTTCCAATCTGAGTTTGATTCTGTCAATATGACAAGTCTAGGTTACCCTAACTTAGTTTAACTCAATTATATGCAAGTAAAAGTTCTACTCTGCCATATAATAAGTCTAAGTTATTCGTCATGTTTCGCTTAGAAACATCGCCAACTTAGTTCAACTCTATTATACGCAAGTAAAAGTTCTACTCTGCCATATAATAAGTCTAAGTTATTCGTCATGTTTCGCTTAGAAACATCGCCAACTTAGTTCAACTCTATTATACGCAAGTAAAAGTTCTACTCTACCATATAATAAGTCTAAGTTATTCGTCATGTTTCGCTTAGAAACATCGCCAACTTAGTTTAACTCTATTATATGCAAGTAAAAATTCTACTCTGCCATATAATAAGTGTAGCAACCCTCACCTTACTCTTGTCATACTTGCATACATCCATGCATGATCTTGTCTTGTTATGTTGTTTTGCAAGTTTTGCCTTGCCTTGTTTTGTTTAAGTGTTGCTTGCATGATTTTGTTCCTTGTTGGGTGTGTAGCCGAGGTCACCTTGAGCTTAGTTCACCTCTAAACCTTTGTACTTAGAACTATTTTGGAACCACTTGGTCGACCCCCATCTTCACCCGGGCATGTTTGCCGAGATGTTTTGCACTTAGTGATCCTTGTCCTTGGGCAGGTATGGCCTAGACCGAGGTGTGGCACACCCCGGCCAAGGTGTGGCATAGCTTAGTCAAGTGTCGTCCTCCCTAACCGATGTCTTTGTTATCCTGTTGCCGATGCTTTAACTTTAGCCGATGTCATTCTTGCCGATGTGTCTTGCCGTAGCTTGCTGCATACGCTTTGTCTTAGACTTGTCTTATCAATCAATCACCTTTTGAGTTGAACCAACCCAGTAGCGCCACATGTCCGAACTGATTGTTAAGACAGCCGGCAGACCTAGAAACAAATCATTTTGTCTCAAATATTTGCCTTTAGAAAGAGAAGCTCTAGAGAAAGGAGGAGAAGTTCTTGAGTGAGAATAGATCTTCCAAGCTTGATCTTCGAGGTTTGAACCGTTGGATTCGAGTTTTCAGGTTAGAATCTTAATCTATTCTGGCTGTTGTTATTGATCATCTAGCTACATTGCATGCTTGGATTTGTTTTGCATGTCATGCATCGATTTGAAGTTGGTTTCGGAAGAGAAAAATAGTATTCATGTGTTCTTGAAGAAAAGTCTCGTTTTGATCCGAAAGTTTGGAACACTAGAACCATGTTTTTGTGTTTGTTCTTGCATGATCTTCTTGTATGGGTACCCAGGTCCATGTTTCGAACTCATGGCATGAAATCTCTAATTTTTGTAACAAGTTACGATCTTGCATTCATCTTTCTCATGATCATGTTCATCATGTTCTTCATGTTCTTCAAAGGGAAACCCAGGTTTTCCCGACTTTGCTTTTGAATGAGGCCATCGGGACCACACCTCGGCAAGGAGGTGTAGGACCTCGGCAAAGACCTGGTTGGTACCCAGTTTGTTTTCATGAGACGGGAGCAGTGTTTAAACTCCCAGCATGTTTTGCTGTGCTATTGACTTGGATCTGGCGAGAACGCCCGGATCATTTACTTGCATGTGAAGTTTGTTTTGAGAATGTGATTGCCGTGTGATTGTAGGACCTTGATCCTTGCTTTGAGCCTACACCTGAAGAACTAGGAGAGTGGTATTTTTAATAAAGCTATGTTATACTGTTTGATAAATCTTGCTTTGCTTTGTTTTGACGAAAGTATTTGTTAAGCATGAATGAATAGCTCTGTCTTGATGTATCAAGTATAAGCTTTGTTTTGATGTCATCCTTGAAAAGTCCCTTGTGCTGGAGGACTCTAAACTTTCGCAGCACTAAGTATAAAAGGATACGGTCCTTTCTTGGAAAGACTATCGTGTTAAAGCGGGCTACGGGCCTAAGTAACACAAGACCATCGTGTTAAAACGGGCTACGGGCCTAAGTAACACAAGACCATCGTGTTAAAAGGAGCTACAGGCTTAAGTAACACAAGTCCCTTGTGCTGGAGGACTATAAACTTTCGCAGTACCTTTGACTAATCGATTACAGATCGTGCAGCCTTTGTTTTGCCACTGACGGTTTACCGCGTAGATTTGTTTGTTCGAAAAGCTTGATTTGTGTTTTGCCGATGCCAGTAAGCATCCCTTGAGACTTGTAAGACTTGATAGATGAATACGGTTCATCTCTTGCTTGATAAAGTTTTGATGTGTTTTGCTTTGAAAAGATCTCGGATAATAATCGTATGGTTTGGCATGTTTTGATTTTGAAAGACTTCGGCTATATTCATGCAAAAACCTTTATTACTAGTACCATTCACTGAGTATCCAAACTCACCCTCTATATATATATGTAGGTGATGAGCAGGACGTCGGCGACGCCTAGATGTGTTTTTGAAAGCTTGTTTTGGATCCGTGATTTTGTCGGCTTTGTTTTGTATTCACGTCGGCGATGTCATTTTTATGTCGGCAATTCTTGAAAATTATGCTTCTTGGCTTGTATTCGCTGTATTTTGTATATGTCGGCTTGAGAAGCCTTTTGACCAAGATGTAATACGTATTTTACCTTGTTGTATTCAAGTTTGTAAAGTCATGTAAAGATGTATGCCGTTCCATTTGATCTATGCACTACTCTTAGGGACCACTTGTATTTCAGATTATCGCTTCCGCATTTGTGAGCCCTGTTTATTATACTCTGATTGTGTTAAACTTTTGATAGTTGGCCTTCGGTAATCTCGGATTACTGGCCATCACGGCACCAAACTACTAGGGGCGGTTTGGGGTCGTGACAGAATGGTATCAGAGCACAAGTACCTCGGTATACGTTATTCACACACTTTGAGTCCTAAAGAGCATAGGATTTCCCTTAGAAAGATGTTAGGATTGCATCATGGTGCCTGCTATTTGAACGAGGTGTGCATTGTCTTGACATACCTATTTGTTACTTGCCTACGTGGTTATTTGCTTATTTGTTTTAAAGTCACACTTTGCATGCTCATAGCATCATGAGGAGAGGTAGACCTCCAATTGGCCGGGATCAGCCCGAAGACAGATTGGACAGACTGGAAAGATTAGTTGAAGGTTTGGCCCACGAGTTGAGGTAGACAAGACAGCAGTACGCTAGTGCTACGTCGACTCAGGCCGAGCAGACCAACGGTCGAAATGTAGTTCTGCCTCCACCTCCTCCAGTGCCGCAAGTTCCTCCGCAGCCAGCCTTATATGGGGATGACACAATAGCTTTGATTAGGGAGTTCAAGAAAATGAAACCACCGAGATTCTCTGGGGGTATAGAGCCGATGAAGGCTGAGGCGTGGGTTTTGGAAATGGAAAAGTTGTTCGAGATCTTTCTTAGCACCGACGCTCAAAAGGTGACATTGGCAGCATTCACGTTAGATGATGACGCTCGCAGATGGTGGATGATGGTCCGAGAACGCAATCCAGACTTGACCTGGACCCGATTCTTGGAGTTGTTCTACAACAAACACTTTCCCCTAAGTGTTTGAAACCGCAAGGCTACCGAATTCCAGACTTTGACACAAGGCAATCGGACAGTGGCGGAATACGACCGCGCTTTTACTGAATTGGCGAGGTTTGCACCTCACATAGCCAATGATGAATACATGAAGGCTAGGAAGTTCGAGAGTGGGCTTCGCGGACCGATTCAAGACCGGGTTAACTTGCATAATATGCCAACCTACGCCGAAGTGTTGGACAAAGCCATTTTAGCCGAAGCTAACCTGAATTGATACCAGAGCTCGGGGGAGAACCAGCGAAAGAGACAGAACTATGACAATCGCCGAGCACCACTGGGCACCAAGAAGAAGACGAACATGGGCAGTACTGGTAACCTAAGGCAGGAAGGTAATGCTAAACCGACGTGTTCGGATTGTGGGAAGCAACATTTCAGGGTCTGTCGTCGGACGTCCGGAGCTTGTTATGAATGTGGCGAAATGGGTCATTATGTGAAAGATTGCCCTAAAACAAAGGTTGATAACAACAAGAAAGGTGAGAATACCTCGGGTTCCGTCCAGAAGGGTAATGTTGGAAAAGGGCAGATGAGACAGGGCAGAGTGTTTGCGCTAGTACCAGGGGACACTCAGAATGCTGAGACAGTGGTGTCAAGTATGCTCCTAATTTGCTCCCAAAATGCCTATATGTTTATTGATTCGGGTTCTACGCATTCGTTTATATCTGCTAAGTTTGCCGAGAAGATTAATAGAGAACTAGAACCCCTTGATTATGTATTATCTGTGTCTACTCCATCTGGGAGATCTATGATTGTTGCATCCATTTATAGAGCATGTGTTGTTGTGATTGGGAATGTTGAATTGTTAGTAGATTTAATGCCTCTGGACATAACTCATTTTGACGTTATACTGGGAATAGATTGGTTAGTCGCGAATCATGCATCTATTAATTGTGTTTCGAAAAGTGTCACACTGAAACCCCCAAACCTAGCCGAGGTTATTTTCCAGGGTAAAGGGATAGTGCCCCCACCATACTTGATTTCGTCCATTAAGGCCTACAAGTTAATTCAGAAAGGGTGTCGAGGCTACTTGTGTAGTATACTGGTTGATCAGAATGGAAATGTTAATTTAGCCGACATCCCAGTTGTTAGTGAATTCCCCGACGTCTTCCCGAACGAATTGCCTGGCCACTTAGCCGATAGAGAAATAGAGTTTACTGTTGACATCATGTCGGGAACACAGCCGATCTCCAAAACACCCTATAGGATGGCCCTAGCTGAACTTAAGGAATTGAAACTACAATTACAAGAATTGTTGG
>NW_021025291.1:520904-581138 GCF_004153795.1 Camellia sinensis
AGAGGTTTTCAACCCCCCAGACTGACGGGCAAACGGAAAGAACCATTCAGACACTTGAGGACATGCTCAGAATGTGTGTACTGGATTTCAAGGGAAGTTGGAATCGCATCTGCCATTAGTAGAATTCGCGATACAACAACAGTTATCAAGCCAACATTAGAATGGCGCCGTACGAAGCTTTGTATGGAAGGGAGTGCAGGTCGCCGATATGTTGACCGAGGTGGGAGATACAGCTTTGATTGGCCCCGAGTTAGTTCAAGAACGACCGAAAGATTAAGCTCATTCAGCAGAGGATTAGGACCGCGCAGAGTCGACAGAAGAGAGTTATGCCGCGACCAGAGGAGAAGGGAGCTAGAATTCGAGGTTGGGGATCATGTATTTTTTAAGGATCTCGCCGATGACCGGAGTTTCAAGATTTGGAAAGAAAGGTAAATTAGCACCCCGATATATTGGACGCGTTTTGAAATTCTTGAAAGGATCAACCCCGTTGCTACAGACTTGCTTTGCCGCCAGATTTAAGCCAAGTCCACAATGTGTTTTATGTTTTGATGTTGAGGAAGTATATCTGAGATCCACTACATATAATCGATCATTTCTGGGATTTGCGGTTAATGAGGATTTGGGCTACGAGGAAAAACCAATGAGGATCATGTGAAGGCAAGTGAGGCAGTTGAGAAACAAATCGATACCAATGGTAAAGGTCGAATGGAAGGAGCATTATGGCACAGAAGCCACGTGGGAAAAGGAAGAGGATGTGAGAATCCGTTATCTGGAGTTGTTTATAGAGCAAGGTAAATTAAGTTTGGGGCCAAACTTCTTTAAGGGGGGTAGACTGTAGCAACCCTCACCTTACTCTTGTCATACTTGCATACATCCATGCATGATCTTGTCTTGTTTATGTTGTTTTGCAAGTTTTGCCTTGCCTTGTTTTGTTTAAGTGTTGCTTGCATGATTTTGTTCCTTGCTGGGTGTGTAGCGAGGTCACCTTGAGCTTAGTTCACCTCTGAACCTTTGTACTTAGAACTGTTTTGGAACACTTGGTCGACCCCATCTTCACCCGGGCATGTTTGCCGAGATGTTTTGCACTTAGTGATCCTTGTCCTTGGGCAGGTATGGCCTAGACCGAGGTGTGGCACACCCCGGCCAAGGTGTGGCACAGCTTAGTCAAGTGTCATCCTCCCTAGCCGATGTCTTTGTTACCCTGTTACCGAAGCTTTAACTTTAGCCGATGTCATTCTTGCCGATGTGTCTTGCCGTAGCTTGCTGCATACGCTTTGTCTTAGACTTGTCTTATCAATCAATCACCTTTTTGAGTTGAACCAACCCAGTAACGCCACGTGTCCGAGCTATTGTTAAGACAGCGCAGACCTAGAAAACAAATCATTTTTGTCTCAAATATTTGCCTTTAGAAAGAAGAAAGCTAAGCTCTAGAGAAAGGAGGAGAAGTTCTTGAGTGAGAATAGATCTTCCAAGCTTGATCTTCGAGGTTTGAACCGTTGGATTCGAGTTTTGAGGTTAGAATCTTAATCTATTCTGGCTGTTGTTATTGATCATCTAGCTACATTGCATGATCGGATTTGTTTTGCATGTCATGCATCGATTTGAAGTTGGTTTCAGAAGAGAAAAATAGTATTCATGTGTTCTTGAAGCAAAGTCTCGTTTTGATCCGAAAGTTTGGAACTAGAACCATGTTTTTGTGTTTGTTCTTGCATGATCTTCTTGTATGGGTACCCAGGTCCATGTTTCGAACTCATGGCATGAAATCTCTAATTTTTGTAACAAGTTATGATCTTTGCATTCATCTTCTTCATGATTATGTTCTTCATGTTCTTCAAAGGGAAACCCAGGTTTTCCCGACTTTGCTTTTGAATGAGGCCATCGGGACCACATCTCGGCGAGGAGGTGTAGGACCTCGGCAAAGACCTGGTTGGTACCCAGTTTGTTTTCATGAGACGGGAGCAGTGTTTAAACTCCCAGCATGTTTTGCTGTGCTATTGACGTGGATCTGGCGAGAACGCCCGGATCATTTACTTGCATGTGAAGTTTGTTTTGAGAATGTGATTGCCGTGTGATTGTAGGACCTTGATCCTTGCTTTGAGCCTACACCTGAAGAACTAGGTGAGTGGTATTTTTAATAAAGCTATGTTATACTGTTTGATAAATCTAGCTTTGCTTTGTTTTGACGAAAGTATTTATTAAGCATGAATGAATAGCTCTGTCTTGATGTATCAAGTATAAGCTTTGTTTTGATGTTATCCTTGAAAAGTCCCTTGTGCTGGAGGACTCTAAACTTTCGCAGCACTAAGTATAAAAGGATACGGTCCTTTCTTGGAAAGACTATCGTGTTAAAGCGGGCTACGGGCCTAAGTAACACAAGACCATCGTGTTAAAAGGAGCTACGGGCTTAAGTAACACAAGTCCCTTGTGCTGGAGGACTATAAACTTTCGCAGTACCTTTGACTAATCGATTACGGATCATGCAGCCTTTGTTTTGCCACTGATGGTTTACCGCGTGGATTTGTTTGTTCGGAAAGCTTGATTTGTGTTTTGCCGATGCCAGTAAGCATCCCTTGAGACTTGTAAGACTTAATAGATGAATACGGTTCATCTCTTGCTTGATAAAGTTTTGATGTGTTTTGCTTTGAAAAGATCTCGGCTAATAATCGCATGGTTTGGCATGTTTTGATTTTGAAAGACTTCGGCTATATTCATGCAAAAACCTTTATTACTAGTACCATTCACTGAGTATCCAAACTCACCCTCTCTATATATATGTAGGTGATGAGCAGGACGTCGGCGACGCCTAGATGTGTTTTTGAAAGCTTGTTTTGGATCCATGATTTTGTCGGCTTTGTTTTGTATTCACGTCGGCGATGTCATTTTTATGTCGGCAATTCTTGAAAATTATGCTTCTTGGCTTGTATTCGCTGTATTTTGTATATGTCGGCTTGAGAAGTCTTTTGATCAAGATGTAATACGTATTTTACCTTGTTGTATTCAAGTTTGTAAAGCCATGTAAAGATGTATGCCGTTCTATTTGATCTATGCACTACTCTTAGGGACCACTTGTATTTCAGATTATCGCTTCCGTATTTGTGAGCCCCGTTTATTATACTCTGATTGTGTTAAACTTTTGATAGTTAGCCTTCGGTAATCTCGGATTACTGTCCATCACGGCACCAAACTACTAGGGGCGGTTTGGGGTCGTGACAATAAGTCTAAGTTATTCGTCATGTTTCGCTTAGAAACATCGTTAAGTATCCGGTCAATCACATTACACAAGTTTAAAGATCAAGTTAAAACTTTATTACTTCTGCTAATAACAAGATAAAAAGAAATCTTATAAAACCAGAAAATCTAGTGGTAGAAAAACTTTAGATTGCAAGTATTCCAGGTCTTGGCAATTCTTTGCCTTTATAGTCCTCAAGCCGATATGCCCCATTGCCCAAGACCGAGATGATTCTATAGGGTCCCTCCCAATTCGAGCCAAGCTTGCCCTCTCTGGGATCCTTCTTGTTGCCGACAACCTTTCTCAGGTCACCAACTTGGAACTCTCGCGGGTTCACTTTCTTATTATAAGCCCTAGTAAGCTGCTACTGGTATGCCCCTAGCTGAATTGTTGTTTTCTCCCTTCTCTCTTCTAGCAAATCCAGATCTTGGGCTATAAATACATCATTAGTTCCATTCTCTACTCCCTGGGTTCTGATCCCTGGGATGCCGACCTCCTGAAGAATGACTACTTCTGTGCCATAAGCCATGGCAAATGGGGATTCCCCAGTTGATCTTCTCAGCGTAGTCCGATGAGTACACTTGGCAGTTCATCCACCCACTTTCCTTTTGCTGCTTGCAGCCTCTTCTTAATCCCATCCAAGATGACTTTGTTGGATGCTTCTGCTTGTCCATTGCTTTGAGGAAAACTTGGGGTGGAAAAATAATTCTTGATTTTGAACTTTGCACAGAAGCTCTTGATTAGCTTACTGTCAAACTGTGTGCCATTGTCAGCTATTATTGCTCTTGGGATTCCAAACATGGTGATGATGTTCTTCCATATGAAGTTCTTCACATCAACGTCCCAAATCTTGGCAAGGGGTTTAGCCTCTACCCATTTGGTCAAGTAATCTGTTACTACCAGCAGGTACTTCCTTTGTCCAGTTGTTTGGGACAGTTTTCCAACAAGATCCATGCCCCATTGGGAAAATGGCCAAGGGCTGGACACTGGGTTCAAGTCTACTACTGGTTGGTGTATCAAGGGTGCAAACCTTTGGCACTTCTCACACTTCTTGACACAGGTTTCAGCATCTTTCTGCATGTAGGGCTGCCAATACCCCCATGTAATGGCCCTATGAGAAAGTGACCTGCACCCAGCGTGGCTTCCACATACTCCTTCATGTATTTCGTACAGAAAGTCTTCAACCTGTGCAGGATGCACACACTTCAGAAGGGGTCCAATAAAGGATCTTCTATAGAGATGGCCTTCTGCTGTCAAATTGAATCTTGCCAAATTCAGTCTGATCTTGTGCGCTTCTTTACGGTCGTATGGCAATTTTTCTTCTTTAAGGAATGCTACTATTGTATCCATCCAACTTGGTCCCATCTTCACACACATTGCTTCACGCTTTATGCTCAGTGGTTCTATGCTTGGACCTGACAAGTAGTCAACTATTATTGTTCTTGCCTCACCAGGCTTCATTGCACTAGCCAGGTTGGCCAGAGCATCGGCATGGCTGTTGTCATCTCAGCTTACCTACTATAGTCGGCAATTTTGAAATAAGGCTACCAGTCTGCCTACTTCCTTTGCGTAGGCCGACATCCGTTCATCTCGGGTTGCAAATTCCCCTATTGCCTGATTAACTATAAGCTGGGAGTCACAAAAGACTATTACCTCGTCGGTTTCCATGGTTGCTGCTAGTTTTAGTCCTGTGATCAGCGCTTCATACTCTGCTTCATTGTTTGAGGCCTTAAACCCCAAACGAATGGATTATTCTAGTATCTGCCCATCTGGCGATACTAGTACTACTCCTGCCCCCGCTCCTTGTCGGTTTGAACTCCCATCCACAAACAACCGGAAGGAGTCGCCGATGTAAATACTGCAGGGCTTGAGTTTCTCTTTGTTCCTTTGCTCTGTTGGCCCCTGCTGGGTTTTTTCTTGCTCACCTGGACATCGCACACCTTGGCTCAACGGAGCCCGATGTGTGATGGAACCTGGTGTGAACTCGGCCACGAAGTCGGCCAAAACTTGGCCTTTGATTGTTGTTCTGGGTCTAAATTCCAAGTCATATTGGCCCAAGGCCACTGCCCATCTGGCTATTCTGCCTGTCAGATCTCCTTGCTGCAACAGGGACTTCAAGGGGTGTTCAGTTAACACTACAATTTTGTGGGCTTGAAAGTAATGATTCAGTTTCTTGGAAGCCATTACTAAAGCCAGTTTTAACTTCACTAAGGGTAGATATCTAGTCTCTGCATCTGCAAGGATTTTACTTACATAGTAAACAACCCTTTGTTCTCCCTTTTCTTCTCGGATTACCACTGCACTTACTGCATGTTTTGAAACTGCCAAGTATAAGAACAGCTCCTCTCCAGGTACTGGATTTGAGAGAACTGGAGCTATGGTCAAATATTTCCTTATGTCGGTCAAGGCGGCTTCGCATTCGTCGGTCCATAAGAAATCTATGGCTTTCTTTACTAAGCTGAAGAAAGGCTTACATTTATCAGAACTTCGGCTTATGAATCTGTTCAGGGCTGCAGCCCTTCCGGTCAACATCTGCACTTGTTTTGCCGATGTTGGGCTCTTCAGTTCTAGGATAGCCTTGATCTGATCTCGGCTTGCCTCAATGCCCCTTTTGGTTACCAAATATCCTAAGAACTTACCAGACCTAACTCCAAATGCACACTTCGATGCATTGAGTCGGAGCCAATATGTTTTAAGGATGTCAAAGGCTACTTTTAGGTCAGCCAGATGACCTTCAGGTTCCTTGGTCTTCACGACCATGTCATCGATGTAAACTTCCACTGTTCTGCCAATTAGATATCTGAACATCTTGGTTACCAATCTCTGATAAGTTGCTCCTGCGTTTTTCAACCCAAAAGGCATCACTTTGTAACAATACAGCCCTTTTGGGGTGATAAACGCAGTCTTCTCCTCATCTGGCGGGTACATAGCTATCTGATGGTACCCCTTGTAAGCATCCAGGAAGCTCATCCTTCCATGCCCTAAAGTGGCATCCACCAGTTGGTCAATCTTGGGTAATGGGAAGCTGTCTTTGGGACAAGCCTTGTTCAGGCTAGTGAAGTCCACACAGACCCTCCACTTCCCATTCTTTTTCTTCACAACAACCGTAATTGATAGCCATGTCGGGTAACTTACCTCTCGAATGGCTCTGGCCTCCAGAAGTGTGTCCACTTCTTCTTCTACTGCATCAACGTGCATCAACGTCGGCCTTCTGGCTTGTTGGATTACAGGTTTGGCTGACCTGTCCACATTCAGTCTGTGACAAGTGACCTCGGGGTCAATGCCAGGCATCTCGTAAGGCGTCCAGGCAAACACCTCAATGTTTGTTCTCAATAACGCCTCCAGTTCTTTTTCTTCTTCCTCGGCCAAGCTTGAGCCGAGAAGGAAGAAGCGTTCTTCGTCCCCTTACTGGACAAGGACTTTCTTCAGGGCTTCCTTACTCTTCTCAGCTGGCTCTTTGCCGACGTCCTCCAGGACTTCCATATCTTCATTCTCAACCTCTGCTGGTTTTGTTTCCCGAATGTTACAGGTAGATTTCATTGCTGCCATGGAGCAATTCTTTACCTGCACTTGATCCTCTCTAACCTCCTCTATCCCATGCTCTGTTGGGAATTGTAGCAGCTGGTGCAATGTTGAGGGAACAGCCCCCATTGCATGCAGCCATGGTCTTTCCAAAATTGCATTGTAAGGGGAGGGGGTGTTAATTATGATGAACTCTGTCTTCACCCTCTTGGTGCCAGCCTGTACCTCTAAGCTTGTTGCTCCCAAGGGCCATGTCGACGTTCCATAGAACCCAACCATTGGGCCATTTAACTATTCCAAGTCATCTTGGTGAAGGCCAAGCTCCTTGTAACACCTGACATACATGATGTCACAAGAGCTGCCCTGGTCGACTAAGATGCGCTTCACTTGGCACTCTCCAATCTGGAGGGATATTACCAAGGCATCGTTGTGTGCATGTTACACCATCTCCAAGTCTTCCTTAGTAAAGGACACCACTGGCTCTTGGCTCTCGCCCGCCCTAGGTCTCTTTTTCCCCACCTGATATACATGCTGCAAGTGTTTTACCATTTGGGTTTCCCTCCGTATCTCATTCTCATTCACCTTTGAGTGGATCACATTGATCACTTGAGGTCCGCCTGCCTATGGTTGTGGTGCTGGTGAGGGTGGTGCTGTTGGTGCCTGGGGCAGTCTTGCTTGCCCTTCCCTTGTTCTAGCTTTATCTACCATGTCCCTTAAATGGCCCTGTCTTACCAGGTCTTCCAGATGTGTCTTCAGGGCTCTAGATGTCCAGCTTCATTATGGTAAGCACAGTGCTTGTCAAGGCTTCTTCCCATAAACTCGCCTGGTACCCTTGCTGGTGCTCTGTAGTAGGGCTAATTGCGGATTTTCTCCAAGACTTTGTAAACCGGAATTCGAAATACGGTTGTGACTGCCTGAGCAGCCCTTAATCCGATTTCTGGTTTGTTATAGCCACCATCACCTCGACCTCGCTTCGGCGAGCCATTTTTCTTCTCTGGTTTCGGTGCCTTTGTTCCCAGCGTATCCTCTTCGGCCCTGGCGTACTTCTCTATTCTGGCCATTAATTCATTCATACTTTTTGGCAGTGTTTTTGCCAATGATTTTCGGAGCAGACAATTATCTTTTAGGCCGTTCTTAAATGATACGACCGCCACCTCTTGGTTGCATTCTGGTATCCAGTTGAATACCTCATAGTACCTTTCGGCATAGACCCTCAGGCTTTCATCCTCGCCAATTTTCAAAGCCATTAGGGCATCCACCCTTAATGGTTGTAGTTTGTTCGTCACGAACCTGGCCACAAACATCTCGGCCAGGCTTTCCCAGGTTTTCACAGTTCCTTTCGGTAACTTGTGAAACCAGTCTGTTGCAATTTCTCTGAAGGATGAGGGGAACACCTTGCAAAGCAACAGCTCGTTCCCGGTGTATAACGCCATCGAGTTCAGATACAAACCGACGTGAAAGTTGGGCTCCAACTTACCATCATAGATCTAGAATCTCGGCACGCTAAACCTCTTCGGGGCTTCGAATTTGTCCAATTCTACCGAGAATGGCGTTCTCGGCTTGACTGGAGAGGTTACCTCGGCATCTTGTTGCCTCCTCTGTAGGTAATCCCTTAGGTCATCCTTGGTCCGACCAGGAGCTCAGCTAGCTCCTGACTTCAGCCTTTTAAGTGCACTACTCTCAACTTCATTATGAGCCCTCTTCGACCTTTCTCCATTAGTTGCGTCGAAGCACTACTCCTGCCCTTGAACATGCCGATGTTCTTTGGGGTCTACTTCCTTGGTGAGATGTGTCCTTCGAGATTCTTTCCTTCTAGACTCTCCTCGCCCGACCTCCCTTGAAGGCCGGTGAGAGTGTTTTTTGCTCCTAGTGTGCTGGGGGACTGTACGAACTGTTTTCTACCCATCTTGTTGGGCATCTTTCTTGGCCGCTGGAATCGGTGTATCTTGTAACAGGAACGGTGGCTGCATGACGTTGTTTTGCATCATGAAATTGATGATCGTTTGCAGGTCTTCCAATTTGTTCGCCATTCCCTTTACCTCATCGTTCCTCCCGTAGGCATCTATCCTTCCATACCTGAAAGTCGTCCTCGTTGTAATACCTGCTTCGGTCCGTTTTCTTTGGTACGTCGCCTTCCTGGCCGACGTCCTTTCCTCCGTGATTCTTATCACAAGTCTCTTCGTTGCAGTTGTCTTCTTCGACATCAAGGTCAACAAGTTTCCCACTCCCAGTAGGAGTGTCATCCCCAATCTTCTCTTTCTGTCCGTCGTTGGCCATTTATTCTCCTTTCTTTCCCATAGACGGTGCCAAATTGTGTGAGTGAATTTCTGACCACACTACCAACTTAGTATTCAACTGGAGAGCACTAGCGGAATAGATGGTGCCTGAATGACCAGCAACAGAAAGAAGAGATTCCGGCGGTGGTTCGTTCACCAGGGGGCACTCCGATGATCAAGTCAGTTATCTCTCAAAGATAGAAAAAGTGCTCAATTCACTATTTAGAGCATAAAAAGCGTACCTTAGATCCATGGGGGTGCCTCTCTTTTATAGCTAACACAAACCTAGTCCCAATAGAAGCCTAGCTTCAATGAACTTAGGATTACTGCTAATCTTGGACTCTCAGTAGGATTAGGATAAACTCTCTTAGAGTCTTATCTTTACCCAAACTGAAGTCCTCTCTCATTCTAGGACTCTTGTCCCTTATCCGCTTATTCCAGATTTCGGTTTCTTCGCAGATAACCTCGGCCTAGCCGAGATCATCTCGGTGTCATGACCAGGACACGTGGCACCTCAGCTGGCACTTTGGTGACACCTTGGCCACGTGTTGTCATTCAAAAATTATGTCCCCACAATTTGTTTGTAAAACTTTCTTCCCAATATTCAAATTACCATGTATTGATGCATTATAAACACTCGACCAAGACTTTGTATCTTCTTCATTACTTTTACAAACAGTCTCACCACAAATAATATTTGGATGCGAATTCTTTTCTTTCACAACTACAATTTCATTGCAAATTTTTACCAACTCCATGGAACTATCTTGATTTGTATATGACAATAAATCTTCATGATCATGAAGGTAAAATTTTGTTGCTAAAAACTTTTTTATTATTGACCATAAATGAATTTTGTCTTTACCTTTGCAAACTCGATAATCTTGTAATCCATTCCACCACTTCAATGCAATTTTATCAAGTTTGTAGGATACAAATATAACCTTTTTTTCATGAGGAATCTTCATGAATTCAAAGAAATTTTCAAGATCAAGCAACCAATCAAGAAAATCTTCTTTTTGAAACTTACTTGAACCATTAAAATATGAAATTTTTGCAAAATAACGTAAGCTAATAGGTTGGCCTCAGGTGAATCCTTCAACGCAATTGCTGTCAACTATTGGTTGCCTCTAGTTGACGATTTGTCCCAAATCAGCAAGTAGATTACAAATCTCATTGCGAAGTTCATGCACCTCTAGCCGATGTTCCTCAATCGCATCCCATATGGCTTCCACCCTATGATCAACATCAATAGGGATTGTGTGTTCTCCGTTGTCTTGTGTCATTGAGCTAGGGGAATCCATGCTCTGATACCACTTGACGTAACAGAATATATGGGGACTAGATATCGTTCTAGTAAACGAAAGGAGCTCTCGAATCTACGAGAAAAATAGAATTTTGAATCCACAAGAAAGAGAAAATATCTTAATATTATTGATTGAATGAATAAAGTTGTCTTTGCCATGAGGTTTACATAGCTTATTTATAATAAACTAAACCTAATACTTGTAGGAAAAATAATTCTAAAATAAATTAAGAAACTTAAATCAACACAAATTAGAAAACCTAAGAGAATAGGAAACTAAAATTCTAAACTATTTAAAATCCTAGTCAAAATCTAATTCCAAAATAATAAAATTGAGAAACCTAATAAATAATTCTAAAATATTTTGCCAACTATTTCATCACCTTCTAATTTTTATTTATTTGATTTATTATTTTTTTTCTAGTTATCTGAATGAACAATCTGTCTTGCTTTCTCTTCACGTGCAAAAATCTTATTATGTTTGCTTTGATTAGTCTATTCTAGGGTCCTTTGTGTCTAGTTTGTGATTTTTTTGTGGGTTTTTTCTCTTGCAAAGTTGTTCCAATCTTGATAACAACGAGAGATAGTGAATTGAAGAATCTAAGAAATAGCATCAATTTGTCAACCAAAACATTGTTATTAAACTTAGTCATTGTCAATACATTTGAAAAAGCAGTACAAAATAATGTGAAAAAAAAAATAATTTTCATGATCATATATTATCCAAATTGGAATATTGTAAGAATTAACATGTTTGTCTTGTTTTTTAATTGCACGTACAGCTTCCATTGCTGCATATTTCGTTATAACGGACAAAACCATCTTAAAAGCTACAAGGAAAAATGCATATGACAGAACCGCTTAGTATGCAAGATCCAAACATGCTGATATTACAAAGCAATTGTTTTTTTATGTACAAATTAATATGTACTTTTAGTATTGGAGTATCACACTATTGCTCGTTGTTGCGACGGTGGATTCTCATTGTTGACACAACTCAAGTGTCTAGTGTTGGTAATCATTGTTGTTGTTAATCTCTTAATTCAAGACAAAAGAAAAATGGAGATGTCAATTGATAACAATTATGGTTTAACAAAATAAATGTGTGAGAAATTGGAGTTACAGTTGGAAACCAAAAAGATGAAGATTGAGATAAAGAGAGTAGAGAAGGAAGAGAAGAGAAAGTTGACTTTCTCCGCCAAGGTCTCTCAAGAGATGTATTTGTAATTTATCATTTTATTTTATTTATTTATATCGGTGCATAAGCATGATCCATTCGCACCAACAGTCTAAAAAAAATTCTAAGAGAAACAGAAAAATTGTGAGAAGCAGAGAGGCATGGGATCTGGAAAGAAGAAGATTGAGATAAAACAAAAAATTCCAATCTCTCACCAACGCCGATATCGTTATCCTCACCTTCTCTCCTACCGACTGCCCCTACACAACGGGCCCTCCTTCGATGCCGTCGTTGATTGCTACCTCAACATCGCTGCCGCCACCGGCAGCATAAAGAATGCAAAAGTCTTAGATGGATTGGAGCAAATGAGCTCCTCTCCTATTTATAGGCAATTTGGGCCTTTGTAGAACATTTTAGAATGGACAAATTACGACGGTAGTCTCTATATTTTATCCCTTGTGTCATTTTAGTTTCTGTATTTCAATTGGCTCGATTTTGATCATAAATCACTACAACAATTTGCACCTTCAGCGACCAAATTTGTCGCCAAAAGTGAGACCTTTACCAACTAATCTGCCTTTTGGTCGCCAATAGTTAACTTTTTAGCTACTACAATTTTTTAGTAGCCATATATTAGTTATTGGCGACTAAAAAAAAAATAGTCGCTAAAATTCATGTAAATAGGCGACTAAAAAGGTTTTAGTAGGCGTTTGTCTATTTTTTTGGCTACTAATTCTAATTTTAGTCGGTGTATATAGCCTTTTGGCGACCAAAAAAATTTAGTCGCCAAAAGATAGGCTTATTAAACTATCAGTGACAAAAATAATTTAGTCGTTGTATGGTTAGTGTTTTTCGACAGAAAGAATAATTTGTAGCCAAATTAGACGTCGCCGACTAAACAGAATTTAGTCGCTAAAAGGAGGCAAAAAAAATTAGAGGGAAGCTTATGAATTGGCGCGCCCTCCTGTTTCACACATATTTTTTGAATCTATTTTGTCTCACAAACACAGACCACTCACCACAAACTAGAGGCCCGCTCACCACCGATTGTCACTACCATCGTCGCTGGCCACCGTCCGTCCCCACCGTCGCACATTGCCACCACCACCACTGCCGACACCGAAATCACCACCAACAATGCCGCAAATCACAGGTTTGTCTCTGTCTCTCTCTGTTCGGTCCTCTCTTGGGTGTTATGATCTGGTTCTCTCTCTCTCTATCAAGCCATCTCTCGGGTTCTCTCTCTCTCTCTCTCTCTCTCTCTCTCTCTCTCTCTCTTTTTCCCTCTCCCTTCCCCTATTTCCCCATTTCTCACACTTAATCTAGGGTTTATAAGCTTTTTTAGTTAATTTTTGTATTGATTTCGGTTAAGGGCTCATTGGTTGAAGTGTTTGATTTCTATGAAATTATGAAATTCTTCATGTCCAAAATGGGTTTGATTTTTTGTTTTATGGGTTTGAGTTTTGTGTTATGGATTTGACAGAGAAGAATAATACCACAGCTATAGTCTGTTTAATTAGCTTAAATCTGCAGCAATGCCACTAGAAAATGTTGCTTTGTGTTGTATTTTTTCTTGGAGTTTATTTTTACTCAATCCATAGGACTCTGTGAACCACTATAGTTTGATCAACTTATCTGTTATTTAGTTTGAGCAATGATTCTGCTGATTTGATCAAGTTATATGTTATTTCAACTTTAAAAATATGTCTCTTTGATCAACTTTACCCAATTTTGTTTCCATCATTATGTATACGTCTTGAATATTTCTAACCGTAAATTTTCATCTATTGATATGTTGGTTAGTGGTTTGGTATGCTTGGAAGAATCGGGCATTTGATTGAATTGATTACCCAAATTTGGAGTAGAATTGCTTACCTCAATTTATTTTATTTGGTGTAAGTAGTTTTTTTTCTTCAACTATACTGTTTTTCTATATTGAATGTGAGATAATCAAGCTTTGGCTTTGTTCTATCAACTCTTGATTAATACATGGGAGAACACAAAAGACTACTATAAAATACATCACCATCTTTAAATAATATTACAAGTTCATGATCCAAATATTCTACGTAAGAAAAGTTGGTGAAAAGAAGGATTACGAATTAGAATGGGAACAATTGGATGAACAAATATGTCAGTCTAACATGTGTTTTAATTTTCTGTATCCTACTCCTTTGTTTATAGTTTCTTGAAATTTGATGGACATGCCGAAGAATTCAAGGCTATGAGGAACCCTTGAAATAGATTAATATGCATGGAAAATAATACTTAAAGAACTATTTACTTGTGATTACCTTGTAGAATAAAATTAAAAAGAGTTTTGATTATGTCAATTTGTAATGGGCAATACCATCAATATAATCAAAGAAATAGTTATCTATTTGACTTAATAAAATTTGTATTTGGATGATCAAAAAAATTCATCAAATGTTAGACCTTATTGTCTTTTTAGTATGAAATTTTTAAGAGTAACAATTTTAATAAAGGGAAAACTATCATCTGCAACTTCCTGCCTTACAATATCATGCTGGTTTTGCAAGCATATTTTGTAACTAATATGGAGCCAATCAAGTTTTGGGAGTTTGTCTCACTTGTTCTTAAAGGTCTTGTTCTTGTCTTTTCTAGGTAGCAGCACTTGAACAAGTTTTGGGAGTTTGAGACTACTTTTTTTCTTTAAAAAGTTGTATTGACATCTATATATTTTCTATATCATTTGATTTGGCTCCCATTTACATGCGTTGCTTTGGTACTTTCCCTTGTTCATTTTTAGGATCTTACAACTATGTCTTCATCCAATATGCCTTCAAGTTCCCCATTATTAAGTGTAAAATTTTAAACTTTTCTAGTTGAAACATTGGCCTGCTAAACAGTGGATATATTTGTCGTAACTATTTAAGCATCTTCTTTCCAATTTTTCAAAACTCAATTAATAAGCATTCTTTTGCTCATCTTGCTGTCCATCTGTTACTCTAGGTGGTGGTTCACATTTTTTATTCGAATTTTATGTTCATCTTTGTGTCACTGGACTCCTCCTTAATCTTTTTCAAAACTCAACTATATATGGTTTAACATAAATCTTCACAAGTTGTTATACAAGCTGTGTTAGTAATTCTGACCGGTAGGTTGGGAGTTAGAGCCGAACCATCATGTGTCTCTCACGGACAGCTTCCCCTTGACAAATAGGACTTGTGACAAATGACGGAATGTAATTCGGACCCGTAGGTTGGGAGTTAGAGCCAAAAACGCTTTAAACTTAGTCGAAAAAGGGCGTTCCGGGGGCAAAAATTTAAAACAACTCCTGAACCACCATGTGGCTGTCATGGACAACTTTCCCATGATAATTAGGACCTGTGACAAAGACGTAATATAATTCAGACCAGTAGGTTGGGAGTTAAAGCCGAACATGCCTTAAACTTAGTCGAAAAAAGGCGTTCCAGGGGCGAAAATTCAAAACAGCCCCCGAACCACCGTGTGGCTCACACGGAAAGTTTCCCCATTACAAATAGGAGTTGTAACAACTGACGGAATGTAATCCGGACCCGTAAGTTGGGAGTTATAGCCGAATACACCCGAAACTTAGTCGAAAAAGACCTTTCCGGGGTAAAAATTCATAACAGCTCCCGAACCACCGTGTGACTCTCACAGATGGCTTCCCTATGACAAATAGGACTTGTATGTATGCATGTATCTATAGGTTTCCAGTCCCTCAAAAAATGGCCATGGAAAATAACAATCTAAAACTAGTTCAAAAAAAAAATAGTCCAAAACATATTTGAGATTGGCAAATAGTTATGGAATCATTGTCACAGTAAAAACTTCGAAAGCTCAACACCATATTTTTCTTTCCCTCCCTCCCTCCCTCCCTGCACCTCAAAAGCATCAACCATGAGATGTCCAAAACTTGCAGATCCCTTAAGTGGGGTGAAATTTGTGAAGAAATTCAAGTAAATAGGCAAATTGACTGATCTACCATAAACAATAAGTCATTGTAAATTATTTCAGACCCCAGTCTGACATTTAAATTCAAATACATATATTAGGTAATACAATTTACACAGTACATAGTTCAAAGTACAACTTTTTCGAAGTGAGGATGATGACGATAACAAAATGGTTAGGCATCGCTTCTTAAAGATTGGGAAGCAGCACATTTGTACAAGTCTTTAGTGCTTTAAGCGACGACAACAAAGATCCAGCATCAGATAACAAATCCATATTTGCAGTGATCTAAAACCTGTTTAGTAAAAATGCCAATTTTGTTAGACAATTTTGAGTAAAAAACAGTTGAAGAAAATACAAATCAATGGGCAACACCACAGACTTCAGATCTTCCAATTAAGATCATCATATTACTAATTGATCTGTTTTAGCTAGGAAGATGGCTGTCATCACATAAGAGAAAATCAACAAACTTACAAGTGGCAAGGCAAAGTCAAGAAAATAAAATTTTGGAAAAATATCTTAAAAATTGAGGTAATATTGAGTAAAAGGAGTCAAACAACAAGTAGCTCAAACTCAACTCACAAAAGGCTTGTCGTGGCTTGTTTTGTGGTTAAAGCCTAGCACAAGCCGAATATCTGACTTTCTTAACAGTTGATATGATATTCAGCAAGAGGAGGTTCGGCTCAGCAAAGCTTGACTAGGTAAATTTGAAATTATGTACAACAATAAAAGAACAACAATACATCTGCAATGATCTCTACATAAAAAACACTAGTCAAAAGCTGCATTTATCATTTCAATTGACCACTCCACTTGGGCATCCATTTAAACCACTTCAGGTTTGTATTTTGATTTTGGTTTCTCTCTTTAATAATGTTCCTTCTTATATCAAGGTTGTTGATAACTTTGTTTGCCTGCAGGCTTTTCTCAAGTTGAAACATGAGACCAAAGTTGAGCACATCTTTGTCTTGGAGAACTCTGGTGAATAGTTTGAGATAACACTAGTAAGTTCCTCTAATCAATCAAATCTTAAATTTCATTTCCTCCTTGTTAGGATCTACAGAAGTTGATCGATTTAGCAACTCACAGATTTATAGAACTTTGTAACAAGACCTCAGCATGGGTTTATTGATATGTTGCAATCTAGTCTGATATACTAACCTTAAAAGAAAATTAATTATGAATTCAACAAGATAGTTACCTCTTAGTGATGGTTAGATGTAGTAGTTTCCTTATATATGTAGCATTTGGTCTTGTAGAATTTTCTCGGACTGGTGAGAAGTTTTTCTATCTTTCCGGTAGAACTATACAGAAAATATGAAGAAAATGCTTTATGGCATATTTGTAGACACCCCATTTTTGACCGACCTTAAGACTTAGACGTCACCAAAATGTTGATATGCATTGGACCGAGATATTAACCCGGTTAGGTTAAAGACAAATGTTCAAGGTGCTAGCTCGGTCTGGAGATATGCATTTTATCAAGAGTTGGACGGGATTTGTCCTTGGTAGACCAGGGTCAACCGAGCAAGGACTCGTTGTGGACTGGCGAGCTCGGTTGAGCCAATTCTCAAGTTTATCTGTCAAGACCGGGCAGGTAGCGTGGTCTTGAGGAAAGGTTGTGATGTCGTGCTGGGCACAGCTCGGTAAAGAGTACTAAGTGGCATGATTGGATTGCTAGAAAGAGATTCCACCGTCCGTACGCGTTAATACCGTTAGACGGTTTCCTCATTTAGTGTTTGGCAGTATTTATGCTTACACATGGAAGAAAATAAGAGAGGAGCATATCCACGCGTCCAAGAGAGGACGGACAAGGAGGTGCGCGTACAAACTATATAAACGGCGCAACACCTCTATGGACAGGTCTGGAACCCTTACATACTGAAACCTTCTAGTTATCAAAGCTCTCTCTCTCTTTTATCTTCTCTTTTTCTAAAACTATGCTAACTTGACCGTCGGAGGGGTATTTCGGCCACCACCCGCCGGGTAGCTCACTGTCTTTTTGTTCTCTGGTCAAGCAACATTACTTGAAGCTTGGACAGGAAGAGTATGAAGAGCGACGAATATTTCCTTCCCATACAAATGTTATGGCATAACTTTATCAAAAAATGTGCGGCCTACCATAAACTGTGTAACTTCACAACAAAAATTCGTAAAATAAACAACTTGTGACTTAATTACGACCTTTTTTGTTATACCAATTTTTTGTTACCCTTACATGAACACCACCTTCATTACCACTGTCATTGTTAAACACCACTATTGTTTCACTGTCACTATTACAATTGCCCCTACCATTAGCATGACCAATACAATAGCTACCACAGCCATCACCTGTACAATCTAATTTCTTTTTACTTTTATTCGAATATTTATATTTGAACACTATTTATGACGTGTACTGAGAGTTTGTATTGTGTGTAAATAGAACTACCCAAAAATAATACCTCTGTGAATGCTAATTTTTTTCAAAATAACCCTTAAAATTCCACCAAAGGAAAAAGGCAAAATGGTAATTGATTCTTATAGTATATAATTTACCATCTATCTAAAATTATTTTTCTAAATAAATACTGATATATTATTCTATCTTATTTATATTAAGTAGATAAATATATAAATCCAAAAAATCATAATATATGGGTAACAAATGAAAGGTGAATAAGATAAACAATATAATTAATCCAATCAATAATTTATTAAATCAAGGGAATTAAAGGACTCCACAACCCATTCCAAAGAACAAAATCGCAACAATATTATGCTACTTGATTAAACCGGTGAAAAGGTAAATGTGAAGATAAATTCCAATCAGGAGCCTCACATTTGTCAGAAAAAGAGGATAGTTTGGGCAAGAACATGGCAAAAAGCACACCTGCTTGTATTGTAACAAAGTAAATAAAATATAACATATTGAAAATGACAACTGTTTCTTATAGTATATAGTTTACCATCCATCTTAAATTATTTTTTTAAATAAATATGGATTTATTATTCTATCTTATTTATATTAAGTAGATGAATATAGAAACCCAAGAAATCATAATATATGGGTAACAAATGAAATGTGCAATAAGATAAACAATATATTTAGGAGTTTTCTTAAGTGTGCAAGTGCACACCATGTGCCACTTAGGTGTAAGTGGGTTGCACATGGTGTGCAACCTCAAAAAAGGTGTAAGTGTAAGGTTTAATTTTTTACAAAAGGTGTAAGTGTAAGGTGTAAGTGTAAGGTATAAGGTGTAAGTTGCACACCATAACCAAACCCATATAATTAATCCAATCAATAATCTATTAAATCAAGAAAATTAAAGAACCCCTCAACCCATTGCAAAGGACAAAACCACAACAATTTGATGCTACAATTCTAAGATAACTACCGATTGAACCGGTTAAAAAGTAAATGTGAAGGTAAATTCTAATAAGTGAACTCACATTTGTAAGAAAATGAAATAGAGAAAGAGGACATTTTGAGTAGGAACATGCCAAAAAGCACACCTGTTTGTACTATAGCAAAGTGCAAGTACCACTTATAGTAAATATGCCTGTGCAAGGCATGGGCTATTTGCACAGGATATTTGAATTTTAAGTGAATTGAAAATATATATTTTTTGAGATTTATTTAAAATACAAATTGTCTCATGTAGTTGTGAAAATTACATCTCGCCCTTTCAAGTTTTTAGTTACATAACAAATGATCAATTTTATTAATAAATTATTACGTTAATTAACAATTTTTAATACTATTATAAATATATTTCAATTAATAATTCAAGTAATTTTATTGTTGCATTAATTTTGTTAAATAAAAAATTTTGACAAAAATTATATTTGTAATTTTCAAAATTATAGGGGATAATCCATATTTTAAGTAAATCTAAGGGGATGTATTTGTAATTGAGTTTGGCTTCTCTCATGTTGTCATCTCCAACTTGAGAGAGCATTTGGAATTTGTAAGCTCATTTTGGAACTGACTTGGTGATCCGAAATGAATGATTATTCTTGAAATTATATTTGTTGTCAATTTTTTTTAAAACAAATATGATTCAAATATATAATTACTGATATTCAATAATCTGTATTTTTTGCATGAATATTATTCTACTCAACAAGTCCTAAAAGGTTAATGGTTCGAATTGTTGAAACGGGACCTGTGGTAGGCTCCACAGGTCCCTCAAATTAATAAGAGTGATTCGCTACAACAAAAAAAAGCTTTAATAATATTTTTTTATAGCATTTTTTATAAAATGTATTAAATATGATGCATTTATAGCATACACTAATAAAATGCTATAAAAAATACAGCACATCATAACATTCTGTTTTTACCATATTTCATATTAATTTTAATTACTTTCCATAAATGCTATGAAAAATTATATAATTTTGAGATTCCATAACATTTTAAGATGGCTATCACTCAAATATCAATGCTATCACAATCTTTTAAAAAAAAAAAAAATCCCCAAAAAGTGGGCGTTAAGCATTTCTGCACTTATCGTTACGAGCTTTTTTTTCTAAACCCACTTCCTAATCAGTTTCCAACCATTCAAGGAAACCTATTACCATTCCCTTTTTTCATTCAAGGAAACCTCTTTTGATTCCATATTTTCAATTGATAATTATAATAATGTTTAGAAATTTTTTTCTTGATTCAAATTGATAGGTACTTATTTCTCTTCCAATTCTGCTATAGTAGTCATATATAAAATACATCTATTGAAGATGACGATGTATTGGCAAAAGGGAAAATTAATTATTTGATGAGTTTAATTGATATTTGTTTTGATATGATGCAGCCTCTCTAGTGTAAATAAGAGAAGAGATGCCTGTGGAATTCAATTATGAGTCCTCGCATGACCAATTTTTTTTTTTTTTTTTCCAATTGTTTTCTTTTGGTGATTCTGGTGAATGTTTTTGATTGTTGAGTGTAGTTGGTGGGTTTTGTTGACAATCATGTAGCTAGATCCTAGAATTTGAGATTCAAAATTTGCTCAAAATAGGTATGTATGGTAGGGATTAAATTGATAAAGTGTGAGTTTCATAAGTGAAATAAATTTGAACCATTAATTCTTATTTTTGGATAAATTCTAGGTAGATAATTATGAGTTTGTAGTCTTGCTGATACATATATGTGGTGTTGACTTTGATGGTGTGTTCATATTCTCAAATATATAGATATACGTTAGGTACAAAGAATTGAATAAAATCTCATATTAAAATAATGAAAAATACTATTATGCACATCCTTTTATCATAAAAAAATTAAGAATTCTTGTAATGGAAGTAATAAATTTTTGTGATATTAGTTAAAAATTATTGTTGTGTAATTACGAATCACAAATCATAAGAACACTATTAATTATAACCCTTTATGGTTATATTATGAATAATGATTTTTGTTTCACCTTTTTGTGGTGATAAAAAAAAAAAAGTAAATACTTCTTTGTGTGGGGATATATTTTCTGAGTACCAACACGTGGCCAAGGTGATGCCGACGTGTCAGCTGAGGTGCCATGTGTCTTGTTCGTGACGCCGAGGTGATCTCGGCTAGGCCGATGTTACCTTCGAAGATATTGGAATCTGAGATAAGCAGATAAGGCACAAGAGTCCTAGAATGAGAAAGGACTTCAGCATGGATAAGGATAACACTCTTAAGGAGTTTATCTTTATCTCTTGAAGAGTCCAGGATAAGCATTGAGCAGAAGTCCATTGAAGCCAGGCTTTGGGGATATATTTTCTGAGTTCCAACACGTGGCCAAGGTGACGCCGACGTGTCAGCTGAGGTGCCATGTGTCTTGTTCGTGACGCCGAGGTGATCTGGGCTAGGCCGATGTTACCTCCAAAGATATTGGAATCCGAGATAAGCAGATAAGGCACAAGAGTCCTAGAATGAGAAAGGACTTCAGCATGGATAAGGATAACACTCTTAAGGAGTTTATCTTTATCTCTTGAAGAGTCCAGGATAAGCATTGAGCAGAAGTCCATTGAAGCTAGGCTTCTATGGGAACTAGGATTGAATCAACTATAAAAGAAAGGCACCCCCGATGGGTCTAAGGTACACAATTTAGATTCAGAACAGTAAGTTAAGCACTATTGATTATCTTTGAGAGATACTTGATTAGTGACTTAATCATCGGAGTGCCCCTGGGTGAACGAACCATCGCCGGAGTCTCTTCTTTCTGTTGCAGGTTGTTCGGGCTAATCCTATTCTGCTAGTGTTCTCAACTAAATACTGAGTTGGCAGTGTGGTCGGAAATTGACACATACAATTTGGCGCCGTCTGTGGGAAAGAGAGGAGAATAGATGGCCAGTAACGGACAGAAAGAGAAGGTTGGAGATAACAATCCTGCTGGGAGTGGAAGACCTGTAGACCTTGACGTTGAAGAGGACAACTGCAATGAAGACCAGAATCACGGAGGAAAGGATGTCAGCCAGGAGGGCGAGGTACCAAAGAAAACAGACCAAAGCGGTTACTACAACAAGGTTGACCTCCAGGTATGGAAAGAAAGATGCCTGCGGAGGGACAACGAAGTAAAGACCATGGCAAATAAATTGGCAGACCTGCAATCGGTCGTCAATTTTATGATGCAAAATAACGTCATGTAGCCACCTTTCCCGCTGTAGGACACGCCGATCCCAACGGTCCACGCCTAGAAGAAAGGGCAGAAAACAATCCCTATAGCCCCCCAATACGCCAGGAGCGAAAGACTTTCTCACCGGCCTTCAAGGGAGGTCAGGCGAGGAGAGCCAAGAAGGGAAGAATCTCGAAGGACACATCGCACCAAGGAGGCAGACCCCAGAGAACATCGGCATGTTCAAAGGCAGGAGTTGTGCTTCGACACAACCAACGGAGAAAGATCAAAAAGGGCTCACAACGAAGCTGAAAGCAGTGCACCTAAGAGACTGAAATCAAGAGATAGCCAAGCTCCTGGGCGGACCAAAGAGGACTTGAGAGATTACTTCAAGAGGAAGCAAGATCATGCCGAGGTAACTTCAACAGTTAAACCGAGAACACCATTCTCGGTAAAGTTAGATAAAATTGAGGCCCCAAAAAAATTCAGTATGCCGAGGTTCCAGATATACGATGGTAAGTCAGACCCCAACTTTCTTGTCGGATTATACCTAAACTCGATGGCACTGTATACTGGGAACAAGCCGTTGCTCTGCAAGGTGTTCCCCTCATCCTTCGAGGAGATTGCATCGGACTGGTTTCACAAATTGTCCAAGGGAAGTATGAAGACCTGGGAAAGCTTGACCGAGATGTTCGTGGCCAGGTTCGTGACGAACAAATTACAGCCATTAAGGGTGGACGCCCGCCCTGATGGCTCTGAGGATCAGTGAGGATGAAGGCCTTAGGGCCTACGCAAAAAGGTATTATGAGGTGTTCAACCGAATACCCGAATACAACCAAGAGGTGGCGGTTGTGCCTTTTAAGAACGGCCTGAAAGAGGATTGCACACTACGAAAATCATTGGCAAAGACATTGCCAAAAAGCATGGAGGAGCTCATGGCTAGAATTGAGAAATATGCCAGAGCCAAGGAAGACACTCTAGGGATTAAGGCAACAAAGCAGGAGAAAACAAACGGCTCGCCGAAGCGAGGCCAAGGTAACAACGGATCCAACAAGCAAGAGATAGGGCTAAGAACTGTACAGACAGTCACAACTGTATTTTGAATCCCAATTCACAGAGTCCTGGACAAAATCCGAAGCCAACCTTATTTCAGAGCACTAGCTAGGGTACCAGGAGAATTTATGGGAAGGAGCCTGGGTAAGCATTGTGCTTACCATAACGAAGATGGGCATCTGACTCAGGGTTACAAAGCCCTAAAGTTGCACCTGGAAGACCTGGTGAGGTAGGGCCATTTGAGGGACCTTGTAGACGAGGCCAGGACCAGAGAAAAGCAGGCAAGACTACCTTAGGCACCAGCAGCTCTGCCTCCCCCAGCACAGCAACCTCAGGCAGGAGAACCTCGAGTAATTAATGTAATTCACTCGAAGGTCAACGAAAAAGAAATTCGGGGGGAGACCCATAAGGTAAAGCATCTACAGCATGTATACCAAGTAGGGGAGAAAAGAAATCGGGCTGAGGAGTACCAGGGACCAGTAGTGTCCTTTACCGAAGTCGACCTGGAGATAGTCCAACATTCGCATAACGATGCCTTGGTAGTATCCCTCCAGGTTGGAGAGTGCCAAGTGAAGCGCATCCTCATCGACTAAGGCAGCTCTTTGACATCATTTATGTCCGATGTTACAAGGAGCTTGGCCTTCACCCAGACGATATGGAACAATCTAATGGCCCAATGGTCGAGTTCAATGGAACGCCGACATGGCCACTGGGAGCAATAAGCTTAGATGTGCAGGCTGGCATGAAGAAGATAAAGATAGAGTTCACCGTAATCGACACTCCCTCCCCTTACAATATTATCTTGGAAAGGCCATGGTTGCATGCAATGGGGGTTGTTCCCTCAACATTGCATCAACTATTGCGGTTCCCTACAGAACATAGGATAGAGGAAGTCAGAGGAGATCAGCTGCAGGCAAAGAACTGCTCCATGGCAGCAATGAAATCCACCTGCAGCATACGAGAACCAGAGAAGGCAGAGATCGAAGACGAGGACGTGGAAGTCCTAGAAGATGTCGGTAAGGAGCCAGCCGAGAAGAGTGAAAAAGCACTGAAGAAAATCCTCGTCCAAGAGGGGGATGAAGAACGCTTCTTTCTTCTCGGCTCGGGCTTAGCCAAAGAAGAAGAAAAAGAGTTGAAAGCTTTCTTGAGAGAAAATATTGAGGTGTTTGCTTGGACGCCTTATGAAATGCCTAGCATTGACCCCGAGGTCACTTGCCATAAACTGAACGTTGACAGGTCGGCCAAACCTGTAATCCAACGAGCAAGAAGACCGACGTTGATGCACGTCGAAGTAGTGGAAGAGGAAGTACACAAACTTCTGGAGGCCAGGGCTATTCGAGAGGTAAATTATCGACGTGGCTATCAAATACAGTGGTGGTGAAGAAAAAGAATGGTAAATGGAGGGTCTGCGTGGACTTTACCAGCCTGAACAAGGCCTGTCCCAAAGACAGTTTTCCTTTACCCAAGATTGACCAACTGGTGGATGCCACTTCGCGGCATGGAAGGATGAGCTTCCTAGACGCCTACAAGGGGTACCATCAGATAACAATGGACCCATCAGATGAGGAGAAGACTGCGTTTATCACTCCAAAAGGGCTATATTGCTACAAAGTAATGCTTTTTGGGTTGAAGAACGCAGGAGCAACTTACCAAAGATTGGTAACCAAGATGTTCAAACATCTAATTGGCAGAACAGTAGAAGTCTACATCGACGACATGGTCGTGAAGATCAAGGAACCTGAGGGTCATCTGGCCGACCTAAAAGCATCTTTGATATCCTTAAAACATATCGGCTTTGACTCAATGCATCGAAGTGTGCATTTGGAGTTGGATCTAGTAAGTTCTTGGGATACTTGGTGACCAGAAGGGGCATTGAGGCCAGCCCAGATCAGATCAAGCCCATCCTTGAGTTGAAGAGCCCGACGTCGGCAAAACAAGTGCAGATGTTGACTGGAAGGGCTACAGCCCTAAACAGGTTCATAAGTCGGAGCTTTGACAAATGCAAACCCTTCTTTAACTTAGTAAAGAAGGCCACAGACTTCTTATGGACAAAGGAGTGCGAAGTCGCCCTGGCCGACTTAAAGAAGTATTTGACCACGGCTTCAATTCTCTCAAATCCAGAACTTGGAGAGGAGCTGTTCCTATACTTAGCAGTTTCAAAACACGCGGTAAGCGCAGTGGTAATCCAAGAAGAAAAGGGAGAGCAAAAGGCTATTTACTATGTAAGCAAAACCTTGGCTGATGCAGAAACCAGGTATTTACCCCTAGAAAAGTTGGCACTGGTATTAGTAATGGCTTCAAAGAAACTGAACCATTATTTTCAAGCACACAGAATTGTGGTGCTAACGGAACATCCTTTGAAGTCCCTGTTGCAACAGGGAGATCTGACAAGAAGAATAGCCAGATGAGCAGTGGCCTTGGGCCAGTATGACCTAGAGTACAGACCCAGGACGGCGATCAAAGTCCAAGCCTTGGCTGACTTTGTGGCCGAGTTCACTCCAGGAGCCACCGTACATCGGGCTCCGTCGAGCCGAGATAAACGGTGTCCAAGCTAGCAAGAAAGAGCCCAGCCGAGGGCAATAGAACAAAGGGAAGAAGAAAAACTAAGGCCCTGCAGCATTTACATCGGCGACTCCATTCGACTGTTAGCCTGAACAAGGCCTGTCCCAAAGACAGTTTTCCTTTACCCAAGATTGACCAACTGGTGGATGCCACTTCGCGGCATGGAAGGATGAGCTTCCTAGACGCCTACAAGGGGTACCATCAGATAACAATGGACCCATCAGATGAGGAGAAGACTGCGTTTATCACTCCAAAAGGGCTATATTGCTACAGAGTAATGCTTTTTGGGTTGAAGAACGCAGGAGCAACTTACCAAAGATTGGTAACCAAGATGTTCAAACATCTAATTGGCAGAACAGTAGAAGTCTACATCGATGACATGGTCGTGAAGATCAAGGAACCTGAAGGTCATTTGACCGACCTAAAAGCAGTCTTTGACATCCTTAAAACATATCGGCTTTGACTCAATGCATCGAAGTGTGCATTTAGAGTTGGATCTAGTAAGTTCTTGGGATACCTGGTGACCAGAAGGGGCATTGAGGCCAGCCCAGATCAGATCAAGCCCATCCTTGAGTTGAAGAGCCCAAAGTTGGCAAAACAAGTGCAGATGTTGACTAGAAGGGCTACAGCCCTAAACAGGTTCATAAGCCGGAGCTTTGACAAATGCAAACCCTTCTTCAACTTAGTAAAGAAGGCCACAGACTTCTTATGGATAGAGGAGTGCGAAGTCGCCCTGGCCGACTTAAAGAAGTATTTGACCATGGCTCCAATTCTCTCAAATCCAGAACTTGGAGAGGAGCTGTTCCTATACTTAGCAGTTTCAAAACACGCGGTAAGCACAGTGGTAATCCGAGAAGAAAAAGGGGAGCAAAGGGCTGTTTACTATGTAAGCAAAACCTTGGCTGATGCAGAAACCAGGTATTTACCCCTAGAAAAGTTGGCACTGGCATTAGTAATGGCTTCAAAGAAACTGAACCATTATTTTCAAGCACACAGAATTGTGATGCTAACTGAACATTCTTTGAAGTCCCTGTTGCAACAGGGATATCTGACAAGAAGAATAGCCAGATGGGCAGTAACCTTGGGCCAGTATGACCTAGAGTACAGACCTAGGACGGCGATCAAAGGCCAAGTCTTGGCCGACTTTGTGGCCGAGTTCACTCCAGGAGCCACTGTACATCGGGCTCCGTCGAGCCGAGATGAACGGTGTCCAAGCTAGCAAGAAAGAGCCCAGCTGAGGGCAACAGAACAAAGGGAAGAAGAAAAACTAAGGCCCTGCAGCATTTACATCGGCAACTCCTTTCGACTGTTTACCGATAGGAGTTCAAACCGACAAGGAGCGGGGGCAGGAGTAGTACTGATATCTCCAGATGGGCAGATACTAGAACAATCCATTCGTTTGGGGTTCAAGGCCTCAAACAATGAAGCAGAGTATGAAGCACTGATCGTAGGACTAAAACTGGCAGTAGCAGTAGAAGCAGATGAGGTGATAGTTTTCTGTGACTCTCAACTTATAGTCAACCAAGCAACAGGCGAGTTCGCAACCCGAGATGAACGTATGTCGGCATACGCAAAGGAAGTAAGTAGATTGGTGGCCTTGGTTCAGAATTACCGACTACAGCAGGTTAGCCGAGATGATAACAGTCACGCTGATGCCTTGGCCAACCTAGCAAGTGCAATATAACCTGGAAAGGCAAGGACGATAATGGTCGATTACTTGTCAGGCCCGAGCATCAAACCACTGACCACAGAGCGTGAAGCAATGTGTATGCACATGGGACCAAGCTGGATGGATGCAATAGTTTCATTCTTGAAAGAAGGAAAACTGCCAAACGATCACAAAGAGGCACACAAGATTAGATTAAAGTCAGCAAGATTCAATCTGACAGTAGAGGGACATCTCTACAGAAGATCCTCCACTGGACCCTTTTTGAGGTGTGTACATCCTTCACAAATTAAAGATTTTTTATACGAAATACATGAAGGAATATGTGGAAGCTACGTTGGGGGCAGATCACTTGCCTATAGGGCCATTACCCAGGGGTATTGGCGGCCCTACATGTAGAAAGATGCAGAAGCCTATGTGAAAAAGTGTGAAAAGTGCCAAAGGTTTGCACCTCTGATACACCAACCAATAGCAGACCTAAACCCAGTATCCAGTCCTTGGCCGTTTGCCCAATGGGGCATGGATCTCGTTGGAAAACTCCCCCAAGCAACTGGACAACGGAAGTACCTGCTGGTGGCAACAGACTACTTCACCAAGTGGATAGAAGCTAAATCCCTTGCCAAGATTCGAGATGTGGATGTGAAGAGCTTCATATGGAAGAATATCATCACCCGGTTGGGATTCCGAGAGCAATAGTTGCAGATAATGGAATATAATTTGACAGTAAGCTAATCAAGAGCTTTTGTGCAAAGTTCAAAATCAAGATTTACTTTTCCACTCCAAGCTTTCCCCAAAGCAATGGACAAGTCGAAGCATCCAACAAAGTTATCTTGGATGGGATGAAGAAGAGGTTACAGGCAGCAAAAGGAAAGTGGGTGGATGAGTTGCCCAGTGTACTCTGGGCATATCAAACTACGCCAAGAATATCAACAGGGGAATCCCCCTTTGCCATGGCTTATGGCACAGAAGCTGTCATTCCGTTGGAGGTCGGCATCCCAAGGATCAGAACCCAGGGAGTAGAGAATGAGACTACTGATGTACTCTTAGCCCGAGATCTGGATCTTCTGAAGGAAAGAAGAGAGAAAGCTGCAATTTAGCTCGCAGCATACCAGCAGCAGCTTGCCAGAGCTTGTAATAAAAAGGTCAACCTAAGGGAATTTCAAATCGATGACCTTGTCTTAAGAAAAGTCGTTGGCAACAAGAAAGATCCCAGAGAGGGCAAGCTTGGCCCAAATTGGGAAGGGCCCTACAGAATCATCTCGGTACTGGGAAATGGGGCATATCAGCTTGAGGATAATGAGGGCAAAGAGTTGCCAAGGCCTTGGAATACTTGCAATCTTAAGTTTTTTTATCATTAAAATTTTCTTGTTCTTTGTTATTAGCCGAAGTAATAAATAAAGCTTGATTTTTTCATGACCGATATGATAGTTAATGACGTTTCCAGAATGCATGTATAATGAGAACCCAAGTGGAACTTAAGTCCATATTAGGGGGCAGAAAGTTGGAAAACGGTTTTAACACTTGTTGAAATTTGTGAAAAATTTACAAGTTGAAGTTAAACTAAGGTTATGTCTAACACTTGTTGAAATTTGTGAAAAATTTACAAGTTAAAGTTAGACTGAGATCATGTTTAACACTTGTTGAAATTTGTGAAAAATTTACAAATTGAAGTTAAACTAAGGTTATGTCTAACACTCGTTAAAATTTGTGAAAAATTTACAAGTTGAAGTTAGACCGAGATCATGTTTAACACTTGTTGAAATTTGTGAAAAATTTACAAGTTGAAGTTAAACTAAGGTTATGTCTAACACTTATTAAAATTTGTGAAAAATTTACAAGTTGAAGTTAGACTGCGATCATGTTTAACACTTGTTGAAATTTGTTAAAAATTTACAAGTTGAAGTTAAGCTAAGGTTATGTCTAACACTTGTTGAAATTTGTGAAAAATTTACAAGTTGAAGTTAGACCGAGATCATGTTTAACACTTGTTGAAATTTGTGAAAAATTTACAAGTTGAAGTTAGACTGAGATCATGTTTAACACTTGTTTAAATTTGTGAAAAATTTACAAGTTATATATAGCCGAGATCATTAAACACTTGCCGAGGTGCACCATTGGCTTATATAACCGAGGTATGTCACCCCGAGAAGGCGGCACAAAACTAGGGTGTATATTGAAGACACAAAATTATTCTAAGTATGAAAGTCATACAAAAGCAGTAAAGGGATGATAAAGATACAAGCATTCAGGAAAAGAAGTTGCATTTATATACAAAAAAGGGCACTTCGGCCTACCAAAAGAAGGCACGTCGGCCAAGTGAAGAGCTTACATTGTTTCAAAGGAAAACCAAAATGCAAAGTACAGAAGCAAAAGAAAAACATCGAAACAAAGACTCTTCAGCACCACTAGCAAGTTGGGGTTGAAGTTCAAAAGACTGCTGGGAGGACATTTCAGCAGCCTTCTCAGTCGTGAGCTCGGCATCTATTTCTTGAAGTGTTTGATCGAGGCTCTTGTCGGCAAGAGGCACATCCGAGGATGCCTTCTCAGGTGTAGTGTCCTTGGGAACCTCCTCGTCTTGAGTCAAGTCTAGGACTTACTCATTTGGAGTAGGGGACTTGGCCCCAGCAGCTTCCTTTGACTTCCTTACCAAAACCTCCTCCTCAGACTCAGACTCGTCGTCGGATTGGCTTGGAGTTGGAGGGAATGGCAGAGGAAGGACGTCGATGTTCCTGAAGGGGGAGTCATCGGGAATTTCAAGCTTTTTAAGTAAAGTCATCCAACCAAGGGTGAAACCCTTGTTGCATGCCTGCTTTACTTGTTTCTCTTAATCCGCCGTGACATCGGCCACCCCCTCATTGTAGCCCTTCTTGTCGGTAGCCTTGACCTCGGCCTCTTTCATAGCCAAGGCATCTTGAAGTTCTTTCTGGTCCTAGGACGTCTTTTCCTCGGCCTCTCTTTTTTGGGCCTCGAGAACCTTCCTGATGGCCTCAGCGGATTCTGCCTTTTCTTCGGCATCATTTTAAGCTTTGATAGCAGTCTCGGCTTGATCCTCCAAGGTCTTCATCTTTGATTGCAAGTTTTTATTAGTCTTTTGCAAACTAGCAGCCTCCATATTCTTGTCGGCCAGCTCCTTCAGATTCTCAAAGGCTTGCATTAAGAAAGAATGAGCATGCTGGATGGCCTGAAAGTGAACAGAGCTGAAGTTATTAGAAAATTTTCTAAGTACAAAAAAAGAAAGAAAAGAAAGAAAAATTACCAAATAAAGAGACTTACTTGAACAGAGCGTTGGAGCATCAGAGCATAGTTTTCATATTCGCTCAGCTTGGCGTTTCGGTCAAGATTGCCAGGAAGAAGCAGAGCGGCACTAAGGGCAACGCCGACATTAATGTCGTCGGCACTATCGCTAGCCCTAACTGGCTTATCCTCCAGTGTGATTTGGGAGGCCCAGGGGGCATCATGCTTTAGAGACCCCGAGGTGGTTATAGCGGATGACCTCGGCCTCTTTGATCGGGTGGACTCGAATGGTTGGGCCTCGGCAGGCCTATTCTTGGTGGCGGAATGGGACTTATCGCTCTCAGCCAATTTGGAGATTGGCAAGGTGTCCTCAGTGTCAACCTGAGTCACCGTTGCCTTGGGCTGAGCCTTCTTTATCCTTTTTTGTTTTGGCTTTGGGGGCTGTGTTGGTACTGCCTGAGTATCTATGGTAGATGGAATGTTGGCTAGGAGGTCTTTGGCAACTACTTTTTGGCGAACCATCTCAGCAGCAAAGACAGTTCATCGTCGTCGGCGACGTTGAGATAGAGGAATCAAATATGAAGTCGAGGTTGTCGGATGCTCTGTTGGATTAGAGGTCGACCCTTGATCTGGTCGAGATGAGGAGGCTGTTTGAGGAGTTGTGGCGGAAGGCGGGGAAAGGCTTTTCTTCTTCTTCTTTGGGACGTCGGGCAGTACCGATTTGTAGGTAGGGATGAAATTGAGTACGAAAGGGGCTCTCCGCTTGTGGACTGGCAGATCCAATAGTTTCCTTAAGCCTTTGCAGGGAAAGAAAGACTGGCGGAAGCCCTTTGATGGCTGAGGAAGAGTTCCAAGGGAAAACAGACATTAGAACAAATAAAGTATTGAAGACTTTAAAAACCAGTTAGTTTGAACACATGGCTCTTACCATTGCCCTCTACAAAAACTATTCGAGGAAGAGGGTAGAGGTGGAGGTCCTCGTTTGGAGCGAACTCCCAGTTCCCCGAGGTAATGAAATAATCATCTCCAACTCCCTTGTTGGAGTCAAGGAGGTCGGCAACAATTATGTACTCTGTGGACCTCGGCTTAAGGTAGTAAACGTAGCCCATATCTTTTTTAAGGCCACACATGGTGTAGCAATATTGAATATCGGCTAAGGTAATCCTAGCGCTTTCTTGTTTGGCTATGGCAATTATGCCATTGATGACTTGGTAGGAGTTGATGGCAAGCTGCACCGGGTTCAACTAATAATAATGAAGTATCTCACGAAAAAGGATATTTAGTAGGAGCTGAAGTCCGCACTCGATAAAAGCTACAACAAGGAAGGGCATGGAAACAGTTGTGGGCATGATAGAGTCATCCTCCCCAGCCAACCTCAGATGAACGTCGGCCGAGATGTCAAACTCCTGCCTAAAGTACTCTAATTTGCTCGGGGTGTCTACCCTATGCTTCCACATACCCACGATATCGGCTTAATTGGAGGAGTTGGATTTCAGAAAGAAGTGTTTTAGAAGGATTTGAGGGACCTCGGCTAAAAACCTAAAAATGAACTTTGGTAAGAATTTGTGGGGATCGTTTTGGGTTTTCCTAAGAATTCATGGGTTCTACAAACAAATCCCAAACCTAGATCTGTGGAAACAAAGATTGAAGATACGAATATGAAAAAGTCGCAGAAAATAGAAAAGCAAGAATGTGTTTCAGAATCAAGAACAATGATGAACTATCAAGACCACTGTGCTAGAGTGGGTGCAGGGGTGTAAGGCCAAGAACAGTGGCAAAAGTGCAAGAAGATTATGAGCAGTGTGTGTATTCAAGACATGGGCAAAAGCAAAGTCATGAAATAAACACACTCCGATACATGATTCATAGATTGAATGCTTGAGCAAAACAGCAATGACAACAAGTAATGAAGCGGAACTTCTTGAAGAGCAAGAAGAAATAAAACCAGGAGGAACAGTGGCTTACCAGAAAATGAGAGGCCGATATGGGGATTGTCGAAGTCTGACGACGGTTGCAAAAGCAGAAAATTAGTGAAAATCACGCCGGAAGTGGTGAAGGGAGCGAGTTGCAGAGTTAAGCAAGCTTGAACAAGGGCGGACTTGGGAGAAAAAGTAAGAGAAAGGAAGAGCTTCAGAAACGATGGTAAAAAGTGAAAAGACGGAACGAGAAAGGAAGTTTTGTTAAAACTCGAAACGGCGGCAAAAAGGCAATCAATGCACCTAAAACGACGTATGCGTCAGGCGGCGCACGGAAGAGAAATTCGACTTACAGACGCGTACCAAGTACGATCTAGTAAGGTTAAAACGTGTGGCTAAAAACGGTTGAGTTATTATGCATAACAGCTCATACGCGTGAAGGAGCTCGTGGAATTCTTACTCTTAAAAAGACATGTCAGCCTATATGATGATCTCGGCTGAGACACTTTAAACCAAGGTGTAGACACCCCATTTTTGACCATCCTCAAGACTTGGACGTTACCGTTTGAACACTCGGTGATCATCCCTATTTGTGTTCATTTGGAGTTCCCGGAGGTCTCGGCTACGCGCCTTGCCTCAGGATCTCCGAACTTTACTATTTAGTGTCTGGTTTTGCACCAAACACTTGTGTTTTGCCTTGGAGGGGCAGGGAATGCTTTGTCAGGCATCCCCACACACCACCGGCAGTGGCTAGAGGTCACCGGCTGGTTTTTGCTGCCATCGGCACTTTTTGTTGCCGGTCGGCACTATTTGTTGCCGGTCGGCACTCCATTTTGCCAAAATGGCATCTTTGGCCGGCCGACTACTATGCATCTGCTTTTGCAGATATTTTATCACAGTTGTCTTGCTTTTGGCTCCCCTCTATACACGTGTATGGAGGGATCTCTCTCTTGGAAGCTTGTCTTGTAAGCTTTACAAGACAAAAGGCTCTATAAGAGAGAGCCTTCTCTCTTGGCTTTAAGGTTAGACACTTGAGAGACTTGAGATATTGTTAGACAGCCATTTTTAGGGTTTTGAGTTCTAGGGTTAGAAACCATACACTTTCTATCTCTATATCTCCTTCTTGTGTGTGTTTAAGTGCATTTGTGTCTTACTATTACACATAAACACATAGTGTTTCACCTTCACTTAGCTACTGAGGTTCTAAGAGGTTGGTTTTGAAGTTTTGGAGCTGTTTTCAACCTAAAAGGGGCTGTTGGAGCACCATTGTTGAAGGGGTCTTCAAGGGTAACAATTTTGCCTCTTTATTCCCCAATCTTGTATTGTATTTCTACCTATCATAAAATCATTTTTGATCTTAGTGTATAATACAAAAAAGTTCTGTTTTTTAACCCTCTTGACTGTTTATTAAGAGTGTTTTGTGGTTTGGAGGTGTTTGACCCCTCTTAGGCCTTGAAAGGCCCCATTTTGTGCTATTTTGAAAGAGTTTCGAGACTTTGGTGTTTGAGCCTCTTCACCACTGAAATCTTGAGGGATTTCAGTGGCGGAGATGGTGCCTTGAAGTCTCCAAAAGATGGAAGTAATAAATTTTTATGGTATTAGTTAAAAATTATTGTTGTGTAATTACGAATCACGAATCACAAATCACAAATCACAAGAACACTACTAATTATAACCCTTTACGGTTATATTATGAATAATGATTTTTGTTTCACCTTTTTGTGGCGATAAAAAAAGTTAGTACTTCTTTGTATTTAAAAAATTAATGCCATTTTATTATTTATATTACAATTTTTTGTGATATAATTATGAAATGGTACAATATGCACTCTTTCAAGTGTGTCAATAGTAGTGTTTCTCTAAAAAGTTATGATGGTTTTAAATTTTTTGTTCCTCGGCAAAGTCTTAATTAACATAAGGCCTTTCATATATAATTAAAAATAAATAAAATGTAAGAGTACAAGGATAGACAATGATATATCGCATTTATAGTCCTTATGGTAATAGATTGAACTAGTGTTCATGGCTTGAATTTCATATCAACTCCAATTACTAGAACTTCAAATTAAGTCACGGTTAATATTTTTGGTTTTTGATTAATTATTCATTCTTATTTTCTAATTGCTTCTTCTAACTAGGTAATCTAATTATGGTTTTATAGTTGGTATCTTAGGAGAAACGAGTTGCTGAACTCGATTGAAAAACAAGTTTGAAGAATGGGAATTCATTAGGTGAAGAAGTGGTATTTCATTGAGTTGGTTGTTGACTTATATGTGGTTACATTTTGGGACTTGAGTTGTATTTTTTTTTTAGAAAGTACCTGTCATGACTCAAACCTGCCCCTAAAAGTTTGGTCCATGACTAGCCTGTACTTAGGCCTCAAAACAAAATTTCACAAATATTTATTCAAATACGGGGCCTTAAGCGGAAGCAAATACCGAAATAATGATAATGCCCATTGAGCTTGTGCATACATGAAGACTTAAATTAATTTAAGCATTTAAATACACTTTCCATAATTACATATGTAATCACAGAACTTATACAGATCTCACACACTATATAAAAGACTTCAAATAAAACTAGGCTTGACGAAGTAAAACTACGCCCCTTTCATGGAGGCACTTCCTGGGTGGCTTGACAGTTAGCCGAACTTCGGTACAACTCTAATATGATCCTTCGATGGCTCAACTACATATATATAAAGTGAAAGGGATGAGCTAATGCCTAGTGAGTGATAATAAAGTAAAAAGGTTAATGAATAATGTCCTTAACATTAGGAAAACATATGTCACAGTTCTGAAACATTTATCATACCAAAATGCATGCTTTTCAAATAGAATGCATATTTGAAACCATTACAAAACATTTTACATGGCGCGTAGTACACCCACTTATACTAAGGGTCATAATCACATTTCAAAATAAGACATCTATTCATTCATATAAAATAGCACTTCGTAAACATGAGTCATATAGCGATATAAAAACATTCGTATTTATATCATATTTTCTGAACGACCTTAGGTCCAAATATATCATGTCGTATCACTGTATCTTATCATAGAGTAGATGGAACATCGGCATGTCTCCACCTTTCATATCGTATCATTGTATCTTATCATGGAGTAGATGGAATATCAACATGTCTCCATCTCTCCTTAGGCAGAATTCATGTATGTATGGACTCAAGAGATGACTCGTACGGATTCTAGAGGTGACTCCCATTATGGCACTTAGTTCCGTACAACACTGCATGCTTTTCAAATAGAATGCATATTTGAAACCATTACAAAACATTTTACATGGCGCGTAGTACACCCACTTATACTAAGGGTCATAATCACATTTCAAAATAAGACATCTATTCATTCATATAAAATAGCACTTTGTAAACATGAGTCATATAGCGATGTAAAAACATTCGTATTTATATCATATTTTCTGAACGACCTTAGGTCCAAATATATCATGTCGTATCACTGTATCTTATCATAGAGTAGATGGAACATCGGCATGTCTCCACCTTTCATATCGTATCATTGTATCTTATCATGGAGTAGATGGAATATCAACATGTCTCCATCTCTCCTTAGGCAGAATTCATGTATGTATGGACTCAAGAGGTGACTCATACGGATTCTAGAGGTGACTCCCATTGTGGCACTTAGTTCCGTACAACACTTTGTTCCAAACCAACAATCAAAAGGTCTTAAAGACTGAATAATTCATATCATATCATAGCATAAACGGAACGGCCTTGAGCCCACCATATCATATTACCAACAATTCACATTTCATATCCATATTCCATATCACAATTCTTGTAACTCATTCATTCGCATATAACATAATTCCAAAACATCACAACATTTATGTATCGAAATAAATATAAATGAACATATCTTTACAATATTATTACTCACATTGATGGGCTTCTGGTAGCAGTTGGGCGATGTCCTTGACTTGACCTACAAACACAATTACATAGCACAACATATCGAACATAGAATTACTTTCTTGATCAAAGTTACTTCTCTTAATCTTTGATTAATCAAATAAATCGAACCCTTACTTTGCCTTAACCAATTATTTATGTTGGTTCTAAACTCATTAGTTCTCAATGGGTCATAATTCATATCAAGGAAAATAGAAAGAAACGGAAGGAAACTGGGTTAGGAGAACAAATAACATGAAACGAGTAGTCAAAAAGTGAACAACCTTCTCTAATTTGGGCATATCTATTTGTGCACTTAGAATTTGGATCTGAGACCACCACCATTGAAAACTAGACTTCCGAGGCTTGAATTTAGGCTCAAGAATTACTTAAAACGGAGTCCGAATGAAAGAGATATGCCTATCCGAAGTTGGGCTGAAACAGGGGGGTTCCACACATGCGAGACCAAAACCGCACATGCGGGAAAATAAGGGCACGTGCGGGGGCAAGTGCTTTTATTTCAGAATCAATTTGGGCGCTGGAAATGGACTGTCGCAGGTGCGGAAAACCCCGCCGCACGTGTGACACTGGGTGAGGAAATCTATCCGAGAAAACCTGTTTAGTTTAAGCTGAATTTCTCCATTTTTCCACCTATTGTTCAATCCGAATCACTTCCAAAACATGTAGTATCAATGAAAAACATGAGATTATAATGATTTTCTAAATCAAAACATCAAAACATGAAGGATTCTAAGTTTGAAAAATCAAAACTCTAGTTTCAATTCTTTCCCAAACTTCTTCTTTCAAATTCACATACATCTACATTTCATATATGACTTTATGAGTTCAAACCACACAAAACCTCAAGATTACGGCTCAACTTCTCACAATCAACTTCAAGATAAGCAAATATAAGGGATAAACACCTAATTGAGTTCAAACAAATTTAAAGAATCAAAGTTCAATTTCATGAAGAAAGCCAATTTAAACTTGTACTTCTCAACCCTAACTCAATTAGGTGTTTGATCTTCATCTTGAGTCATGAATTCAAACAAATAATATGTTGATCTCAATAAGTTAAGTTGATTTCTACATACCTTGAGTCAATCTCTTGAATTCTACTTCAAATTCCCATGTTTCTTCTTCAATCTTGAGCTTTTCTTCTTTCCCTCTTGCTTCTCTCTCTCTCTCCCTCTCTCTCTCTCTCCAGATTTTTCTTTCCAGGGGATAAGAATGTGCGAAGTATGAGCTCAATACACTTATATCTATCACTTGTCTCATAAATATCTAGATACAAAAGCTTTCTCCAATAATAAAAGCCACACATGACTTAACGAATCAGCCAAAATCAAATTTCAATTAAATTTCCCACATGACTCTAAAAATCATGCTGATCATAAATATTTAATCGATTTTGTTTTCTAACACCTCTAAGGTCCTCAATTTTCCGTTTAAAGCTGTAATTCCAACAGATTTTTCTACAATCAACATATATAACTTCAAATCCTTATAATTTACCTCCTTAAACATGCAATTCCACATCAACAACAGAACATTATGACTAATCACAAGTCTCACATAATTTAATTAACCAAATTTGACTTCCATTAGAGCTCAATTAATTATATTTAAATTTATCAGTCTGAATCAAATATTTAATCAAACTCCCAAAAGCCTCCAAATATCAAATTAAGCTTATTTTCATCATCAATTGTGATTTCTCACATCAATAAGGCCCTCAATTTCAGGTCAAACTCAAGGTTTCCGTTAATAAATTATATACTCAAATTGAATACCTCATAAATAAATTTAATTCGTAATAATCTTAATTCCCACCCTTCATAACATAATAACTCCAATTTGGACCCAATTAATCAAATCTCAATTTTACAAATCTGAATCAATTATTTAGTTAAACGCCTATATAGTCCGATACTCAAAATTAAAATAAGGAAACTCATTAATTATTCTTTCTTGAGCCAATTAGATTTTTAATTTCTAATTCCAAAAAAATCTTTAATAGAATCATATACGAATCAGTCTCCATAATTTTCATAATTCCCAACTTACATCAGAATAGTAGGCAATTAAAATTCAAATCTCTATCATTAATTAAATATAAAGTATTACGCGATGGGGTTGTTACAGTACCTAAGTTTTTGACTATTTTTTTTTCTAATCTTTTATTGATAGGTAGAATATATTTTGGTGCTTTGGAAAACAATGTAATTACTTTGGCCTTTTAATGAAATTTATGAGAATTATTTTCCACTCCAATGACATGATTTTACGTGTGATGGATGAATGTAGTTGTAGCATTTGGAAAATGTTACATAAACATTCATAGATAGCCATGATGACATTGTTAAATTGCTAGAATTTTTTATTTTTATTTTTTATAGCATTTACAAAATGCTATGGTTATGTCCTTTTAAAAATGTCAAATTATGTTATAGCATTCTAAAAACGCTATTATATATTTTCCATAACATTCTTCTATAACATTTTATAAATGTTATAAAATTGTAGACTTTTAATAACATGGGCTAACATAGCATTCGTTGGAATGCTATGGTTTACTTATGACAGTATTTATTGCATGCTATAAAATTTGTTATTTGTTGTAGTGACTCTTGCAAATAAATAATAAATAATTATATTTATATTTATATTTTTTAATGTTGAATAAGAGTGACCCAAGTCCATCAATGGATTTAAAGTTGTTAGATGTTTAATTATTATATTATCTTAATTTGGTTCTTTTGAAGCATTTGAAACTTACATTTTTATAGTATAGCATGCATGGATTGATTGTTAACATGTCAAGCGAAAGATTTTTGGTATCACAGCTTATGCACACTAAGACATTGGATTGTTAAGATGTTAGATTTTTTTTGCTATTTTTGTTTTTTGGAATGTGTGGATGGAAAATGTCTCAAATCCCATAATAATAGATCAATATGGTCGCAAGTAAGCAAGTTCCAGTCAAGAGCAGGTATAAGATCCACACTTGAGTTCTCTATTTCAAGTGAATAGTTGAGAAATAAATTTAATAACTTTAGAATGAATTTTGTGAGTTAATTTTCACCAAAAAATCGGCCCTAATGAATGGATGAACCAGTGATTGGATCTTTTGTGAATTATGTTTGAAAGTAGTTGGAAATTGGATTTTGCTTTAAAATTCACATATAGATTCTTATCAAATTGATCTTTCAGATAAAACACAAATATTCTACACAAGTTTCATATATTTTACTTCTTAATAAATGCTAGACTCAGAAGATCCTTAAGAAAAAGCCAAAGAAGGGGTCTAAGAATGCTAAACCCATTACAAAGATTGAAAAATGTGAAAGTTTCTTCAACTTCTTCAGCCTCTCGAGGTTCCTGAGGATAAAGATGATATTGGTGAAGACACTGTACGTTTATCAACTTTATACATGTCAAAATACTTGTTGACGCCGTTATGAATTATAATTTGGGTTCTCTTCTAATTTGTTCGTACTATTGATTAACAAGCGGAAGAACTTCAGAACCAAATGGAGCAAGACTATGACATTGGGTGAGTCAACCATTTTGTTTTCACTTTTCAGTTCTGGACATTGCATACAATGATTAAATGTGCTCTTATTTTAAGAATTGTGAAGTTATAGAATTAGTTCTAGATTATATAAAGAATACAGTTATGTGAACTCACATCTAATTGTGTATTGAGACACTATAACAACCCTCATTTTTGCCTTAGTCATATTCATGAGAAATTTATATGATTTTGATTTGTTGAGCTTGCATTTTGTAAACTTTGATATTTTGTCTAAGTGTGGGATCCTGTCTTGTTTTGATGCTATTGTATTTTGCCTAAGTATAAGATCCATGTTTTGTTCCATGCTTTGTGTGTTGAACCTAGGCTATCTACCTTTTCTACCTCACATCTAGGTCACACCTTTAAACCTGTTATACCTAAGCTGTTGAGTGACAACACCTAAGGCCATCTTGGAACCATCTTGGCTGACCCCCACCTCCACCTGTACCCTCGCACCTTAGCTGAATTGTGTATCACTTAGGCTAATGTGTGCATCACCTAGGAATCTGAGATCCTTGATCCTTGAACTTTGGAGCCATGTTGGGCACCTTCTTGTTGAGTTGTGCACCTTAGCCAACACCTAGCAACCTTGTTCCATGTCTTGTACAACCTAGGCCGAGGTGTGTCACGCCTAGGCCAAGTATTACCCCTCTTAGCCGAGATCATGAAGACCTCACTTATCCTTCACTTGTCTGAATACTATGTTTTGATCTCAGATCCTTGACTTGTTAGTGTACCCATACCACCTTACTTGTTGTATACACTTTGACCTACTCTTGTCCTTTCATTTAGATACCTTTTTGAAGAGATTTGACTAGATGATGCCACACATCCTAGTAGTGGGTATTAGTCAACGAGCAATTGAGAAACCCATATCATTTTCCATATCTTTGTCTTGCAGAGAGAGCAACTCTAGGAAGAAGAAGAAGTTAGATTTTCCAAGCTTGATTATTAGACTTTGAACTTTGATTTGTGTTTTGAAGTTAGGCACTTGATCTATTTTTGTTGTTCTTTATGTCAATTTGATCACATTACATGATCTTGCATGATTCATGAGCTATGCATTGATTTGAAGTTTTGTTTTAGAGAGAAAAAAGTGATGTTCTTATGTTCTTAAAGAAAAACCATGTTTTGATCCAAAAGTTTGTAACAAGTTCTATGTTTTTGTGTTTATTTTCATGAAATCTTTTAGTATGGGTACCAGCTCCATGTTTGCAAACTTATATCATGAAATCTTAGATTTTGAATAAGAAGTTATAATTTTAGCATTTATGTGTGTCACGACCCAAACCTGCCCCTATAGGTTTAGCATCGTAACTGGCCAGTAATCCTAGGATTACTGAAGGCCTCTAAGACAGATTAACATAATATTAGGGACTAGCAGAAGCAAATAACAAATATAAAACATCCATTGAGCTGTGCAAACTTATATGAGACAGAAAATTTTTTAACTTTTTATATACATATCTATATATCATCCTTACGTCATCATATATATACAGATTAGACAAAAAGGGACTTAGCCCTATTTACAAAATAACAAAGACTTGTTTAACCAAAGAAGAAAACAAAACTTAAACTTAATCAAATAGCCATAACCACTTGACATATCTGAAACCTCCATGGGAAGCACATAGGTTAGTTGACAAAAACAGATTCCAGACAGAAGCCTTTAAGCCTGGTCACGCGCCTGATCACCTACATATATGAATAATACAGTGAGCTGGAGTTTAGTGAATAATAACAAAGTAAAGGGTTTTAATGAATAATGTCCATCATAGAGTCAAAAATCAGAGTTTATATCAAAAATAGATTCTTATTAGAAATAGAGTCTTATGCATATTTAGATTTCAATCAAAAATAGATTCATATTTATATTCTTATTCAAATCATATAAAGAAATCAGAGTTCATGCTTAATCTTACATAGTACATCTGTTCGCGCTACAAATCACATACAAAGCATCAAAAGTCATACTTGTCAGCTCCATAAAGGAACCTCTAGCCGGGTACGGATAACTTGTCAGTTCCTTAAAGAAACCTCCGAACTGGGAACGGATAACTTGTAGTTCCATAAATGAACCTCTAACTGGGTACAGATAACTTGTCAGTTCCTTAAAGAAACCTTCGGACTGGGAATGGATAACTTGTCAGTTCCATAAAGGAAACCTCCAGCCGGGTATAGATAACTTGTCAGTTCCTTAAAGGAACCTTCAGACTGAGAATGAATAACTTGTCAGTTCCATAAAAGAACCTCCAGCCGGGTATAAATAACTTGCCAGTTCCTTAAAGGAACCTCCGGACCGAGAATAGATAACATAATTGTGCCACAGAATTGTTGCCACAAATACTTGTCAAAATTGGACAATCATTCATAGTACAAACATAACATTTCATAGAACAGATCTTATTCCATATATAGAAAATAAGTAAAGCTTAACATAGCTTTACTAAGTTATTACTCATAGATAGCTACAGAGCAAATCAAACAGATTGGGCAGATCAGATAAATCAGGCAAACAATAGCGCGTGACCTACACAAGTACATAATATATACACATTGAAATACAATATCAATTCCTTGATCAAACTTGACTTTTCTTGTCTTTTTCTGTGTAAGTAGTTCGAAATTCTACTACGCTTATTCTTTCTTATTCAAATTAATCAGGTTCCCATTTCACATATTCCTTCATTACTAAATCATTCTTTTTTTTTAACAAACTAATTTCTTACTTGGCTTCTTAATCAATTACTAGTAAGTCCATAACTTATTCTTTAATCAACTAATTAATGTTGATTGTTAGCTTGTTAATCTTTATTGAGCCATAAATCATGTCTAGAATGCTTGGAAGTAAAAGAGAACGGAAATCGAAATATGAAATAGCTTTTCAAAAATACTGGTTGCTTGCATTCTACGCTCAAGCGACAACTTCTTCGCTCGAGCGATGGTGACGAATTCTAGGTTTTTCCAGAACGTTGTTTTAATTTCAATACACATTACCAAGGCTCCAAATTCATGCATGACTCACTCGAATATGCAAAAACGTTCCCAATTACATATATTTGTTTAATGAAACTTAAAATTGAATCTATATGGTCCTTTCAACAATATTTGCATGTATGAAATTTAAATCAAAATCAAACTAAGTCTTGATTCTCAAATATGAATTATAATTTATTTCTATATTTGTCCAAATTTAAATTTAATTCATTTCATCCATATCAAACCCAATTTCAAACTCATAAGTTCCAAAATATGAATTAAGCTTTCAAAACTTAGGTTTAACATGGCTTGTCTAAAATAATACAGACTTTTAAAAAAATTAAGAAAACTTGATCAATTTTAAACCATTGACATCAAAACTCCTTTAATATAAAATTAATGCTCATTCTTCATAAACTCATACTTTTTAACCCAAAACTTAATTACAGATGTTTCAAGATATGTTCAATTTGAATAAAACTTTTGATTTTAATTACATGCATGGATTCAAAATTAAAATTAAACCAATTCCTATCTTTCATAATAAAATCAAAACATTGTATAACTTTAGGATCAACCTCAAATTTCCATAAACTTGATTTTTATAAAAATTTCTTCATTCTTCTCTTCAAAACATGAAATTGATTATCTTAAATTTTTCAAAATCCATGGTGCATATATAAAACACTTATCAAAATCCAACCAATTCTCCATTATCAAGCTCAAACTATAATTTGCCTTCTTAATTTATATCACAACCAAACTCATGAATTAAATTCTAAAATCTTGAAAATCCACAATGCATGCATGAAATTTCAATTCAAAATCAAGCCAATTCTAGATTGTCAAATTTTAAATCATAATTTATTTCTTGATTTATCCAAATTTAGATTTAATTAATTTTCTTCATATCACACCCAAAACTTAATTCATAATCGTAGATGTTCCAAAATATTTTTAATTTTGAATAAAACTCTTACATTACATGCATGGGTTAGAGATTAAAATCAAGTCAATGTCTAATTTCCATTATAAAATCAAAACCTTATCTAATTTTAGGAGTAACTCCAAATTTTTCATAAACTTGATCTTTATAAAACTTTCCTCCCCCGCCCCCTTTTTTTTCTTCTTCAAAATATGAACTTGAATGGCGCAAATCCTTTCAAAACTCATGGTGCATGCAGATATATATCTCATATATATCAAGGTTTCCAAACCCAAGCTTAATTTGAAGAATACTTACAATTATTTCCAAGTTTATCAACCTTAACTATGTTCATGAATTAATCCTTTAATTTCTCTAGATTACATGCATTTGGTTCAAGTTCTTTCTTGAATTCATGTGATGGGTGAGTTATTTACAAAAATTATGGGTGAAATGCTTATCTAGAACTTGAATTTTTGAGTTCCTTGGTGAATTCTTGAGTTTCCCCCTTCAATTTCTCTTCTTCTTTATTTCTTTCTTAAAGTCCATGAGCTCACTCTTTCTCTCTCTAGAATTTCATTCTCAGCAAAATGTGTATTTGAACCAAATGGATTACACCTGCCTCTTGCTCACCCGCATCATATACACGTGCACACCCCGTCCCTTTTGTTTGTTTGTTTGTTTGTTTGAGGCTCCAGCACATATAACACACACTCTAGATTTGTCTACACTTTTCTCTTGATTAGGTAAATGAACAGGATTAGCTTAGTGACTAATTATATATTAATTTAATTAAACCCCACTTAGTCTTAACTAATTATAATTAATAATTAGTCTTAATAAGTCTTGATTAACACATAATTTAATTAATCGCAACTAATTACAAATCCCACATAATTTAATTAGTCTAATTAACTTCAATTAAGGCCCAATTAATTATATTTAATTTTTACCAACCAAACTCCCAAAAGGCTCCAAATATCAAATTAAATTTATTGTCATCATCAATTTTGGTTTCTCAAATCATTAAGGTCTTCAATTTCATATTAAATTCAAAATCTTCGCCAATAACTTGCGTATTCAAATTGGGCACCTCATAAGTAAATTTAATTCATACTAATTGCAATTCTCAATCCTCATAACTTAATTAATTTAATTAACTCCAATTCGGACCTAATTAATCAAATCTCAATTTTACTAAATTGAATTGAATATTTAATTAAACTTTCATATGGCCCGATACTTGAAATCAAATTGATTTTTCTTATTAATTTTACCTTCTTTAGCCATTAGGCTTTCAAAATAAATACTTGACAAAACCATATACGAATCGGGCCCAATAATTCTCATAGATTCCAAATCTCATAATTCTCAATACTTCTCATAATGACTAATTAAAATCCAAATCTCCTTAATTACTTAAATATAAGTATCATGCATGGCAGGGTCATTACAATGTTCTTTATGTTTATGTTCTTCATGATCTTCAAGAGGAAACCCAGATTTTCATATTTCATTATTCCCTAAGTGTGGTCACCGAGACCCACTCTTGTCTAGCTTCCATACCTAGGCCAAGTATTGCATCTCACCTTAGCCTACCTTGCATGATCACTTGTACCTTGGTCTACACCTAGGCCGACCATAGCACAACTTTGCCAACCACCTTGTAACATTCTGGGCGGGCAGCCCACATCTCGGCCAAGGAGACCACACCTCAGCCATGACCTCCTTGGTTCACTTAACTAGGTCATTTCGGCCCAGCTCCTCTCTGTGCATCTATTCCCAGACCTAGTTTGTACCCAACATGCTTTTCCCAGAAGAAAAACATTGATTTAACTTCTAGAACATATTTTGCTTTGTTTTGACTTGGTTTTGGAAAGAATATCGAGATTTATTCTACTCAGTTGAAGCTTGTTTTGAAATTGCATTACATAACCATTTTTGAGCATCTCTTCTTGTCTTTTTGAAGTGCATTTGATGGGATTTACCATGTATTTGTAGGTCTTGGATCTTTGCCTTATTTCTCCTCGACCAAAAAGCTATTGTGAGTGATATTTTTAATAAAGTTATGTTATATTGTTTTGGATAAAAGCTTTGCTTTGTTTTGGAAAAGTATTTGATCAAGCATGAATGATTATCCCTTAGTTTTTTTTTTTTTTTAATCAAGTATTATGTTTGTTTTGATGATATTCTTGAAAGGTCCTTGTGTGCTAGGGGACTTTAATACAACTAGTATCTTTATTTGAGATACTTCCTTTGCCACAGACGGGTGGGCTTGTCTAATTGATTCTATGTCGGTTATTCCTTTGTTTTGTTTATGAATGTTCATTATTTGTATTATGTAGATGTTATAAACATCATTTGAAGCTTTGAAAGCCTTTATAGATGAACTTGGATCATCATTTGATTTTGTTACAAGCTATAATGTGTATTGTTTTGATAAAAATCGCGGATATCATTCATTCAAACCTTTATTACTTATATTATTCATTGAGTTTTTAGCTCACCTCTCTCTCTTATATATATGTAGATGATGAACAAGAAGGCGACGTTACCTAAGTTTGGTGGAATATGTGTTTTGTTTCATGTTTTGTATTCATCTTGAAGATTATGCTTTTTAGTTTTGTAGATTTTTTCTTTTGTATGTTTTGGCTCAAGAAGCCTTTTGATCAAGATGTAACATGTGGATGTTTGTGTACAAGCTTATTACCTTGTTTGTATCCAAGTTGTAAAGCTATGTTAATATTTTACGTATCTCAATATATGTCATTTCCTTTAACCTATGCACAACCCTTATAGACTAATTAGATTTAAATTTATTATGTCCGTATATACATGCCCCATATGTATACTCTGTATGTGTGAATCTTTGTAAGTTGTCCTTCGGTAATCAAGATTACCGGCCATCATTACATCATTCTATTAGGGGCGGAATGGGGTCGTGACAAGTACTTTTTTTTATATCTTATGTCAAAAAAGGTAATTTGATGTATATTGATATATGCAGTTCAACTATTCGGGACAAAATTATCTCCCATGTTGTCTCGTGGTTTATGAGAGAGGCCATTCATTTGAAGACGTGGATAACAAGGACGACGACAATGAAGATGATAATGATAAAGAAGAAAATGAAAATAAAGACGATGACAGTGATGAAGACACAAACGAAGATAAGAATAAGGACAAAACCAGCACAAAGAAGGTAACTCTTACAAAATTCTAAGCAAAAGCCAAAGTCTCCTCCTTACCACTATTAATTTTCAATTTCTGAACATACTAATACTTTATTTCCCTGTTTTTCTGTTATTCATTTGATTGGGATTTTCTAGCAGTCATCTAGACCAAAGGTGAGAGATGATACAACTATGTAATTTATTTTTTACTCTGTACAAAATGTAAAGATTTTCAATGGTGTGTGCTTTGGATAACATCCAGTTTGTTGTGAATTACAGAAGACTATGCGAGCACTACCTAAGAAAGGTCAGCAAAGTGAGCGTCCACCAGAATGCGAGCAACAATAGTAGGTATTAGATTACAGATGACATCTTTGTTTGGAAACACAGGTTGGGGGATGTTGTCTTGAGTTTTTGAAAGTTTTGGGTCTTAGATTTCTCCCTTGTCTACTGAAGTTGTTTGGTTCACTCTCTCTCTCTCTCAAATTTTTTCTTATGAGGAATATTTATATTTTATTTTTTTAGAAAGTATTTATATTACGTTTGGTATCGTAGAAGGAGTCATATGAGATGAAAATCTCATGTACAATTCTGAAACAAAGATACTTGATTCAAATAACGACCGTAACAGACATGTTAAATTAATTCATGATACGCATACATATATATTTTTCATTTTTCTCCTTCTTTATGTTGGGAGCATTAACACTTGTATTTTAGTTTCAAGTTAACATTACGTTTGTATTTTGATTTTCGGGTAATGATAACGCAACCACTGTCCAACTAGTATATTTATATATAAATAACATATATACTCTTTGATTTTTTACCAACATAATAAAATTAAATTATTACAATACAATACACTTATTATTTATTTCATGGACTTAGATTTTATGTGGACTGGACCGTATTGCTTAGATCTATAAGGTTTATCATGAGTCTTATTTTAATAATTTGAATAGTTCAATATGTAAAATTTGTTAAGTATTTTATTCTTGTAAAAAATCACATTAATTGGATATCGATAACTACTTAATCGAATCAGATTTTTATCAAAAAATTATTTTAAAAATCATATCTATCATTGATAGAAATATAATCTAATCATATGACTATAGATATTCAATTTATATAATTTTTTATAATAATAAAATACTTAACAAATTTTATACATAAAAAAATTTAAATTATCAAAATAAGATTCATTATGAATTCTCACAAATCCAACAACAAACTTCAATTAAGTCGTGTTTGGCATGCATTAAAAAATTGTACTTTTTTACATACATATATTTATTTTGGTCACATCAATCAACATCTATTAATATTCCCTCTCCATTTTTCTATCAACTTCCTTTACTTTTCTACATATTTTTTTATTAAAAAAATCAAAAAATACACTTATTTAAGACCTCTCAAATCACCCATAAATTTCGAACGGAAGAGAAGCGTCGCCTGATTTTGGCTGTTTTTGGTTGTGTTCTCAAAATATATTTTCATTCTCTCATTTGCGCTTGACGTTTAGATACAGTTTTTTAAATATAATTCTACCATACAGTTCAAAATGCATTTCCGCATCCCGTTTGGCAAATTTCTCCGTTCATTTCTCCACTATGAAAAGCTTCCAAACGTACAATCATCTTTGTCTTCTGTGAAAAGCTTCTAAATGGTGTATATAAGGTAAGCAAGCTTCCAAATGGTGTGCATAAGGTAAGCAACAGATAGCCAAAGCTCAGCCTAGATTTCAATCTTGTTGGAAGTTGGGAATAGGCGCAGCTGGGTGACCAGCCAGATGACCCATCGGTTGACCTCCCGGTCGACCGGATCGGCACACTTTTTGATTGCTTTGAAACCTAAAATTATGAAGCTGGTGTTGTGAACCTCTGTTATTTTTCTTCCTCTTTACAACCTGAAATTATGAAGCTGGTGTAGTGAACCTCAGCTCAAAGCTGTTCCTCTCTTATTTGACACGAGTATGAATTGGTGAAATTAATTGAGGCACCTTAGACATTTGATTGGCAAACACATCCATCAATCAACTTCAATTAATAAATATAGATGGAAGAGAAGGTCACGGATGAGCACAATAATAAAGGTGAGTGATACAGGTTCACAGATGTCTTAGTAAAGTAATAAAATTTAATAAATAAAAAAAATATATTGGGGAAAAAATTAATTTTAAAAAAATAATTGAAAAAAATAAACTAAAAACATTAATTGAAAAAATAAATTAAATGAAAAAAATAATTGCAACAAAAATTATTTGGAAAAAAAAGTAATTGAAAAAAAAAATTAATTGAAAAAAATAGTTGAAATAAAAATTAATCGAAAAAAAGTAATTGAAAAAAATTAATTTAAAAACAAATTATTTGAAAAAAATTATTTCAAAAAAAAATATATATTAATTTATTTTCTGAATTGAATTTTAAAAAGAGTTTGGTTATAAATGTTGATAAAAATTTTCAATTGAGTTTTGAATTGTGTATTTGGTTATGATTTATAATTTTTTGAATTAAGTTTTGAAAACTCATAACCAAATAAATTTTTTTACTTTATATGTTACATTAAACTTTCAAAACTCAATTCAACACTTTATTTAAAAATCATAACCAAATAAATTTTTTACATTCAAATCATAATTCCATAATTCAAAAAACTAAAATAAAATCTTTATTCTTAAATTATATTTAGAAAACTCTATTAAATACTACCTTAATACCTCATTTCACATTTTAAACGAGTATTAATTTCTCATTTCACATTTTAAACGAGTAGCTATGTAAGCCACGATGAAACACGTGGCAAGCTTATCTCGTCCAAGTCGAAGGAAATCGAGAATCTTCTCACAAAAAAATTATGAGAGCCGTCGATCTTTGCCAACCCCTATTAATAGAGGTCAACGTCTCATCTACGGCCAGGCACGTTTGACTGTTGATTTTTTCGCAACTCATTCATTGGTCCTGTTTGGTACAGTATAATTTTAGTTTATTTTAATTTTTAATTTAATTTAAATTATTTTAATGTGTTTGATTTAGTTTAATAATACAATTTATAACTTTTATAAGTTAAAAATTAATTAATTTTTTTAATAAAGTAGAAAAAACTTAATTTATAAATCAAAAATCAAATTATATTTATAATTATAAATTATAAACGGTTAAAATATAAATTATAAGTAATTTTTCACGACTTTATCAAACAGGACTATTGGCAGCCGTTGGATCGTTCTGGACAATTAATAAATCAACCCCCCCTCTCTGTACACATTTTCATTTTCTTGTACAGCTTCTCTCTCACTGTGAAATTCCGTTACCGCCTTTTCGTTACATCTCTTCTCCTTGGTTTCTCAGCTTTGAATTCGTTCGACGATCTGCGTTTTGATTATGGATTCGAGTGTTTTCGTTGAGCGATTCGCTTCCGATCTTCGATTCAGAGATATGTGGTTCAAGACTCATCCTTTCTTCGGTCATGGGTGAATTGACTGGAAATCGAAAGATCCATCGAGGTACGTAGTAGATTTGTTGTTAATAGATTAATATCTTGTTCTTCATCCCCTTTTTGCACGTAATTAAGTATTTTCCTCCATTTCTTGAAGACTCTTGATGTTTGTTCTGAACCATTGGTGCTCGGGCTTTGTACGTCTGGTTCGATGCGAAACCTTGCTGTCTTTCTGAAATTCTTGAGGTGTGTATTTACAGCCTTTGACAATTTCGTATGTATTGTAATTCTTGGGTTCGGATCTATTAATTTTTCAACTTTTTGTGTTCATTTTCAGATCTAAAACGCTTGGTTAGATCGGTGCAATCAATTCAGATCTCGTGATTCTTTATGGATTCAGATCGGATTTTGATATGACGCTGTGAAGGATTGCTAAAGTGTTTCTTTATGCTTTTTTTGATGGGCTTTCTTTTGTCATCTTCTTGGTATAACAAAGAAGATAGTTTGTGTGTGTGTGTCTTCGGTGTATACCAGAGAGGTATAGCCTAGGGTAACAAAAAAAATGTGAGATGTGTAATGTTCTACTGGTTGTCAATCGACCTTTGCCATGTCAGGTGCGCTTGCTTGGCAGGTCAAAAAAATTGGCAGGTCCAAAAAACCCTAATAAAAAGTTTGTTTTTTGTGTTTGTGGGGGAGATGGTACAGGTTTTGCCCGGCTCTCCCCTTCTTGTGTGTTGCGTCTCTTTTTTTTTTTTTTTTTTGTCTTGATTTTGTCCTCCCCAATTCTCTCTCCAATCCAATCCGTTGTCCATCGTGTCTTTATTCGTCTCTCGAATGGATGATTTTACATCGATTCGAACAAATAGGGACATCAACACGCCAACTATTTGTATTCATCAAGCAAGCAAACGCAAGGATGGGATTAACACGTCATGACTATTCAGTCCAAGAGGTACAAACAAACAATTTCCTTTAATTTATTTTGGCACTAATTATTGCATTTTAAGCATTTTAATTAGGGGAAATTATGCATCAGTGGTAGTTTCAGTAAATTATTACAGATTTATAAAAGTTTATATTTTTAATTATTAATATTTATGAAGTTCAGTTTTTAAAACCACACCTGTAATGAAATTTCCCTTTTAATTAATTAAGCTTATAGCATAAAATCAGCACTAAAGCCTTGTTTGTCATGTACTTAAGAAAAGTCAAAAAGTCAAAAGTCAAAAGTCACTACATTATTTAAGTCCTATCATCTTATTTAAGTCACATCATCTCTCTACCCCCATCACTTTAAACCCAACCCAAACCCAACTCATATTTTATAAAAAGTCATAAAAAGTAAAAAAAGAAACTGTAGACATTCCATTTTTGACCGATCTTAAGATTCAGACATCACCGATTGAGCGCTCGGTGATGGTACATATTGTGCTTGTTCAGAAGTTTCTGAGTCTCGGCTGCGAGCCTTGCCTCCGGACTTTCGGGCTCTTTCGTGTCTTGCCTCGGTTTGCGAACCAGGCTCCGTTTTCTCTGTTTCTTTTCCCGAAGGGAGGGAGAGGTCTCGTAGATCATCTCTCAGTGGCCATAGGCTACGTTTCGTGGTTGTAGGCCATTTTTCTCTTTTAGAGCCCGGTTTCCGGTTTTTCGGAGCCGACGGCCGTGTGCCTCAGTTCGAGATCTCGCTTAACTACCTCTGTTTGTCCCGGTTTTTGGTATACACCCCACAACCATCCATTCCAACAACTTGGAGCTGTTTTTCAGAGCTTAGGAGCACCATTTCTTAGACCAAGAGCTGCCGGTCCATTGGTCTTCAAGGGTAAGCTTCTTTTCCCTCTTTTTTGTTCCTATCTTGCTCTATATCTAAGCCTTGCTTGCAAGCATTTTTGGGCTCCGATCCAAACTGTAAATAGTCATATTTTGAGGTCCTTTTCATGTTTGATTAAGGACCTTTTGCTGCTTGAGGTCTCCTACTATCACTTGCCTCTTTAACTCTGTTTTAGGCCTATTTTTGCATGGTATTTTAGGCTTATTTGTGAGCTGTTTCGTGGCTTGATGTAAACTGTAAAATGTCTTATTTTGAGCCCCTCTTCAACTTTGTTGAAGGGCTCTCTTCGGTTTGAGGCCAGCAGCTATCACTTGCCTCTTTATCTCTCTTTTAGGCCTATTTTTGGGGGGAAATTTGAATTTCATTTCCCTCCCTTTTTCCTCCACTCCTTTGCCTATATAACCAGCACCCCCAGCTGTGTTTTCAGGGTTACAAAAATTGGTTTTAAGCCTCTTGCATTTAATCCCTCTTCCCTTCTATTCCAAACATCAAAACCTTTTTGTTCTTGGACCATTCCTACACCCTTTACTCTACAACCCATAGCACCCCTCCTCCTCACTCCATTCCAGCAGCTTGAAGGCCATTTCCAGAGCTTAAGAGTCACCAAACTTGGTCCAAAGGCTGTCAAAGATTGGTTCTTCAAGGGTAAGTCTTCTTTTCCTCTTTTCTTGCTTTATTTTGATCTATATTCTAGACTTTTGTGCTCGCATATTTGGGCTCCGACCCTAACTGAAAATAGTCTTATTTTAAGCTCTATTTCATGTTTGATTAAGGGCTTCTCCCTGTTTGAGGTTTCTTTTTTACACTTTGTGTTAAAAGCCTCTTTTAGGCCTTTTTTTTGCATAGTATTTTAGGCCTATTTGTAAACTGTTTCGAGCTTTGCTATAAACTGTGAGTTGCCTTATTTTGAGCCCCTCTTCAACTTTGTTGATGGGCCTCTTCACTGTTTGGGACTTCCCTCTATCACTTGCCTCTTTATCCCTCTTTTGGCCCCTTTGTTTGCATGTTTTTTTAGCTCCTTGTGCTTGTATTTTTGGGCTCCGACCCGAACTGTAAATGGTCATATTTTGACCCCCTCTTCATGTTTGATCAAGGGTCCTTTGCTATTTGAGACTCTTTTTTTGCTCTTTGTATTTAAACCTTCTTTTAGGCCTATTTTTGCATAGTGTTTTAAGCTTACTTGTGCACTGTTTTGGACTTGATCATAAACTGTAAAGTGCATTATTTTGAGCCCCCTCTTTGACAGAACTCGAAAGTCATGCGTGACGGGAGTGAATGTCAAACCCCAGAGACGACCCATTTTTGAAAAGGCCGAAGACTTAGACAAACAGGCAAGATAACAAAGATGTGCCCGCAGGTAGGGGGCAAGATGCAAAATGATATGCACAAAGCCGGACGTATCTCAATGATCATGCAAATGCAGCAAGCATATACAAATCTAACTACATTTCATGTAGTAAGGATCATGTAAATAAAGCTGTAACGAAGCAAATATTCACAATAAATGCGACAGTTTTAAGCGGGAAGGCAAATCAAACTACATTTCATGCAGTTATGATGCAATCTTAGCGAGCATGTGTGATAGATACACAAAAGTGAAGAGAGTGTGATGGATACACTATATGAATAAAGTGTGATTGATACGCTAAGCGAACGTGTGTGATGGATACACAAAGTGAACGCGTGATAGATACACAAAATGAAACAAAGTGTGATAGACACTAAAAGTGAATACAAAGTGTGATAGATGCACTAAGTGAACATAGTGTGATTGATACACTGAAGGTGAACACAAAGTGTGATAGATGCACTAAGTGAACAGAGTGTGATTGATACACTGAAGGTGAACACAAAGTGTGATAGATGCACTATGTGAACAGAGTATGATAGATACACTAAAAGCGAACACAAAGTGTGATAGATGCACTATGTGAACAGGTGTGATGGATACACTAAAAGCGAACACAAAGTGTGATAGATGCACTAAGTGAACAGAGTGTGATTGATACACTAAAAGCGAACACAAAGTGTGATAGATGCACTAAGTGAATAGAGTGTGATTGATACACTAAAAGTGAACACAAAGTGTGATAGATGCACTGTGTGAACAGAGTGTGATTGATATACTAAATGTGAACACAAAGTGTGATAGATGCACTATGCGAACAGAGTATGATTGATATACTGAATGTGAACACGAAGTGTGATAGATGCACTTAGTGAACAGAGTATGATGGATACACTAAATGAACACAAAGTGTGATAGATGCACTATGTGAACAGAGTATGATTGATATACTAAATGTGAACACAAAGTGTGATAGATGCACTATGCGAACAGAGTATGATTGATAAACTGAATGTGAACACGTGTGATAGAGGCACTTAGTGAACAGAGTATGATGGGTACGCTAAATGAACACAAAGTGTGATAGATGCACTATGTGAACAGAGTATGATTGATATACTGAAAATGAATACAAAGTGTGATAGATGCATTATGTGAACAGAGTATGATTGATATACTAAATGAATGAAGTGTGATTGATACGCTAAAGGTGAACACAAAGTGTGATAGATGCACTATGTGAACAGAGTATGATAGATATACTGAAAATGAACACAAAGTGTGATAGATGCACTAAGTGAACAGAGAATGATAGATACACTAAAGGTGAACACAAAGTGTGATAGATGCACTATGTGAACAGAGAATGATAGATACACTAAAGGTGAACACAAAGTGTGATAGATGCACTATGTGAACAGAGAATGATAGATACACTAAAGGTGAACACAAAGTGTGATAGATGCACTATGTGAACAGAGAATGATAGATACACTAAAGGTGAACACAAAGTGTGATAGATGCACTATGTGAACAGAGAATGATAGATACACTAAAGGTGAACACAAAGTGTGATAGATGCACTATGTGAACAGAGAATGATAGATACACTAAAGGTGAACACAAAGTGTGATAGATGCACTATGTGAACAGAGAATGATAGATACACTAAAGGTGAACACAAAGTGTGATAGATGCACTATGTGAACAGAGAATGATAGATACACTAAAGGTGAACACAAAGTGTGATAGATGCACTATGTGAACAGAGAATGATAGATACACTAAAGGTGAACACAAAGTGTGATAGATGCACTATGTGAACAGAGAATGATAGATACACTAAAGGTGAACACAAAGTGTGATAGATGCACTATGTGAACAGAGAATGATAGATACACTAAAGGTGAACACAAAGTGTGATAGATGCACTATGTGAACAGAGAATGATAGATACACTAAAGGTGAACACAAAGTGTGATAGAGCCTCTCAAGGGTAATGGGGTGACAGACTAGGTTGGTTCAGTATCCAGAATTGAGGTGCATACACGCTATCTCAACCTATGGGGCTTCCATACAGATTTCAAGCCAAGGACACGCCTCTGGGTATTTAAACCATACTTTAGTCTCGAAAATCCCGAACCTTTGCGTTCTAGGCATCAACCATTCGAACTCTAGTTTCCATCGTCGCAGTTGGTCTCCTAGGAATTCATTGCGAACACAGCCAAGATGCCTCTGGCAGGGAATGGTACTCAGGGAGAGCACTTTTGATCGCCATTTTGGCTTGAAGCAGACTTGATCTTGAGCTTGAGGTAGAGGCACACTCATACTTCGGAGCATTGACAAGGCTTGAAGAGGTACATATGGAATGTAGTCTCGGAACTTACCGAAGTTGAAACAAACTCAGATACCCGACATTTACTCTTTTCTTTGCTTTGTAGTCTGGAACCCATGTAGCTTCAGATAGGCCCTGGTTTTACTGTTCTGACATGACCTGGGTTAAACCCTGCGGTTTTATGAAAGGACGAATCTTGCTTTGCACAGATGTGGAGAACGGCACAGCACTTGGAGCACAAAACGATTTATTTTGAAAATGAGAAAAGGGTTCTCAACCGGGTATTGAGCTTACAACTGAACATAGCATACTATGACTCAACAAAAGGTACACGACTTAAACACATCAAGTAACACTCGAAAAAGACTCAAAACAAAAGTTGAGGTAAACAAAACAAAAGACACGACACACAGACGAGTTACAAAGACGAGACCTCTCAGTTCGCGAGGAGCCAGTTTCTCCGAGTAGTGTTTCCCACCCTTTTCTCATTTGTGATTCTCACATCACTCTAGCACTCAATCTCTATTTTTCTGAAAAAAAAGCCATTTTCTCATTTTTTCTTTCAGCGCACATCTCTCTATTCTTCAATCTCTCATTTTTTATCCCTCCCCTGGGTGGTTGGTGGATAAACAGAAAGTTGCGGGGTCTTGCCCCTAGTATTCCGCTAGATTCTTCTTGTTGTTCACAACAATGAGTTTCTTCCACGGAGGGGCTGCGCTACAATTGGGTGTGTGGCAAATCTGCAGCTGACATCGGTTGACGAAGCTCTGCTGGGGAGTTTGGACGTGATCAGATCTGCCCAGATGAGGGAATGGGATATCTTGTCCCATTTCGATTCGTGCTTCGCACTTGGCTTGATACGTTGTTGCTTGGAGGATAAGAGAACTTTCAGCCCTTTTGCGGTCAGCTTTAGTGGTGTCCATTTCTGACGAATATGGGCCCCTTTCGAGAAGTAGAGTGCCCTTTCTGGCAAGCATGTTGACAACGGAAGAAAGACAAAACACCTGACTCAACTGTGCCCCTATTTCATCATTTTGACCATTTTTGTTTTTGCTTTTGCTTTCTACTAAAACAATTTTGACCAATATGAGAGTTAGATTAACATGCTTGTTCAATTTTTCGATTTAAAATCATGCAAGTCTGGCTATGAGCACTGAAAATTTTCCTTTTTTTAGATCCAAGAAATGGTCCAGTTTTGAAAAATGGAATACTTTTCGAGAAAATTAGTCAACATTAGTAAAAATTCTCAAAATTATTTTTTTTGCAAACAGCCACTGCTCAATAAGCATAGAACCCACTCTCGAGATACACAACCTCAGATTCGAAGGAAAATTGCCCCTTACTTGAAGGTAGCTGCATGGCAACGGAAAGTTGCCCCTTGTTTGAACGGCGCCATGGTGCATTGAATGGCAACGGAAAGTTGCACCATGTTTGAATGGCACTGCAGCGCATTGCAATCAATCCTCAGAGTGACGGTCACAACCGAACTCCCGGATACATAAAAGACAAAGATGACCAGAACCATCACATGGACACAGTCGGGTTTTGAAGTGTTTTACGGCTGGACTTCAGAATGAAGTTGCCTACATATCCCAAAGATGGGAATCAAGCCTTACGTAGTTCGGGGTTAAGGTACACTCGGGTATTTAACCTCTCCTTTTGCGCTCTAACTTTTGCCAAGGCCACCCTTCCGGGTTTTCAACCTTGCGAGTTATGTTCTTCTTTCATTTTCAATTCTTTTCATTTATTTTCTACTTTGTTCATTCTTTTTCAGAATTTTTCATTTTTATTTTTTGTTCTTTGCATTTTTCTTCTTTTCTTCTTTTTTTTTTGTTCTTTTTCTTGCTCTAACTTTTGCCTGGGTCGCCCTTTCGGGTTTTCGGCCCAACGAGCCTCTCAAGGGTAAAAGTGTAGCTTGGTCCATGTCAAATGGTTCTGAGATCTCGAATCCGTCTGAATCCAAGAGAGTGGCTGCTGTTCGTTGACGATGCAGGAGTCCATCCCGTGGAGGCTGAATTTGCCCCTAGTGTTGTAGATCGGAACTCAATTTTTCTTCAACAATACTTTCTTCTCTCTTCCCCTCTGGGATTTGGCATTCTTGCCGATCTTTGTTAGCTTGAGAAACATCCCAATTTTTTTGACACTTCGAGCACATCTGACAGTTTTGCCCTTAGTTTGAGGGCTTTTGATCTAGCTTCGCAAGCTTCTTTTGAAAACACTTGATCTTCTTGATCTGACTTTTCTTGCCTCTAGTTCGAGGGCTGCTTCGAATCTGGCCACGCAGGCCTAACATTATGAGCCCGAGTTTGAGGTTTGAAAGCAAGGGGTCGAGCCTCGAGGTTGAGAGCGATCCTAGGCTGCACAATCTCAAGAGCGATTCCACACAGGTCTTCGCAGGACCGCGCAAAACATTTTTTGAAATCTTTTAAGAAAGCGACTAGTCGCTTGCACTGAAGACAATGTAGAACCAATCTGGATCAAGCCAAGATCCTTCTCAGTACTCACATTAACAAACATGATCTCATTCATTAAGGGCTTAGCACGCCTCTCTTTCTCTCAATTGATCAAATTTTTGCAAATCCCGAGGAATTCCTTCCTCTTTGTTTTCACCACAGTGTTAGAAAAAGTTTTGAAAAGCTTAGGTCAATACAACGATTCAAGGCACAGAAGAGCAGGCAAAAGGTACTACTGTTTCGTTCAAGTTTCTGGTGCAACCGGCACAAGGCAGAAGCAAGCACAAAAGCATGAAAAACCACTGCTGTTTCATTCAAATCTTCTGGTGTCATTGGCTCCCCGGCAGAAACAGATTCACAAGGAAGCGAAAAGACAGACGCAAAACAAAATAATGATATCCGAGGTAACACCCCCGGAATCACCTGACTTCTGTACAACAGGACTGACTCGATACAACAAGACAGACCCTTAATCAAAAAGACTGACTCAAAACAAAGAGACAGACTCAAAACAAAACAACAAGACTGACCCAATACCCAAGTCAGAAAGCACAAAAACTAGTATTTGCAAAATAGGATTTGTAATTATTCTCTTTTTCAGGACTCGTGATTATTTATCTCGGACCCTCCGCAGCGAGGGCACAACTGTAAATAAGTGTGCGTGGTGGATGTATGTCTTCCAACCCCACGTCTTGTCTCCCTTTTTATTTACACCGCTTATGATGGTTAGATTAGGGCTGTTTCAATTAACAACAGTATGATAAGCATTGTTTGCATTCATTCATCTGTCTTGCATGCACCGGGCTCGACGCATCATTACTAACTGCATTGAATTTTCAATTCCAAGTTGAATCATGTTAGCTGTAGGCATTTCATAATGCCATGTCTAAAATAGCCGAGCTTGCCTATAGTTGGCCTTTTAACATGTGTTGCATCAGGCATTCGTATCAATGGATTCATGCATGAAATTTTAATTAGTTTATGTTTTGGCTTGGAGTACTCGGTAATGTTTTTATCTTTAGCATCTTGCATGCGTGATAAGTGAACTGCCATGATAGCCATACTTACCAATGAGGCTAACATGATTGCTTATGTGAATATTATACTGCTAGGCGTGAAGAATGCAAATCTGGTGGAGATGTAAGGTTTTACGAGTTATTTGGATTGGAACAATTCATTCACTGTCTGTTTTAAGTCCACTAGATGTGGGACCAAAAATCTGTTTCTAAGCCCACCTGAGGGTTTGCAAATCCACGTCTTAGCCTATTGCAGTAGCACCATCAAACCATTTTCAAAACAAACAAACATGAAAATGTTTGTTCAATTCAGGCCGCAAATCCAGATCTATACTTGTATGTTTGTGCGCACTCACCATAGTAAATCTAGGGCTTAATAACCGGAATTAAGACACGCATATGTTTTCAAAAATGATATCATGGTTAGTAAGGCCGATCTTTGATCGGTTGCGAGCGGCGGGTGGCTCACGAAGTGACCTTTCCAATCGTACCCAAGTTCCCAGCCGAGGCAACTTTGGTGATGACGACACGTGGCCTTAGGCAAACGAGTTCAGGCGTTTCCTAATTTCTCCAAAAGTAAAAATTAGTTGGCGACTCTGTATCTGGCAAACAGTCCATGTTTTGGCACTTCTTTCAAAAATCTGTTTTTCCAAAACGATTTGTCGGATTTGGACTCTTTGGTTCAGATTTAGAACCGTGACAATGATAGTTCCAAAACTCTGTAGCCCAATATCGAACGTAAACGGGGGAATCTCTCCCTT
>NW_021025291.1:583223-603692 GCF_004153795.1 Camellia sinensis
AGGAGAGATTGCCTCGCTCGGAGGGTCCGAATAAATATACAGTCCTGAATAAATAATTACAGTCCAAATAATTACAAAATGCCTTCTAATTAATTAACAAATTAAATTAGGAAAGCAATAAATTGGCATGCAAGCCAGGGACTGCCTCAAATCTGCTCCGGATGATGAATGATGCATGCTCCGGTTGGCTTTGTCGGAAAATCCCTTGTGATGCCCCGGTTTGCCTCTGTTTGCAATTGTTCTTGGAATGCGTGCCAAGCTCCGGAAGGCTGTCGATTTCTGATTTGCTGCAACAGAGAGCAACAAAGGGACATGACAAAGTATTTTCACATTTGTATGCATGATTACTCTTCAGGGAGTGTAGTCCTCGATCCTCGTGTCACCAAACACGCATCTCGATGCATGATGGCCGGGGAGTCGAATTGCATGGCTCAATATGGAATGAATGCACATGAAAACACAACAGGGCCTAGACTCCATCATTGATAATCCGGAGTGTCGGCGACCAGGAATTGAGATACGTTCCGTCACTCGTAGTACGAAACGTACTTCGTTTTTCGTGCTCGGGCTAACTCCTATCCCAAACACAATGCAATATGCATGACATGCATGAATGCAACTAATATACAACCTAGCATGCACAATGCTATGAAATGGCATACACGATGCACGAGGTAACATGGCATACACAATGCGCTAACATACAACCTAGCATACACAATGCTATGAAATGAAATGGCATACACAATGCGCAATGGACTTACACCAACATGAGTGGATCTCAGCCACACTCACATCGGTAGCCATGAGATGCAAAATGAGACACTCGAAATGCGTGCAAACATGCATGCAAACCGAGGACCGAACCCAAGGCATAGCATGCAATACTAACAAGGCATGGCAAGGCATGAAGCATGGTATGCAAACATGCAAATTTCAGTGCTGAAATATGATGCAAAACAGCCCCGAAACATGGAAACATGGCACCCGATGCATGGAATGAACTCGAAACACAAAACTAGGCATATGCATTGGCCTATAGCTATACAAAACATGCATTATTTGATTATGAAGTATGAAGACAGAAGCAAGGCAGTCCCAAAACATGTATATTTCCAGTTTATAACAAGTCCCAAAAATGAATGCAAATAGGGCTAATCTATCATGCAAGAAAAGGCCTAAAATAGAGATTAAACACAAAGGGACAGCAGCTGGCCCCAAACAAAGAAGAGCCCTTCAACAAAGTTGAAGAGGGGCTCAAAATAATGCATTTTACAGTTTATGATCAAGTCCAAAACAGTGCACAAGTAAGCTTAAAACACTATGCAAAAATAGGCCTAAAAGAAGGTTTAAACACAAAGAGCAAAAAGGGAGCCTCAAACAGCAAAGGACCCTTGATCAAACATGAAGAGGGGGTCAAAATATGACTCTTTACAGTTCGGGTCGGAGCCCAAAAATACAAGCACAAGGAGCTAAAAAAACATGCAAACAAAGGGGCCAAAAGAGGGATAAAGAGGCAAGTGATAGAGGGAAGTCCCAAACAGTGAAGAGGCCCTTCAACAAAGTTGAAAAGGGGCTCAAAATAAGGCAACTCACAGTTTATAGCAAAGCTCGAAACAGTTTACAAATAGGCCTAAAATATTACTCAAGAAAGAGGCCTAAAAGAGGCTTTTAACACAAAAGTGTAAAAAAGAAACCTCAAACAGGGAGAAGCCCTTAATCAAACTTGAAATAGAGCTTAAAATAAGACTATTTTCAATTAGGGTCGGAGCCCAAATATGCGAGCACAAGGGGCTAGAATATAGATCAAAATAAAGCAAGAAAAGAGGAAAAGAAGACTTACCCTTGAAGAACCAATCTTTGACAGCCTTTGGACCAAGTTTGGGGACTCTTAAGCTCTGGAAATGGCCTTCAAGCTGCTGGAATGGAGTGAGGAGGAGGGGTGCTATGGGTTGTAGAGTAAAGGGTGTAGGAATGGTCCAAGAACAAAAGGGCTTTGATGTTTGGAATAGAAGGGAAGAGGGATTGAATGCAAGAGGCTTAGAACCAATTTTTGTAACCCTGAAAACATAGCTGGAGGTGCTGGTTATATAGGCAAAGGAGTGGAGGAAAAAGGGGGGGAAATGAAATTCAAATTTTCCCCCAAAAATAGGCCTAAAAGAGAGATAAAGAGGCAAGTGGTAGCTGCTGGCCTCAAACCGAAGAGAGCCCTTCAACAAAGTTGAAGAGGGGCTCAAAACAAGACATTTTACAGTTTACATCAAGCAACGAAACAGCTCACAAATAAGCCTAAAATACCATGCAAAAATAGGCCTAAATGAGAGTTAAAGAGGCAAGTGATAGTAGGAGACCTCAAACAGCAAAAGGTCCTTAATCAAAAATGAAAAAGAGCTCAAAATATGACTATTTACAGTTTGGGTCGGAGCCCAAAAATGCTTGCAAGCAAGGCTTAGATATAGAGCAAGATAGGAACAAAAAAAGAGGGAAAAGAAGCTTACCGTTGAAGACCAATGGACCAGCAACTCTTAGTCTGAGAAATGGTGCTCCTAAGCTCTGAAAAACAGCTCCAAGTTGTTGGAATGGATGGTGGTGGGGTGTATACCAAAAACCAAGGCAAACGGAGGTGGTTAAATGGAGGCACACGGTCGTCGGCTCCGAAAAACCGAAAACCAGGCTCCAAACGGGAAAAATGGCCTACGACCACGAAACGTAACCTACGGCCATTGAGAGATGATCTACGAGACCTCTCCCTCCCTTCGGGAAGAGAAAACGGAGCCTGGTTCGCAAATCGAGGCAAGACACGAAAGAGCCCGGAAGTCCGAAGGCAAGGCTCGCAGCCGAGACTCTGAAACTTCTGAACGAGCACAATATGCACCATCACCGAGCACTCAATCGGTGACGTCTGAGTCTTAAGGTCAGTCAAAAATGTGGTGTCTATAGAAATTTATTTAGAACATCCAAACTAGGCCTAAATTCGAGCATGTCTGAATACTATCTCATTAGCCTAATTTCAAAAGCAGCACTCAATATAGCTCGGAAAGCTAATCTTTATTCTCAAAATTTAATAAGTTAATTTCTGGTTACAAAATACTTGATTGTTTACATTTTTCAATTATAAAATCCAAGTAACATCTAACATAAGCCCAAAATTGTTGATTTGTTGAAAAGAAAATTTTATAGTACACTATATGCCAAATTATGATTTTGTGGTCTTTTGGTTAATTCCTATGTTATGACTTGGGCATGACTGGTGTTTGTGACCTATTGTGAGTAGGGAAATGATATTGAAGTCTGTTTTTTAGACTTATTTTTTAGATGCAATGATGTATGGAAGAGATGATTGGTGATGATTAGACACTATTGTGATTATTATTTTGTTGGTTATGACTTATAATGATCATTATGGTTATAATAAAAAATGACTTTGGATATATTTTTATATGGTGTTTGGTTGTGACATTATTTTTTTGAGTTACGATTGAAAATGATTTAGTTAGGGCATTTATGGTAACTAATATGAAAAATGTATATATGGTAAGGCTCTGTATTCTAGAATGATCCCATTGTAAGTACCACTACTATTGTAGATGGTTCAAATGTTAGAGATTGTTGGTTCAGATGTTGTCTAATTGTGCACATAATGTAATTTTAGAGGTTCAGTTGTACTATGATGATGTGCGGGGGCTGGTTTATATTTGTGTTTTTGGTTAGGGTTGGAATGTGTGGTGGTTTGGAGGTTGGTCCCTTACAATTGTAATTTAGTCAAAATGTCAATTGTAAATTAGTATAAAGCGCAAGGGTTGGTGGTGGCTGCATGTTGTGACTTTAAATCTCAGATGTGGGTTCATGGATTTTGTTTCAGCAGCGCTGCAGCAGAGATTCTTGAGTTAGCGGATGAATTTTAGCGGCTTGATCATTTGAAGGAATAAGTTCATGCATTGCAAAAAAGATTTTTTTTCCGTCATGTTGATGCAGGGGAGAGGAGACAGTACTTTCTTTTGTGGTGAACTCATAATTTTTTTTTGCTATTGCTTTAATGCTGCTTATTTCTTTAGCTAATGTGGCAGATTTTGAATTGCATTGGTTCTGACTTTGGGATTGAGCATGTCTAATTTAAATCTTGATTCTTCATGTGTAGATTTTGTGGTGTTGAATATATTTTTTTTGGCAGATGTTGGGAGTCATTTATACTAGTGTTTCTTGAGGGTATGTGTGAACTCTGTTATTGAAAATTGTCACATTGATTGTAGAGAATAAATTCTTTGTAGTTTTGAAAAATGCCGGAGATTCCCATTTTTTTCGATCTCCACTATGAAACCTTCTTGTGTGTGTGTGGGGTCCACTCCATCAATGGTAGAGATTCAAAGGGAGTTGTGCGGGTCTCCAAAAAATAAGGGTCTCATTCGTCGTTGTATTTTTTATTTTACCGTAGGGTGTGGCCAAATGCATTGTAGGAAGTATAGCGTGCAGTTCAGCATTGTATCTGTTTGTGTTTGCCATTTGTTGTATTTACTTCATATGTTGTTGTGCTGATCCCCAGGAGGCTTGAATTGGAAGTGTTTTTGGGTCATCTCACTTATGAGATAGATTTCTAGAGTTTGCTTCTGACACGCCATGTTTGCTAAAGTGTCACAATGCCACAATAAGGTATTTCTTTACTCAACAAGAATTAGGAATCTGTCTGGTCTTTGTAGCTGTTTTGGATAAAAATTTGAGTAAGTAATTGTGAAGAGGGGTAGGTAAAGGTCTAAAAAGTTTTAGGTTCTACATGATTGGTTTTCCTTCTGTCTTTATTTCTCTACACGAATTTTTCTACAAATAGTAGATCTAAACGAACTTTAATGCTGTCTGAGAGCATCTCTAATGATGCATCAAAATTTTTACCAAATTTGAGGAAAAGCTGTTTTTGGTTATCACCTATGTCAACGGAGAGTTTTGTTTTTTCATGAAATCACTTGACGATCGGGCGGATGACTGGTCAATGTAAAATTTATGCAAAATATTGTTTTGAGGTGGTCATAGGGGGACATCCGGTGGTGAAAATATAACGGCAATGAATAGTAATTTGATGAAAAGAACATAGCATTTTCAGTCGGGTAAAACATTTTGGATTATATTTTTGGTTTTTCAATTTGATATCTATTTTATGAAACCATTGGAGTAGAAAAAATGGATATTTTCTATCAAATTTGAATTTGGTGATGGATTTAATACACGGTTAGAGATGGCTTTGTGAATATATTTTGCAGATGGCCATATGAATCATTTTTTGGTGAAAACTATCTGTTTTGTTAATGATACTGGTTTGATGGGAACTCTTTCATTATTTTATTTAGCATCGTCGACCTCACACTTTTTAGTAATTCATTTATTAAATTATGAGAACGTTATCCTTTTATTCAGTGAGAACATTATCATTTTATTTAGTTTTGCAGCTGGTTGAAGCTATTGTGGTCCGTGCCGCAATTTTATCTTGTTAGCCTTTTTAAATTAAATTTAAATTTTCTTTTTTGATTGTAGAACGGTGGAATATGTGGTGTGTTTGTCAATGTCTTGGTTGAACTATGATATATATACATGCCAAAGGTTAGTTTGAAGATTAAGATGCCTGGTAAATTGTTAAAGAAGCCAACTATTTTAAAGACAATAGAAAGATTACCATATTATTTGTGTCTTTTTTGGACTATAGTAATTTTAAATGTCATCAAGTGTTTTATGCTTTGGAAAGAATGTGTGTATATATATTGTTTTTTTTGGTTTTTCTTTTATAATTAAAATAATATAAATTTATAATTAGTATTTTACAAATAGGTGGGTAGGTCTGGATTTGTTGAAGTGTTTAAAACATATTTGGTTGGAATTGCCACATCAGTAAAGGGCCACCCCTAGCGTAATATTTGTGCAGCTACACCTGCATGCAATAAAATGGAGATTTTTAAAAACTTACTAAATACTAAAAATATAAAAACATACAAGAATTTAGTATATTTTTTGTTATATTTTTATGTATTTATTAATTTTTTAAAATATTTTTTCACGAATGTTTTAAATATAAGCAGTGTTTGAAAACACAATGTTTACGTAACGGGGGTTAGTGGTTTACTACTATTTTGAAATTGGGTTGAGAAGTATCTAATTAATTCTATAGTCATACTAATAAATCTTCAAGTTGTAGTATGGCTAGCTGTAAGGCTTCTTGTTTTATAGTTATCTATTTATTTATTTGTGTGATTTTCAAATTATAATGTTCTAGAGAGATCTACAAGAAGCTAAATGGTAACAAAAATTGATATTTTAATTTTTGATCTTCTAATTTTTGTATAAGCTCAGTACTGGATCTGATTTTAGTTCTAAGTTCTTCTAAAAGCATAAAATATTGACTTTAAAATTTTTTATATGAAAAATATTTTCTTGATATTTCTACTCATGTTGCTCTTCTTATATTCTAAAATTCTTTTTCTTTGGCAAAACTATTTTTAGGCAATTTTGTACTCTCACCTTGAAGCTAAGTCTTGTTCAACATAATATATTTTTATTTTTTATTCTTTACCTTTACCTTTCTGCTTACAATTTGCCCTCAAACGCTTAATCACAGCTTACAAGGGTTTTTCAGTTAAGGTCACTCGGTAATAAAATAGAAAACAACAGATACTATGAAAGTTCAAATAGTAATGAGTAAGCAAGTATTTCATAAACTTAGTTTTTCCAAAAATAAATAAATTTTAGAACAGAAGAGTTGCCATTTTGAAATATGTAAGGAAAAAGGAAGGCTACTCACACTTCATATTTATATGTAATATACTTACAAAGATTATGTTACAGATTTTGAGATTTTGAAAGACTTGGAATACTTAGAATTTTTGAGAGTTTGAGAAGTTGGAGAGGATTTTTGCAAAGAAGGGAAATTTTTTATTGCTTCTTTTGTTGGCATGAATGCCAATTTATACACATATTTGATAGATACAAACAAACCTAAGGATTTATCCATATGTCAAATCTTTGAAGCAGAAGTCCAAGAGTCTAGGTAGACTTAGCTATAGACTTTACAAAATTTTTATGCAATAAATGCATGGACTTTGACACCTACTATACTAGATACGGATAATAAAATTTTATAAATAAAATGTTAGGACAATGATATCGGGTATTGCTTTGGATCCTATCGCATATCATTCAATCCTCTTTTTTTTGATAAAGTTGACACTATAATTTATTACAAGGCACATGTAAGGATTTTCATAGCTTTTCTTTAATGGAGCAGGGTAGTATAAAGATTTTCACAGCTTTTCTTTAATAAAGCAGGATAAGAATATCCACTTTATTAAAGTAGTGAGTGAAGGAAAATCCTTATCACTAACAGACTCAAATAATTACAGACACAAAATATTTGCAAAATCTTTTTTGTCTTTTCTTTGGCGTGCATTTTTTCTAATTTCTGAGGAGAATCCTTATCTTCTATGGATTTTGTCTTCTTTTGCTGGAGCGCCAATTATTGATGTCGACCCTTGGAGTGATTCTTTCAAGGTTGGGTCTTCGTGGAAAATTTTCAAAATGTAAAGAGTCAAGAAATAATCTACTACAACATGTTTAAAATATATTATGAGTCTTGTAGTGGGACCCCCTTTTTTTTTTTTTTAACCCATACATTCTATCTGAAAGGTCTTTAAGATCTGTTGTCGAGAGTTGATTGTAAAAATCGTCTCTATTATTTGGTTCATTTTCCCATTGGTTATTCCTTCTCCCATTACTGGTGAGTCATGAGAGGCACTATGCCAATAGTTAGGGTACAGACTTCTCATCTATAAATGTTTCTTTGCTGAAGGGAAAACCTGGAATGGCTAAATTACAGTATATCTTTTGATTTCTATCTTCACAAACTAGATGACCATAATTTTCATTATACGCTAATAGAGGATTATTAGCAAATTTTCTCCATTTATAAAGCTGATCTCTAAGTGAAAATCTTTTACATGGCCAGGGTCTCCAATTAACAAGTGCTGGGTATCCTGGAAATATTGAAGTTCCTCTAAGGTACATTTCATGCTTGGTGGGAATGCACCTTATTCCTTTCCATTCTAGTAGCTTGCTATCAATTAACGTTTCTGCGAAAGGATGGTGCTCTTCCATTACACAAAGTCCTGAATGAGCAAGTTTATTTTCAAAATTATGTCTGATTTGGATCTGAAAAAATTAATTTAGCCATAATCTAACATTTTAGGTGCTATTAGATAACGTGTTTTGCCTCAATTTCTATCTCCAATGGCTTGAACGTTGCTAGATTTATTTGGCAAAGGCAGATGCTGAAATCTAAATTACATTGACATTTATCAAAATACTTTGGCCTGTCTATATATCTTTCCTCTTGAAGACAGGGTTGTTCTTCATTCTCGTAGAGATAAGTCCACTGATACGCCATACTAGGGCATTGAACTCCTGCTATGGAGAGGTCCTAAAGAAACTACTGTATAGTGACTAATTCACTATTTCTGCTATCTTCGGCTAAGGTGTATATATAGGATTTAAGGTCTTTCATTTCTTGGCTTTTCTCACAAAAAGATTGAATGATAAAATGCTTGAAGAAATACATTCTAGCACTCAATTGTTCAAATTCTTCACTAGTGAGTTGTCTGATTTTTGGGTTAAGAAATGGAGTAGGTGTTTTTTCTGGAGCTAGTTTTTTAAGCTAGTTGGTTAGGGTTCGAATGGTAGTTCTCAATTGTTTTTCTTCGTCTTGGAACTGGTTTAGCTCTTCACTGACTTTTTTGCCTTTATCCATAATTTTTTGGAAATTTCTGGTAAGGCCTTCACAATGTCTGCACGTTTGAAGAGGATTTTGAGAATCTGGCTGAGGGTTAGTACTACTGCTTCCTATTATCTGGCTGACTAGAACTCCATTAGTAGCAAGAATGGTTGATTGCATCTTGCCCAATGTGTCCAAATAATCTTTAGCTATTTGGTTGATAAAATAACTGGTTCCTATCTGTCTGCGGGCATAGGTACTGGCTGACTCGAAATCATAAAATCTTTTAAACTGAGGTATGGAAAAAATTTTAACTAAATGTTCCAACTTCTACCCAATCATGGTAAATACCAGGCTTGGTTCCTTTAGCCATTACATAAAAAGAAAAGCTTTTGGACAAAAGGTTTATTCTGGATTTTTGAGAAATATATACTAAGAGAGTTTAAGGCTGACAGACGTTTAGTTGGGTGGTTATGGTTGTTCCAAAAGTTATCTAAAAGACAGTGTTGAACTGCGTCAAGAGCGATTCCTGTTAATGGTCTGAATTTGTTTCTGCTTTCATAAATGGGAAGGGCAAATCTTCCAAAGTTCATTGTTTTGTTATTCTCCATTATCTGCACAAAAAATAAACTAGTTTTTTTTTTTTCTAAATAAATCTTTTTGCTTAGTCAATTTGTTAATTTATTATCACTTCTTTTAATATGTTCAAATTTTACCTTATATCCTTGACCTACTATACAATTTAAAAATTTTGCCCATTTTCTGGTACTTAGTTTATGCTCATTAAGTTTATTATGAAATCTAATTATAGCTTCACAGTCTGTTCTAATCGTAAAAGGCTTGTGTAAAAATAATCTAAATTTGTTTATTGCATATACTATTCTTAATATTTCAAAATCTAGGCTGGTCATAGTTGTATTTTTTTTAAAAAAAAATTCCAAAATTATATTTACAAATGCGCTCTTTACTTTTACTATTATACTTACTAGGTTTAGCTAATGATACTATTTCCCATCCTAATTGACTTGCATATGTTTCTACAACTATATATTTTGATTTTTAGGAAAGTTGTAGATCGGGTAAATTTCTACAAATATCTTTAATTTTTCTTATTAGAGGTATATGTTGTTGATTAAAATATTTTTGTCCTGTGGGTGTAGTCTTACTGTATAAAGGTTTTATTATTTTACTAAGGTTAGGAATGTACATTCTTGTATAATTTAAAATTCCTAGAAATGATTGAAGTAGTTTTGTATCTTCTAATTTATCGGGGTAATCTAAAATTTTCTTAACTATGTGGTTTTATAACCTAATTTTTCCATCTAATTCCATTCCTAAAAATTCTATATGGGGTTTATTTAATACCATTGTTCTCTTATTATTATTCCATTGTTTATGAATTCCTTTAATACTATATATAAATGATCTATGTAATTATTTTTATCTGGGCTAAATACTAATATGTCCTCTATATATATTAGTATAAAACTCTATTTATTGAATATACTATTCATCTTATGTTGAAATATGGAAGGTACAATTTTTAGTCCAAAAGGCATGACTAGCCATTCATAATGTCCTTATGGGCAACAAAAGGCTGTCCATGGTATGTTTTTGTTTTCCATTTTTATCTGCCAAAATCCTAATTTGCAATCAAATTTGCTAAATATTTTTGCTGTATGTATTCTATTTATAAGCTAATCTTTATTTGGAATATTATATTTATCATGCTCTTTATTATCATTTAATCTTTTATAATTTATAACCATTCTAGTTTCCCTCTTTTTATTTCTGCATGATTTTTAACCATAAATGCAGTGCTCCTATGTGGGCTATTATTAGGTCGAATTACTCCTAAATCTAATAATTCCCTAATCTGTGTCCTAAATTTTTCTATATCTGCTGGCGTATGATGTAACGCCCTCAAAATAAACCCATAATATATATAACATTAACATGCATTAATAAAAGAAAACCAACCATTATACCATTCATCGCTCCTATGTGGGCTATTATTAGGTCGAATTACTCCTAAATCTAATAATTCCCTAATCTGTGTCCTAAATTTTTCTATATCTGCTGGCGTATGATCTATTTGTGCTGGTGTAATCCTACAATCTTTATTTTTTATATCTAAGCAAGCTAAGACTTTATTTCTTTCCCAGTATTTCATAGATTGTTCTCTTAAAATTTCTGTTAAATTAGCTAATCTTATTATTTTATCTAAATCAGTTTTTGTTCTTCTGTATACTGGTTTTTTCTTTAATTTTCCTATTTTTGCAAAAATTAACTCTAGATTAACAGCTGGTTGAAAATCTTCTAAGTTCTAATAGTCTCATTTTTGTTCAAAATCTTCTATGTCTTCTAATTCAAAATCTTCTACTTCTAAATTTTTTAAGGAGGTTTTAGCTATTTCTTCATTTGGTATGTATTTTTAGGCTCGTTCGGGAAAAATATTTCTACTAAGAAATAAAAAAATTAGTTGGAACTGAATCTACTCCTATGGTATCACCACGCTTCGCATGCAACTCTAATGAATGGGCGATGGTGCTAAAGGCATATGCTGTGGAGGAATGTATGGTTCGTTTGAAGAAGCTAATGCTGCTATGGCTGATAAACATGCCACCTTGTAGACTAAGGATGAAATTAAGTCCTAATATAAAGGGATGGTTTTGTCGAGTATTGCCAATCCAAACTTGGGGTAAAGGAAACCATTTTATATGTTGAGTTTGAGATCCTATGTGATGAAAACTGATTTGCGCTCCATTGATGCAATGTGTATATGTCTGTTTAGTGTCATCGGTTATGCTAACTAAAGCTGGGATTGTTAAAGCTGTGCTCCATCCTGGTGGAATTATGTGTTGTTCAATATATGATTTACTGGCTCTTGTATCTATGATGGCATCTATATTAAGGGTTTTTTCTGCGAATTTAATGACATAAGAAATCTCAACTAAATTTGACTTCGGTATAACAGGGTAATGAAATGGTAAATATGTATTATCTGACAGTGTTTGGGAGTATTGACTAAGGGTTTGAGAATCAACTAGGTTGAATTCATATGTTTTTCAACAAGTTTATCTTTTACGGGGTATTTATTATGAAATTGTTCTAACTGCTGTCCAAGCTGTTTATTTTCTACTTCTAAACATTCTATGTCAAAACTAGCCTTAGTTTCTATCTCACGTATTTGAAGTTTAAGTTCTCTTACTTTTACCTCTAATTCTCTAATAGTTAAGTGTAATTCTCTGTTTTCTATACTACAATCTTCTAGTATTTTTTCGTTAGTTTCTAATGTTATCTTGTGAGTCAAATTTAATTTTTCTAGACAAATTATATAATAGGTTATACTACATAATAAACATTAGGCTCTTTTGCTTTTAGCGGGAAACTAATTGCAATAACTGCATCTAATGGTATCAAATTCTAGTCCTATTTAAAAATTATGCTGACATTCAGCATCTGCATTATATTCCATAATAAAGAAATTGTTATGAGAAGGGGGTATTTTTATTTCTTGGTTAAGTTGTCCTAAAAGATTGTCTATATCTTTATCACTTTTTGAATCACTATCTGAACTTATGGCCTCTATTTGGTATTCATAATCACTGACTATGCTATAGACTTCTAAATCATCGCTAGTTATCCTAACTATATCTTCTTCTAAATCTTTTATAATATGTAGTCTTTCTATCTGTTTATTAGTATTAGGCCTCTGTCTTTTGGGGCAGGTTTTTGCAAAATGATTGAGTTCTCCACATATAAAACAATTACATTTTTTACTATTAGGTTTTCTAACATATATTTGTTTTCTTTAATCTTTCTCTTCTTTAGGTAGTCGATTAGAATTTATCCTATTAAAAGTTCTACTCTTTCTAATGAATTTTTGTTTTTTCCATGGTTTTCTATATTTTTTCTTCCAATATTTTTCTTTTCTGTATTTTTCATATTTTTTCCTTTTATATTTATCTTCATATTGCTGAGGGGTATATATGATGCTACTACAGAAACCATAGTTTTGTTTTTTCAAATCTTTTTGTATTTTAACTTTTATGCATTTTTCTCTGAGCCTATGGAATGTAAAAACTATTCTAGGTCCTATTCTTAAAGTTCCTTTTATGCTTACTTCTCCTGATGCTATTTTTGCTAATAAGTTTGTATAATAAATTGACCATTTATTTTCTATCTCTCTTCCTAGCTTTTCGGGTAATTTTCTAAAATATTTTTTTTAACTTTTTCCAGTTCTGACTGCTATGGCTAAATATTCTTTTTGCTTAAAGGTACAACATATTTCCAACTTCATAATGTTATCTGATCTAACTCAGTTAATGCTATGCTTTGAGTATAATCATTTCTTCTAGAAGGGTCCTATCTTATAAGCATTTCTTTTATAAAGTTAGTAAAATTTCATGGATTATCTCTTAGTCCTTTAAGCTGTCTAATTGTCTCCTCATATTTTCCTTTAAAAGTTAAATATATATTAAAAGCTGAATCTCTTAAAAGTGTTTTCATATATTCCCACATATCAGTTGATTCAAAGGGATTACTCATCCATGCTTTTACCGCATCTTTTTCTCATTTTTCTATTACTTCTTGCCATATCTGAGTGTCAAATCTAGCTAAATCTAAAAAAGTTCCTAGGTTATTAGCTGGTTGTAATTGTATACTCATATCTGGTGCTCTACGCTTTCCATGAAACCTATATCTTTTATTCGGATTTGCTTTATTACGTCCTGTATTGGTTAATGGGCTTCTTCCTCCTACTGCATAATGCATTGATTCTACTGGATCTTCTACCGTATGTTGTGGATTACTAGTTCATGTGCTTTCTGTTGTTTGAGTGTTCGTATAAAAAGTGTCTTTTAAATTGGATTGTTTTGGTATTCTAAATATTTTGCTAGGATGTATTTTATCTTCTATGATATCGTTTACATATTCGATATGAAATTCTTGGTCTGAAAATGACATTGCTTCATTATGGGTATCTCCTCTAGCTATATATTCATAGTATCTAGCATCTAATATTTTATTCATATCGCTTAGGGTGAAATTTTTCTAATCTATCTCATCAATATTATATATCTTATTTTGTGATCTTATTTTTTTTCTTCTGTCATTACATAAAGTTGATTTATGTCACTATGATTATCTTGATTTTCTTCCCTATCTATACTACTAAATTCATCATCTTCAGATTTTTCTAGTGCTACATACGTATATTGAGTAAATCTTACTGCATAACCTTCATCTGTTTTTTGATATAGTAAATTATCTTGTGGGGCTATCCTTTTTTGTCCTAGAAAATCTCTTAAATTCCAATCTAGTGTTGCATTATCTTCAGAATTATATTTTTTAGCTGGTAGTGCATTTATTCCTTTTGCTCCTAACATATTAACTATCTGATCATTTGAGAGTCTACAATGAGTATTACTTTCTAAGACTGCTAAGCCTAAAAATCTTGTGCAAACTAATAAATTATTTTCTCCTTTTTTCATTTTATATCCTCTACTTTTTATTCCTATATTTTATCTTTTTCTGAAAGGTTGAAGTTGGTAGTAGGAAATCTGGTGTAAAATAAACTATTCCTCATTTTGAATTCATATCTAACTCATAGCTACCTAAAATACTTTGTCCTACATCATTGAATCTATCATCATAAAGGCATACAAAAACTTTAGTTCATAAATTTTCTCTAGTTAAAGCCTTAACTCCTACTACAATTAATCCTAAGTGAGTCATTTTAAGGTGTTCATTTACAACATATTTATAACTTTCTGTATTTATTAAATTTAGCTCTATTTTTTCATCTTCTTGAGTTATACTAATCATTTGTTCACCATAGTGTTTAAATAGATATTGTTTTTTATGAATCTTTCTTAACTTATATACATATTTAGTTAGGATTAACTTTAGTTTTTCCTTTTTAAATTTTTCTATTTGTTGTTCTACGTCTATAAATTCTTCTACTTTAACGTCTTCATCCTCATTATGCTTTTTACTGCTACTTCCTTTTACTAACTGTTTAAACATTTTTATTTTCTGAGTTCTACAGGCGTGTCTCTTTAGTAATTTAAGCTTTTCGAAATATGTAGCTATATCTTCTTCGTTTATCTGAGATTAAGGTTTGTTTGTTTGTCCTTCTACACTTTTTCCTTTTTGAAGTATTAATTTTTTTTTTAAATAAGCTAAATGATTTTCTAAACTTTTTAGTAGTTCTGATAGTTCTTCAAATTTTTCACACAATCGGATTAGAAATAAAATTTTTATATTATTTTGTCTTACTGATATTTTATGTGGCTAATTTATTCCCTGCTAGTTACTGATTCCCTCTGGGTTATTATGAAAGTCTTCTGCTTATTTTAAAATAATCTAGTAGTCTCTATTAGCCTTTTTATCACTGCTTATAAATTAAGATCTTATTAGTTCTAAAATTTTTAATTTCTATTTTAAATTATCTTGAATTTGATTGATCTGTTCTATTTGTCTAGCTATTTGATTTATCTGATTATGAATTTTTTCAATTAATTGCTTAAATTGTAACTCTATTTGCTTCGAGCTATTAATATTTATGGCTGATATTAAAGTTTCTATTTCTAGTTTAGTGGGAAATTTTTCTAAATTCAACTCTAATCGTTTTTGTATAATTGAGCTACACTGATATTGGATATAATCTAATTTTTTATCTTAATTTTTAATTATATTACGAGTATTACGAAGATGGTCTATAGATGAAGTACAGAGATTACTAATTTTATCAACGTCTTTTTTAATATTTTCTACAAAATTAATCTGATGATCTATGATACTATTTAGTTAAGAATTATGTTCGCTATGGAGCTGATGTGTAAAAGTACCTTCAAAATTACAACGAATTTTATTTTTATCTATGTTAAGACGATGGTTATGATTGCTGAGTTCTAAATCTAAATATTCTACTATTAAATCTTACTTTAAAATTATTAAAAGCTACTATAATATGGAATTTATAACTAAATTTTCCAATAATAAAAACTATTCTATTTTCGTAGGTAAAATGCATGAACTAACTTAAACTGTCATAAAATCGAACACTACTCTGATACCATTTTTGGGTTGAAAGGTTAGTGGTCTACCACTATTTTGAAGTTGGGCTGACAATTATCTAATTAATTCTATAGTTATGCTAATAAATCTTCAAGCTATAGTATGGCTAGTTGTAAGGCTTCTTGTTTTATAATTATCTGTTTATTAACCAATGGAAAAATGAACCAGATAATGGAGACAATTTTTACAATCAACTCTCGGCAGCAGATCTTCAAGATCTTTCAGATAGAATGTATGGTAAAAAAAAAAAAAAAAAATCATACTGAATATGTAGATGATATTATAAAAGATAAAAATACATCATAGCAAAATATTTAGAATACAAAAACAATCTAATTTAGAAGACACTTTTTATATGAACACTACAGAAAGCACAAGAACTAGTAAACCACAATATACGGTAGAAGATTCAGTAGAACTAATGCATTATGCAGTAAGAGGAAGAAGACCATTAACCAATATAGGACGTAGTAAAGTAGATCCAAATAAAAGGTATAGGTTTCATGGAAAGCGTAGACAACCAAATATGAGTATACAATTACGGCCAGCTAAAAACCTAGGAACCCTTTTAGATTTAGCCAGATTCGACCCTCAGATATGACAAGAAGTGATAGAAAAATGGGAAAAAGATGCGGTAAAAGCATGGATGAGTAATCCCTTTGAATCAACTGATATGTGAGAATATATGAAAACACTTTTAGGAGATTCAGCTTTTAATATATATTTAACTTTTAAAAGAAAATATGAGGAGACAATTAGACAGCTTAAAGGATTATGAGATAATCCATGGAATTTTACTAGCTTTATAAAAGAAATGCTTATAGGATAGGGACCTTTCTAGAAGAAATGATTATACTCAAAGCATAACATTAACTGAGTTTGATCAGATAACATTAGGAAGTTGGAAATATGTTGTACCCTTTAGCAAAGAATATTTAGCAAGAGCAGCCAGAACTGGAAAAAGTTTTCATGAGGAAATAAGAAATAGATGTAACAACCCACATTCATGTCCTAGCCATGTTTGCATGCATTTATATGTTTTGCCATGTTAAGTTACTGTAACAACCCATATTCATATCATAGTCATATTCATGTCCATTTACATAACTTTGCCATGTTAAGTTTGCATTCATGAATCTTGTCTTGTTTTGTTTAAGTATTGCTTGCATGCTTTGTCCCTTCCCTGCTATGTTCAGCCTAGGTCATGCCAAGCCTAGGTTATGTTACGCCTAGATCATTCCAAGCCGAGGTCATCTTCAGTCCAGAATTTATCTTGGAACCCCTTTGTTTGACCTCTACCTTCGCCTTGACATATTGGCCGAGATGTCATTATCTAGGCCAAGGTGTTCATCACCAAGGCCGAGATGTGTATTATCTAGGCCGAGATGTTACCTTTGCACCTAAGTGATCTTGTCCTGGAGTGGTATGACCTAGACCGAGGTGTGGCACATCTAGGCCAAGGTGTGGCACAGCTTAGTCAAGTATTGTCCTTCCTAGCCGAGGTCATTGTCACCTTAGTTGCCGAAGCTTTGTCCTTAGTCGATGTCATCATTTTCCGGAGTGTCTTGCCGAGTAGCTTGTTAGATACACTTTGTCATAATCTTGTCTTGTCAATCTATCACCTTTTTTAGGAGAACCAACCAGCCGTTGTCACGTGTCCAAGCTGAGTGTTAAGTCAACCGATAGAGAGAGAAAACCTATCATTTCTATATCTTTGTTTTGAAGAGGAGAGAGAAGCTCTAGGAGAGGGAGAGGAGTTCTTAAGGGAGAGAGTGGATTTCCAAGCTTGATCCCTAGAGATCGAACCGTTAGATCCGTGTTCTAAGATTAGATTCTTGATCTACTCATGTTGTTCTTTATGTTCATGTTACTGCATTGCATGATTGAATATGATTTGTAAGCCATGCATTGCTTTGAAGTTCGGTTTTAGAAAGAGAAAATAGCATTCATGTGTTCTTCAAGAAAAGTCATGTTTTGATCCGAAACCTCATGCCAATATCCATGTTTTTGTGTTTGTTTTCATATGATTTTCAAGTATGGGTACCCAGGTCCATGTTTTCGAACTCATAGCATGAAATCCCAAATTTTGTAAATAAAGAAGTTATGGTTTTAGCATTCATATTCTTCATGATTTTCATGTTCATGTTCTTCCTGTTCTGCACGGGTGGAAACTCACATCTCCAGACCTCACTTCCCTAAGTGTAGTCGTCGAGATCACTCTTGCCTAGATCACACACTTAGGCCAAGCATCGTATCTCACCTTGGCCTACCTTGCATGATCACTTACACCTTTAGTTGTCTTGTGCGCACCTCGGCATGCAGCCGCAAGCCGCACGCCTTGGTAGCCACACCTTGGCCAGGAGGTGTGGGACCTCGGCAATGACCTGGTTGGTACCCAGCATATCTTCCTGACATGTAAAACAGTGTTTTGACTTCTAGCATGTTTTCCCTAGATGTTTTGCATTCATGTGAAGCTTGTATTTTAAGAGTACGTTCAGTAGACCTTGCCGTGTGTTTGTAGGACTTGGACCTTTGCCTTGATCCCGACATCCCGAGAACTATGTGAGTGGTATTTTAATAAAGCTATGTTATAAAGTTATGATAAAGCTTTGCTTTGTTTTGGATGACATTCTTGGAACCGTCCTTTCGTGTTAGGGGATGTTAAGCCTAAGTAACGCCGTCCTTTCGTGTTAGGGGACGTTAAGCCTATGTAACATAGTCCTCCCGTGCTAGGGGACTTTAAGCCTATGTAGCATAGTCCTTCCGTGCTATAAGACTTTAAGCCTATGTAGCATAGTCTTTCCGTGCTAGGGGACTTTAAGCATAGGTAGCACCGTCCTTTCGTGCTAGGGAACGTTAAGCCTAAATAGCACCTTTGTTAAGATATCGGCCACCGACGGACTATGAACGGGTGTGCTCGATGCCGAGGTTATGCTTTTGTTTTGTCCGGAATGTCATCACCCTATGCTTTAAGATTGACGTATGTTAAGTAAGTAAGTTTTGAAAGACCAAGGTTCGATTGATGTTTTATTTCAAGCCAAGCTAAGCTATGTTATATATGGTTTTGATAAAGATAAGCTATGTATTGTTTTGCAAAGACCTCAGGTATCATTCATTTAACCCCTTTATTACTTGTACCATTCACTGAGTATCCAAACTCACCCTCCCTATGTATATATGTAGGTAACAAGCAAGAAATCGGCTACGTCGAGATGTGTGTTTTGTATGTATGTTATGTCGGCAGTGAGGATGTCGGCAATCTGGAAGATTATGTTTCTTGACTTGTATTTCATGTATTTTGTTCATGTCGGCTCGAGAAGCCTTTTATCAAGATGTAATATGTATTTTTGTACTTTATGTTATGTGTATTCAAGTTGTAAAGCTATGTTAAAGATGTATGTCATTTCATTTGACTTATGCACTGCTCTTATGGGCTAACTAGATTTGTATATATTGCTTCCGCACTTGTGAGCCCCATATATTTATACTCTGATTGTGTGTGAATTTTGAAAGTTGGCCTTCGGTAATCTCGGATTACTGGCCATCACGGCACCAAACTACTAGGGACGGTTTTGGATCGTGACAGAATGGTATCAGAGCACGCGTTCCTTATAGTACGTTATTCACACACTTTGAGTCCTAAAGAGCATAGGATGTCCCTTAGAATGATCTTAGGATTGCATCATGTTGCTTGCTACTTGACAAGGTGTGCATCATCTCGACATGAGCATTTGTTACATCGGCATGATCACGTTCACTTGCATACATGTTCATTTGTTCATTTTGTTCTAAGAGTCACTTCCTGCATACTCCTAGCATCATGAGAAGAGGTAGACCCCCAGTTGGCCGAGATCAGTCTGAAGACACGTTGGACAGATTAGAAAGGATTGTTGAAAGTTTGGCCGATGAGTTAAGGCAAGCAAGGCAGCAGAACACCGGTACCACCTCCACCCAAGCCGCGCAGACAGATGGCCGACATGCAGTTCCACCACCTCCAGTACCACAAGTGCAGCCGCAGCAAGCTTTGTATGGAGACAACACATTGACTCTGATCAAAGAATTCAAGAAGATGAAACCACCGAAGTTCCATGGAGGTATAGAGCCGATGAAAGCAGAAGCATGGGTTCTTGAGATGGAGAAGTTGTTCGAGGTTTTTCCCAGCACTGACGCCCAGAAGGTGTCATTAGCAGCATTCACATTGGAAGACGACGCTCGTAGATGGTGGATGATGATTCGAGAAGGTAATCCGGACTTGACTTGGGCCAGATTTTTGGAGCTGTTCTATGACAAGCATTTCCTCCTTAGTGTTCAAGACCGTAAGACCACAGAGTTTCAGACTTTGACACAAGGCAATAAGACAGTGGCAGAATATGACCGTGCTTTTACTGAGTTGGCGAGATACGCACCTCACATGGTCGATGATGAATACAGAAAGGCCAGGAAATTCGAAAGTGGGCTGCGTGGACCAATTCAGGATCGAGTTAACATGCTCAATATGCCGACCTACGCCGGAGTGTTGGACAAGGCCATCCTGGCAGAGGCTAACTTGAACTGATATCAGAACTCAGGAGAAAATCAGAAGAAGAGGCAGATCTATATTCATGGAATTGAGGAATTCATTGATTAAGAGGTGTAGTTGGATAATT
>NW_021025291.1:611007-658268 GCF_004153795.1 Camellia sinensis
CAGAGAAGAGATTCTTTGTCGTATACTTGTAGTATAATTAAAGATCAAGATAAAAAAAAAATAGATTATATCCAAGATAAGTGTAGTTCAATCTACAAAAACGATTAAGTTAAATTTAGAAAAATTTTCCATTAAGCTAGAAATAGAAACTCTAATATCAGCCATAAATATTAATAGCTCGAAGCAAATAGGGTTAGAATTTAAGCAATTAATTGAAAAAATTCATAAGCAGATAAATCAAATAGCTAGATAATAGAACAGATCAATCAATTCAAGATAATTTAAAACAGAAATTAAAAAATTAAATTTTAGAACAACTAATAAGATCTTAATTTGTGAGTAGTGATAAAAAAAGCTAACAAAGATTACCAAGTCATTTTAAAACAAGCGGAAGACTTTCATAATAACCCAAAGGGATTTAGTAGCTACTAAGGAATAAATCAGTCAGATAAAATATTTGTAAGACAAAATAATATAGAAATTTTATTTCTTATCCGAATATGTGAAAAATTTGAGGAACTATCAGAACAGCTACACAGTTTAGAAAATTGTTTAGCCTTGTTAGAAAGACTAATACTTCAAAGCCCAGTTTCGAATAAACGAAGAAAATATAGTTAAATATTTTGAAAAGCTTAAATTACCATCAGTAAGGAAACCGGTTTGTAGAACTTACAGAAAATAAAAATATTTAAACAGCTAATATAAGGAAGTAGCAGTAAAAAGCGTAATGAGGATGAAGATGTTAAAGTAGAAGAATTTATAAACGTAGAACAACAAATAGAAAAATTTAAAAAGGAAAAATTAGAGTTAATCCTAGCCAAATATGTATATAAGTTAGGAAAGATTCATAAAAAACAATATCTATTTAAATACTATGGTGAACAAATGATTAGTGTAACTTCAGAAAATGAAAAACTAGAGCTAAATTTAATAAATAGAGAAAGTTATGAATATGTTGTAAATGAACACCTCAAAATGACTCACTTAGGATTAATTGTAGTAGGAGTTAAGGCTTTAACTAGACAAAATTTAGGAACTAAACTTTTTGTATGTCTTTATGATGATAGATTTAATGATGTAAGACAAAGTATTTTAGGCAGCTATGAGTTAGATATGAATTCAAAAGAAGGAATAGTTTATTTTACACCAGATTTCCTACTACCAACTTCGACCTTTCATAAAAAGATAAAAATAGGAATAAAAAGTAGAGGATATAAAATGAAAAAAGGAGAAAATAATTTATTAGTTTGCACATGATTTTTAGGCTTAACAGTCTCAGAAAGCAATACTGATTATAGACCCTCAAATGATCAAATAGTTAAGATATTAGGAGCAAAAGGAATAAAAGCACTACCAGCTAAAAAATATAATTCTAAAGATAATGCAGTACTAGCTTGGAATTTAGGAGATTTTCTAGGACAAAAAGGGCTAGCCCCACAAGATAATTTACTATATCAAAAAACAGATGGAAGTTATGCAGTAAGATTTACTCAATATACGTATGTAGCACCAGAAAAATTTGAAGATGATGAATTTAGTAGTATAGGTAAGGAAGAAAATCAAGCTAATCATAGTGACATAAATCAACTTTATATAATGACAGAAGAAAAAACAATATCACAAAATAAGATATATAATATTGATGAGATAGATTTGGAAAATTTCACCTTAAGCGATATGAATAAAATATTAGATACTAGATACTATGAATATATAGCTAGAGGAGATATCCATGATGATGCAGTGTCATTTTTAGATCAAAAATTTCATACCGAATATGTAGACGATATCATTGAAGATAAAATACATCCTAGCAAAATATTTAGAATACCAAAACAATCTAATTTAGAAGACACTTTTTATATGAACACTCAAACAACAGAAAGCACAGGAACTAGTAATCCACAACTTATGGTAGAAGATCCAGTAGAACCAATGCATTATGCAGTAGGAGGAAAAAGACCATTAACCAATACAGGACGTAGTAAAGCAGATCCAAATAAAAGGTATAGGTTTCATGGAAAGCGTAGACAATCAGATATGAGTATACAATTACGGTCAGCTAATAACCTAGGAACCCTTTTAGATTTAGCTAGATTCGACCTTCAGATATGGTAAGAAGTGATAGAAAAATGGGAAAAAGATGCGGTAAAAGCATGGATGAGTAATCCCTTTGAATCAACTAATATGTGGGAATATATGGAAACACTTTTAGGAGATTCAGCTTCTAATAAATATTTAACTTTTAAAGAAAAATATGAGGAGGCAATTAAACAGCTTAAAGGACTAGGAGATAATCCATGAAATTCTACTAGCTTTATAAAAGAAATGCTTATAGAATACGACCCTTCTAGAAGAAATGATTATACTCAAAGCATAGCATTAACTGAGTTAGATCAGATAACATTAGGAAGTTGGAAATATGTTATACCCTTTAGCAACGAATATTTAGCCATAGCAACCAGAACTGAAAAAAGTTTTGATAAGGAAATAAGAAATAAATATTTTAGAAAATTACCCGGAGAGCTAGGAAGAGAGATAGAAAATAAATGATCAATTTATTATGCAAACTTACCAGTAAAAATAGCATCAAGAGAAGTAAGCATAAGAGGAGCTTTAAGAATAGGACCTAGAACAGTTTTTACATTCCATAGGCTCAGAGAAAAATGCATAGAAGTTAAAACACAAAAAGATTTGAAAAAACAAAACTATGGTTTCTGTAGCAGCATAATATATACCCCTCAACAATATGAAGATAAATATAAAAGGAAAAAATATAAAAAATATGGAAAATACAAAAAAGAACAATATCGGAAGAAAAAATATAGAAAACCATGGAAAAAACAAAAATTCATTAGAAAGAGTAGAACTTTTAATAGGATAAATTATAAGTGACTACCTAAAGAAGAGAAAAATAAAAGAAAATAAAGATATGTTAGAAAACCTTATAGTAAAAAATTCAATTGTTTTATATGTGGAGAACCCAATCATTTTGCAAAAGTTGCCCCAAAAACAGAGGCCTAATACTAATAAACAGATAGAAAGGCTACATATTATAGAAGATTTAGAAGAAGATATAGTTAGCATAAATAGTGATGATTCAAAAGTCTATAGCATAGTCAATGATTATGAATACCAAATAGAGGTCATAAATTCATATAGTAATTCAGAAAGTGATACAGATATAGACAATCTTTTAGGACAACTTAACCAAGAAATAGGAATACCCCCTTCTCATAACAATTTCTTTATGATGGAATGTAATGCAGATACTGAATGCCAGCATAATTTTCAGATAGGACTAGGATTTGATACCACTAGATGCAGTTATTGCAATTGGTTTCCCGCTAAAAGTAAAAGAGCCCAATTTTTATTATGTAGTATAACTTATTGTATAATTTGTCTAGAAAAATTAAATTTGACTCACAAGATAACATTAGAAACTAATGAAAAAATACAAGAAGATTGTAGTATAGAAAATAGAGAATTACACTTGACTATTAGAGAATTAGAGGTAAAAGTAAGAGAACTTAAACTTCAAATACGTGAGATAGAAACTAAAGCTAGTTTAGACATAGAATGTTTAGAAGGAGAAAATAAACAGTTTAGACAGCAGTTAGAACAATTTCATACTAAGTACCCCATAAAAGATAAACTTGTTGAAAAACATATGAATTCTTTAGAATTAGTCAGCCTAGTTGATTCTCAACCCTTTAATCAATACTTCTAAGCATAGTCAGATAATACATATTTATCATTTAATTACCCTGTTATACCGAAGCCAAATTTAGTTAAGATTTCTTATGTCATTAAATTTGCAGAAAAAACCCTTAGTATAGATGTTATGATAGATACAAGAGCCAGTAAATCGTATATTGAACAACGCATAGTTCCACCAGGATGGAGCACAGCTTTAACAACCCAAGCTTTAGTTAGCATAGCTGATGGTACTAAACAGACATATACACATTGCATCAATGGAGCCCAAATCAGTTTTCATCACATAACCGTTTTTGGTTTTAATGGATTTTTTTATAACATGTTAGTTTTAATTTTGGCCTTTAGTTTCACATAATGTGAGATTCACTTTGAAAATAAAATTTTACTGTTTTTTTTTTTTGTCTTTTTTTTTTAAAATAAAATTTTAAATTTACTAAATACAAAATAATTCAACAAGTTATTTCATTTATATTTGTTTTGTATTTATTGATTTTTTAAAATATAGTAGGTAAATTATTGGGCGGTTTGGTAACAAATATGCTCTTGTTTAAAATATGGATTATTGGTCTGTTTAGTAACCATTTCGTTTTCAGTTTTTAGTTTATATTTTCAAAAACTTACAAAACTAACATAAAAACTTGTTTGATAATTTTTTGGGTTTATAAATAGTTGTCTCAGTTTATAAATTTGAGGAAACTTTGTAAACTCAAAAAATGATTTCACGTTGGTTTTTAAACAGAAAATTAAAAATTTGACTAATAATTTTTTTTTCTTCAATTATAATGTGTATGATCCTATTGTCATAAATAATAAAAAAAATAAATATAAATATTTTAGGCTTAGACAAACATGTTTTTTAGTTTATGTTTTTAAAAAATTTTAAACATCTTGTTCAAATTAACACGCTTGTAATTTATGTTGTTTTTAAAAATAAAAAAAAATCAATTTATAAAATTTTCGTAAACATAAACTAAAAACGTAAACGTTACCAAACGCTTTGTGATTTTAGAAATTATATGGTTTTGATTGATTTTTTGAAAATTGAGTTTTTTATTTTTATTTTTTTATTTTTAGTGTATTTTTATTTGTAGCAATTTTTATTTTTTACATATTTCAAATAAATTTTTTATTTTTTAAATGCAAGTTATTTAGATACACTTAAAAAGTACATTTTTTATAAAAAATATTTAGAAAATTTAATAGATACATAAGAACATGAAAATATATTGAAATTTTTAATTTTTTTGCATTTGATTGATTTTTCAAGATTTTTCATATATATTACGGTGTATCTTTTTTTTTTGAAGATTTTTTCATAAATATTATGGGGTATCTTAATTTTTTTTAAATATTTAAATTTTTATTTAATTAAAAATAAAAAAATATGAAAAATAAAAAAATTAATTTTCTGATAAAGGGGTTTAATTTTTTGAATACAAGCAAGGTGATCATTATTCTTTTGTTAGAATTTGTAATGTAACAGAGTTAATGTAAAAAACAATAAAACAATTGTTGTTATTGAGCATTAAAATTTTTAAAATTATTAAGGGAATTGCATATTTTATATCATTAAAAAAATATTAATTAACTTGATAATTCATTAATAAAAAGAGTCTTGAAAGATGCGATGTAATTTTTAGACCTATAAGGGGTAATTTGTATTTTAAATAAATTTTAGGGAATATTTGTAATTTGTTCAAATGTTTTCTACAAATATTATTCTTTTAGATTTGCTTGGGTTATGTTCATCTAAATAAGGTTTATTAAAATAACTAAACCCCAAAAACTACTTTGATTACTCAAAACTGAACTATATATTTATATATATGTAAAATCAAAAGTAGTACAATAATTAAGGGATTTGAACATTTCTGGGGTTTCAATCTTCCTTTGTTTTGGATAAAAGTATTATATTGCAATCGTATTTTGCTTTAAACTAGGTGGTCAATTGAAATATTTTTATTTTTATTTATTCTATGAGAAGTTAGGAAGATGTTTTTTCAGATTAAAGTGGGTTTATGTAAAATGGTTTCTGTTGAAATATGGATTTTGGAGAGTAGAGTTTCTGTATTTGTTTTCTGTTGTTATGGGCAACAGCTTCTGAGTTTAAAGAAAGAGGAAATTACAAAAAAATAATAATAATACTAAATAATAAAAGGTAAAAATTATGGTTTAGACTTTTGAAACAAAATATTTTTTTAATTTTTAATTGTAATTTGTGTATTTTTGTTAAGTAAAATTTACGATAAAAAAATATTTTTAACATTTTATGTATACATTGAGTTTAATGGGTAAAATATTTTATTTTTGTAATGAAAATGGGTGAATGATTAATATTGACAACAATTCAAAAGAGCAGGATTTAAATTTGATAAAATTAAAAATTCAAGTTTATTTTGTTATATGAGTTAAACTTTGTTGTATTTTTTTAAATAACTTACAGTTTAAGTAGAAGTTGATGGAAATTTTTATTTTTATTTAGTAACTTTAGTTTTTTTTTATTTATTTATTATCAAGTCAACAAAAACAATGCTCAATTTTATTTATTATTATTTACTATTTTCTTTTTTAGGTAACTTAATTGTATATGGGTTAATCTGAATTTGGTTGTGGATCCATTAGCTCAAAAATTGGCAAGAGCGCTCAAATGCTATTCATATGCGTTTGGGAGGATAGTGGTTCGAATCCACTTGGATCCTTTGTTATTGAGGGGGTTGTGTGGTAAGTGGATTTTTAGTTTTTGTCACTAAAAAATTAGGTGAAAAAAAATTTGGAGAGTTTGGGATAGATTTTTTTTACGTTTTATGAAAAAATATGGAAAAATAAAAAATAAAAAATAAAAATAAATAGAGAAATAGAAATGAATTTTCATTTTATGAAAAATTAGTCTAAGGTTCCTCTTTCATTTTTAGTAATGGAAAAGATTCACAATATTATTTTATGATATCTAAAGTTCTTCAACTCCACACTCATATATCACAGAGAAATTTGACACTTTCAAATTAAACTTTATCTCTCTCTCTCTCTCTCTCTCTCTCTCTCTCCATCATAGTCTCTCGCCTCTGTGACCTTGACTCTACTGTCTGCTCCACCTGCGTCACCGTTACTGCCTTTTTCTCCTCTCACGTCATGAAACCTCCATTTACTTCAATTATCAAGCATTTGGTTGAATCTCTAGTCACTGAACGAAATTAAAGAGATTTGGTTTCTAAATCTCATTTTGTAACAATGGCGGGTTCAGCGATGGTGGGGAAAGGGTTGTGACGTTGGCTCAGATTTGGTTTGATTGCGACGGCGATGGCTATTTGTTTTGTTGATCTCTCTCTCTCTCTCTCTCTCTCTTAGCAGATCATGTGGTCATTATGATACATGGAATTCTCAAAAAGTCATATATATATAATCATCTAGCAGATACATATATATACTTATATATTCTTAATTTTTATTTTTGTTTTGTGAATTGTTTTATTGGTTCTTGGTTTTGATGATATTTGCTTTAAATTTGATCGATTTAAAAGATAAAGTTAGATTTTTCAATTACTGTTTGATATGCTTTAGACCTTTTACTTTTTTTTGTTCCCCTCAATATCTTATATTTCCCGATTTAGAAATTCAGAGAAAATTTAGAGAATTTCCCTAGCCTTCCTAGAATTTCTCTGAATTTCTTTGTTCATTTCAAGGTTGGCTGAATGAAGAAGAGCACAGATGGGCTAAAGTGACAGATTTGGGTGGGAAAGTATTGTTGGTGTGTGCAGATTGTTCTTACTCTGTTTCTGTTGCAAATTTTGATTGATGCAAAGGGAAGAATTATGTTTTCTTTCTAGATATGATCAATATGATGAACTTAAGGCATATGGTCAATAAGAAACTGGGATTTTTAGTTTGGAGGATGGGAGTATTAGGCCATTAGTCTTTTACCCTAACTTTGCTGACATTTTTTGGCCTCCCCTAACTTGGCTACTTTTTCCAAATTCGTCTTTATACCTGTCTTGAAAGTAAAGTTTCAAATAAACTTTTTTTTTAAGAAGCCCCTTAAAGTTTTGATTTTGAATCATTATTACAGTCCCTTGTTATTTGAAGTTAGAGAAATTTTTGCGAAAATCGGAGAAATTCTCTGAAAATCCAGAGAAAATCTCTAAACTGGAATTCAAAGAAATTCTCTAACTTTCCTAGAATTTCTCTAGAGAAAAATTCTCAGGAAAGTCCAGAAAAATTCCATGAATTTCTTTGGATCAAATTTTCTCTAGATCAATATTGACAGACTTTAGACTTTATGAAAATATTATATGTTTTTTATGGTATAAAATATTAATACTATGGACCCTAAAAAGGAAATCCCTTTTATTTTTTTATATGATTTTTTTTGTTTTGGGGCAATTTTAGTGGGTTTTATAATATTTTGGTTAAAATTTAATTTTACCAAACGAACTAGAATATAATTGGTGATAGAAAAAGTGATGCTACTTTACAAATAAGATAAATACATTTGTTTAAAATACAAATTGTCTTTTGCAATTTGAAAAATTATAAATATCTTTTTGTCATAATTTTTTATTTAACAGAAAAAAATAAAATCTTTAATTGTTCTCCTATAACCAAACCAAATCAAGCCTTAAGTCCCATCAAATGGGGTCAACTGTATGAATTCTTTTTCTCCACTTGATTTTATTCAAGGCCATTTCGTTAATCAAATTAAAGATATTTATATCTCTATTTACTATGCTAGTCCACGTCAATTTAGGTCTATCACTTTCCGTAACATTACCATTTAGCGTCACGGTATCTCATCTCTTCACTACTGTTTTTGTTAGTTTCCGTTATATATGATCAAACCATCTCAATCTATTCTCTCTCAATTTATCTTCTATCAGTACTACTTTTACTCATTCTCGAATATACTCATTTCTGACTCTGTCTTTTCAAGTCTTGGCATACATTCACCTTAGCATCCTAATCTTAGCAAAATTTATCTTATCTACATGTTGTTTCTTAATTGCCCAACATTTCGTATCATACAACATTGCAGGTCTAATAGTTGTTCTATAGAACTTCCCTTTTAGTCTAATAGTTACTCGTTTATTGCACAGTACTCCGGACACACTCCTCCACTTAAGCCTCATTGCCTTAATTTTGAGGACCACATTCGTTCCAATCTTCCTAGTTATTGAGATAATTGATCCTAAATAACGAAAATGTTTACTCTTAGGTAGTTCTTGGTTCTCAATCTTCACTTCTCCTCTACTTCCATTGCGACTGTTACTAAAATTACAATCCACATACTATGTCTTAGTTCTGCTTATCATAAATCTTTTAGATTTAAGTGTTTTTCTCCAAATCTTCAACTTAGCGTTAACTCTTTCTCTAGTTTCATCCACTAACATGATATCATCTGCAAAAAATATACACCATGGCACATCATCCCGAATATTGCGCGTCAACTCATCTATAACTAAAACGAAAAGATAATGACTTAAGGTTGATCTTTGGTGTAACCCTACAACAATTAGAGATTCACTCGTCTCTCCAGTAGACGATCTAATAATGGTCACCACATCTTCATACATATCCCTAATCACATCAATGTAACATTTTGTCACTTCTTTCTTCTCTAATACCCACCAAATTATATCCCGAGGTACTCTATTGTATGTTTTCTCAAAATCGATAAAAATAATATGAATGTCTATTTTATTTTCTCTATACTTTTTTATTACTCTCCTCAAAATTGTTGACCTAAACCAAACCAAGCCTTAAGTCCCATTAAATGGAGTCGGCTACATGAATTCTTCTTCTTTACGCTGCTCTATCAAAGGCCATTTTGTTAGTCAAATTAAGTATATCCATATCTCTACTTACAACACTAGCCAACATTAATCTACGCCTACCTGGTCCCCTTAACACTTCCATCTATCATCACTGCATCGCATCTCTTCACTATTGCCTTTGTTGGTCTCTGTTGAATATGACCAAACCATCTCAATCGATTCTTTTCAACTTATCATCTATCGGTGCTACTCCTACCCATTCTCGAACACACTCATTCCTAATTCTGTCTTGTCTAGTCTTGTCACAGATCCACCTTAGCATCATCATCTCATCCACACTCATCTTATTTACATGTTATTTCTTGATTGCCCAACACTTCGTCCCATACAACATCGCTGGTCTAATAGCCGTTCTGTAGAACTTACCTTTTAGTCTGTGGATGTTCGTTTATCGAACAGTACCCCATACGCATTTCTCCACTTACACCATCCCGTCTTAATCCTAGAAGCCATATCTGCATTAATCTCCCCCGCCGTTGTGATAATTGACCCTAAATAACGAAAATGTTCACTCTTAAACAGTTATTGCTTCTCAATCTTCACTTCTCCTCTACTTTCATTGTTATTGTTACTAAATTTACACTCCATGGACTCTGTCTTAGTTTTACTTATCCGGAATCCTTTAGATTCAAGTGCTTTTCTCCAAATCTCCAACTTTGTGTTAACTCATTTTCTAGTCTCATCCACTAGCACGATATCGTCTACAAAAAGCATACACCATAGCACGTCATCCTGAATATTTCTCGTTAACTCATCCATAACTAAAACAAAAAGATAATGACTCAAGGTAGATCCTTGGTATAACTCTATAGTGATAGAAAATTCATTCGTCTCTCTAGGAGGTGGTCTAATAGTGGTCACCACCCTTTCATACATGTCCCTAATCACATCAATGTAACCTATTTTATCATCCATTTCCTCTCTAACACCCACCATATTATATCCTAATGCACTCTATCATATTTTTTCTCAAGGTCGATAAACACCATATGAATGTCTCTTTTCTTTTCTCTGTACTTTTCTGTTACTCTCCTCAAAAGATAGATCGCTTCCATTGTTAACCTACTAGGCATAAATCTAAATTGATTTTGTAACATCTCTGTTATATCTCGCAATCGGCGTTCCATCACGCTCTCCCACACTTTCATTGTGTGACATATTAACTTGATTCTTCTATAGTTGTTACAATTCTGGATATCACCTTTATTTGTATATGTTGGCACTAAAATACTCTTCATCCACTTCTCTAGCATATTCCTAGTCAACCAAACAACCCATTTTTTAACATTTTCACGTTTTAATAGGTACATCACTGGATCCTAAAGTCTTATTCAATTTCATATTTTTAAGTGCAAACTTCACTTCAAAGTCCCTAATCCTACGATAAAACCTATATAGTTTTTTCTTATTACTGCCTACTTCCTTCCCTTTTGACCTACTTTCATGTTCCTCATTTAATAACTTTTCAAAATAGTTATTCTACCTTTCCTTAATCTCTTCATCCTTCACTAACACCTTAAAGTCCTCACCCTTGATGCACTTAACTTAATTAAAATCTCTTGTTTTCTTCTCTCTTATCTAAGCAAGTTTGTATATCATCTTCTCTCTCTCTTTACTATCTAGTCTAGTCTATAGGTCATCATAAGCGTCTAACTTAGTGTCTTTCACTATTTTTTTGACCTTCTTAGTGGCCAATCTATAGCGCTTAAGGTTTTTCTCAGATCTATTATTCTACCACTTTTTAAAGCTCTCTTTTTTTTGTCTTTATTATCACTTAGACCTCCTCCATCTACTACCAAGTTTCTCTAAAGTTTTGTCCTTTTCCTTTCGACTCTTCAAGAACTTCCTTTGAGATTCTTCTCATACAATTGGCCATCGAGTTCTACATAGTGTTAGCATCATCTTCCATGTTCCAAACACCTTCTTTATCCATTCTATTCTTAAATGTGTCTAGTTTATCCCCTTTTAGGTTCCACCATCTAGTCCTACGATGCCCACCATTTTTCCGAGCTTGGTATTACCCTTTAAAATATAAATTTGGTACTAAAATCCTATGTTGAGACATTAAGCTCTTTCTAAGAGTCACCTTACAATCGCTGCATTTTAGATGGTCCTTTTTTATTAGTAGAAAATAATCCATTTGTCTCCTAATTGACCTACTCTTGAAGGTTATCAAATGTTCATCTCTCTTCTTATGCATAGTATTGGCCATCACTAGGTCAGAAGTCAACTCAAAATCTAAACTACTCTCTCCAACCTCATTTCTATCACCAAAATGATACCCACCTCACCACCTATAACTAGGTTCTCTTTTATGGATATCTCCTTAATACGTCATCCATTTGGACCAAAAAAACTCTCTTAGTCTGATCATCTAATCTTACTTGGGGGGTGCATACATTAATACCGTTCACTATATTCTCTCCAATAACTAGTTTAACTAACATAATCCTATCACATTTTCTAATGACCTCAACTATATTTTCTACAAGAACCTTGACAAGTATTATTCTTACCCCATTCATGTGTCTATCCTTGCCACTATAATATAGCTTAAAATCGGTATCCTCTATTTCCCGAGCCTTCTCACCCATCCACTTAATTTCTTCTACGCAAGCTATACTAACTCTTCTCATAATCATGACATTTACCAATTCCATAGTTTTACTAGTTAAAGTTCCTATATTCCATGTGGCTACCCTAAATCTATAATCTTAGACTAACTTCTTTATCTACGCTCGTCCAAAAAAATGCGAAAACATTTACCATTTTTCCACACACCCAGGCGTCGATGCAGCGCCCCTTGCTCACTTTTCAAAACACTCGAAGGCAGGTGCAATGTGTCACTTAAGTGGAACAACCTAGCATTTGATTGATTTAGAGTATTAGGCTTCATGTCACTTTTCTAACTGTTTTCCTATACAATAATAAAATTATTTGAATTATTAACTGAAATAAAATTTTAATATTATTAAAAACTTTTAATTGACTTAATAATTTATTAATAACATATATCAATTGTTATGAAATTTGAAATGTCAAGAGACAAGATGTAATTTTTAGAACTATAAGGGATAATTGGTATTTTAAGCAAATTTTAAGGGGTATATTTACAGTTTATTAAAAAATATTTGCTAAATGTACAAAATTTATTTACCAAAAAAAAATCATGATGTGAATAGTCTTTTTACAATTATGACCATAGTGATAAGTATTTTAATTTTTAATAAATAGATATAAATATTTACCTTAAAAAAGAGTGGGAAAATTAGTAATACATTCTTCATATAGTTTGGGTAGTAGGAAAGAGCCAAGATAATTTATCCTCGTATTTGTGATCCCTTAGTGTTATTATTTTAGTAATTTAGGTCTTTTATCCCATCTTTTACATTGTTTAACTGATTTCAAAATTTTAAATTTTAAAATTTAATATTTTTAGAATTTTATTGACAAGATCTTTTAAATATGATTCATGAGTAATATGAAATTTTGGGAAAATAAAATAAAATTTCACTGACTTTACTGACTTAGTCATCAAAATTTCATTGACTTTGATTAATTTAGTTATTGAAATTTTCCTGACTTAGACCATTGGTCACTAACTAACCAAAGTTTCATTGACTTAGATTGTTGGTCATCGAAATTTCATTAACTTGGTCATTGAAATTTTACTGACCAATCGAAATTTAATTGACTTAAACTTGGTTATCAAAATTTTACTGACCAATTGAAATTTCACTGACCTATCTTAGGTCAGTGAAATTTCATCAACTTTTTTTATTAGAATTTTGTATTCATTATGGATCTTAATTACAGATCTTGATGAAACAATTTAAAAAATACAAATTTTATATAAAACAGAGATTGGATCAAAAGTAATAGAATTTTGAAATTTTCAAAGGAGTTAAAAAAATAAGAACGCTTCTCACTGGTTCAAATCGGATTATAGGGTATTATTGGGTCTTCGTGGGCCTACCATAAAGCCTACATTGATAATCCTAACTATTAAATATGTAGGGTTCGTCGAGTACTTAATCCCTATAAAAAAAAATCATATTGATCGAATATCGATTGTTATTTAATCAGATATATAATTTTTAAAATAAATTGTTGATACAAATGTGATTTAATCAAGTGGTTATCGATATTCGATCAATATGACTTTTTACAGAGATGAAGTACTCGACAAGGCTTACATATTGAATGGTTTGGATTATCGATGTAGGCCTCGTGATGAGCCCACAGAAGCCCAACAACGCTCTCTAGTTGGAAAACTCAACTGGTGAAAATCATCTCCCTTAAAAAAATTATAGAATTTTGTTACCATGTGTTTTGGAGGATCAAAACTAATATAGAAAATAAATCTTAAATTTTTAATTTTGTCAATTTAAATCTTAATTTTTTGATTTATTTTCAATCTAAATCACATTCTTATTTTTGTTAACTAAAATCAACAAAAAAAAAAATTAGTATTTTAATAAATGGTATTTTAAACATTTTATGTACACCAAATTGAGTTTAATGGCTAAAAATATTATTTTTCTATCTGTTTCACATAAAAAAATAGACATGTAACTCCCCAAAAATAATATAATAAATCCAACTCATAAACAAAAGAATAACAGAAATAAAATATTTTCATTCATCAGAGTTCGTATTACAAAAGATAACACATGCAATATACATTCATAAATATACATCCTGAATCTATAGCATGCAGTACCAATTAATGATCAGCAAAATAAATGTCTTACGGACTTACATCTTTCCAAGACATTGCTTGGTTACAACAAAAGAGAATCATAAGCTCTGTATATATAAAACCCTCGGATTGAATAAACATTTAAGCACAAAATAACAAAATAGAACCTCTAGCTCCTAGGTCCTCCCAAGCTACGTCCTTGGAGGAAGCATGTCACCGGTACCTGAAAATGGTTTTCCAAATAGGGTGAGCCAAAGCCCAGTAGAAACAGTCTATCACAATATATAAGGTTGAACGAAGATATAAGTGTCAAGTGTATATTCAATATTCATGACAAAACACACATTCTCTACATGACCATACGGTACCGATATTTACTTCTCAATTCATTCCCATCTATTCATTTCAATTTAATTCATTTCATTTCAATTCATGGGCCAAGTTTATAATCCTCCAAATAACCTAACTGAGACTACAACTCAGTGGTTCTCAATCAAGAAAATCATCATACAAGCACTTCAATCTTACCATTTTACGAAAATTTCATCCGCGGAATCAGCACCCATGTATAAACATGATTTCGGGACTTTCACTATAGACACTCCGATCAACTTAATTTCAATGGAGTCCATCCCCTATCTCCTCCCAAAACATGGATTACATCCCCTTTCTCCTTCCAAAACATTATACAAATACAATGTATTTAAAATTACCGTCATATTCAATGACTATCAATTATACATATTCAATGCCTTAACATACCGTCATATTCAATGACACAATTAAATGATTAGTTTCAATTCACCTAATTCTCATGCAATTTCTACAACAATCATAGTTATCCTCCACCGATAGCCCAATACAGGTATTTCTAAATAGATATTCAATCTCAACACAGATAATTTATTCAAGTTTCCATAGGAGCGAGATAACGCGTATCCAGCTCCACCATTTATATCAACAACTATCCAATTCTATATTATCATTATCAATTTCACTTATTTATACAAAACACAAATTGACCCATCTAGGGCACAATTCCCATTCTTCCAAATATTAAGTCAAGTGTCCAAATCAATCCTTTTTCAACAACAAACCTTTACATCTACACCCAAACCATTTTTACCAATTACATTTGAAAACCCCTCTTTCATTCCACACCCAAGCCCTAGGTTCATCCACAAATATCCCCAATATTCCACCTTTTATACATAATAACAAATAACTAGGCTAAAAATCATATTAAGGTGTAGAATACCCTTACCTCAAGCTTAGAAGAGCAAAGGAAGAGATGGAGAATCTTCAAAGACGTCGAAATCAAACTTCAATTGGATAAAAAGGAAGCTCTTGAGACGCACTCTCTTTTTAATAAAAGCACACGGGTGTAGAGATCACTAGATCTAGGTGTAAATGTAAAGAGAGAGGGTCTCACTTTAGGGTTTTTGGAAGAAAAGATCTTAAAAAGTGATGTAAAAAGTCATTTTCATGATCTAATATACGCACAGTTCGCTCGAGCGGAAAAGTTGACGCTCGAGCGTCAGACACAAAAATTTATTCCGCTCAAGCGCAAGAAGTCCTGCTCGAGCACAAAATACACACCTCCAACACTTTTGCAGACAACAAACAAACCACTCGAGCACAAGAAGGACCCCTCGAGCGCCCACCCGATCGAACGTAGGAAACGCCGTCGAGTATGGAAAACACCCTTCCAGTACTTTTGCAGGCATGCAAAGTACTGAGAGTTTGCCAATCTCGCTCAAACGCAAGAAGGGCCGCTCGAGTAAAGGACCAAAATTTTGGACAGCACAAGGTTTGAAAACCAAGCAACCAAACTGTTTCAAACACACTCAAAATGCCCAAATAACCAAATTTAAGGGGAAATAAAGAGGAAAAGACAATGAATAACATTCAGAAATCATAAACCCAAGTTCGAACTACCACAAGTGTCGGGTTAAAACTGGGATCGGTATAAGACAAATGGTCTAAATTGAAAATAAATCAAAACAGTAGAGTTTAAATTGATAAAATTAAAAATTTAGAATTTATTTTATTATATATGTGTTGATTTAGAATAAATTTATGTGACATTTATTAGAAAATTTTATTTGGACAACTTTTTTTTTTTTTTTGGACAAATAAAAAATCATAACATTAAAAATATTAAAACAGTTTATATTAGTAGCCAGCCTATTAGCTGATTGGGTTACATTATTTTCTACCTTAATTATACTAAGGAAAGAAAAATATTGACTAAAAAATCTATTATCGTAGCCATTACATACTACTTCTTGATCCTAAAGCATACGAACCAAAACTTGAGAATCAATTTTGGTGGTGACAATCTGCATTTCTTGTTCTCTCGCCCACCAAATTGCCTCCAAGTATGCTCTCCTTGATGTCAATTTTGACGGTGACACATCCAAACACACCCAATCCACTCCTGCAGCATGACTCTGAGATTTCCATGATCCATCAATCAAGAAGTACCAGTTCGCTAGACCTCCTATCTGATGTATTGTATTCTGCAAAACATGTGTTAGTTTGAGTTTGAATAGTCATTAACATTAGCTATATGTGTATATGTGCAAGCAGATCCTCATCTAACGACTAAATTATCAGATACACTAGTTGATTCTATAGTTTCCTTAATGGTGATTGGAGATGTTGGAACACAAAAGTGTTACGTTCAAACTATATAGCCTAAAGAATAGCCACCGATTGAATCTATATCTTTCATCTTGTTCGACCCAAGATGTGAACTAATGTCTTATTTAGTACTATGAAAATTCTTATAGCCTATCATGTTATGTGTGATACAAAATGACTCTATTGTCACTAATTACATAGATAAAAGTAATTAAGCATGAAAATAATTATTGAAATAGATTTGAAAACTAAAAAAATGTAAATGGGAATGCAATCAGCTTGAAAACTTAAGAAATCAATAGTGAAAAAGAATCCAAGATTATTCGAAATTAGATTATTTAATTTTCGTACTTTTTATATGTAACACTCTGGAAAAAATTTTATTCTTCTTTTCTCTTTGCTCGAGCGACGAATTGTTCGCTAGAGAGGTCTTTCGAGGCATCCAGTACTTTTGTTTGTAAGCTTGAGATGCTGAGAGTTGGTTGTGTTCGTCTAGCACAAAAGTGGTCACTTAAGCGGTTTGTTCGGGATCAACATGTATAAAACCCACTTTTTGTTTCTTTTCTCTCACTTTTCTCTTTTCTATCCCCCCTCTCTTCATGTCCTAAAACCTTAGCCATAAAACCTTTGATTTGACCTCATTACGCCAATGATCCACCTTAGATCTTGTAAGATTAGTGAAAAATGAGTGGAGATCTTTCTCTTGACTGATTGAATTGTGAATTCATCGGAGTTCTTACTTGGGTCTTCGTTGTTTGCTCACCTTTTTGAGGTAAAGAGTTCTCTTAACTCTGATCATTTATGATTTCATTTGATTATGTTGTATTATGGGAAGTATGGGTTGATTTGATTTTGAAATCTTTGATTAAAAGATGTTTTATATTAAAAAATTGGCGTTTTCACTCAAACTTTTGAAATATTTAGAATGTTTTAAGTTGTTGATGGGTAATATTTGATGATTGGTAGATTTGATGATAAATGAAGAAAACTCTCAATTTTCTTGAAACCCTAGATTTGGGATTTTGTTTTTAAATGAGGGTTTGAATTAAAATTGTACTTTATGTGAAAACTTCAATTAATCTTCTTGAGTATCCGTATGTGGAATGGGATTGGTGTTATGATGATGTTAATGAAGGATTTAAGGAAGTTGTTTTGGTTAGAAAATCTGGCAATGTTGAAAGGTTTAATGTACGAATTAGTATATAATTAAAATTGATGGCGGGGATGACATGGTGACATAGAAATATATATGTACTTCATATTGTATTCATTGGATTGATTTTGTGTGTGATTGAATTGGACTTCAGTTAAGTTACGATATTATGAACTCTTGCATTGCATTGCATTCACAGAGTGTTGGATTAAGTGTTGGGTTGTGTAATTGGGTGTTTGTAAATTTAGAACATGTTGTGTGTGTTGAGGTGCCCAAATGCCCTTCCATGCTCTGAGGTCGGAGAATGTGAGAATGTCATTGGTATATGGTTAAGATGCCCAATTGACCTTCCGTACTTGATGCCGATAAATGTGGGAGGGATGTGGTTGAATAAATGTGTTGGGTGTCCGATTGCCCCTCCGTGCTCGGTGGCCGGTAAATGTAGAGGTATTTTTTTAAAAATGTAACGGGTGTTCAATTGCCCATCTATGCTTGATAACCGGTAAATGTGGAGGTGTTTTTGAAAAATGTAAAAGGTGCCCAATTACCCTTTCGTGTTTGGTGGCCGGTAAATGTGGAGGTATTACGAGATGTGTTTTGGGATTTCACAAAAACGGAAAAAGAAATGTTTTCAAGAAGAAATACGGTCCAAGTGTGGAGTCCATCGTGAGTTTAAAGTTTACATTGAGGCCTCCTTTGGGAACCCTCATTTTTAGCCAAAAAGTCAAAAAGTTACTAAATTAGCCAAAAAGCCAACAACTCATACAAAAAAGTCAAAAATTCTTTTTTCTCTCTACTTTTTGCACATCTTTTCGTAAAAAGCCAAAAAGTCATCCCAAATATACTAGTTTTTTTTAACTCATATTTTAGCCAAATAGCCAAAAAGTTACTAAATTAGCATGTTCCCAAACGAGGCCTGAGTATTGAATGTCAAATAAAGTTACCAAACTTGTACATTGTGAGGTGTTGCATGAATGTAACCAATATGAACATTTATATATACATATTAGGTGCCATTGCTCACTCTCGTTTTATAGGTTGGATATTCCCAAATTGCAGGTGATCAAGGTGTGACTCGTTCGTTGAGAAGTATATGGAGTTTTAGATGAAGCACTAAAGCTAATGTTTCATGTTTTAGTTATAAGCTTAACTACTGAGATAAAATTTTATTTTATATGTGATCAAGGCCCTTAACCTTGAAATGTGTAAGTCTCTATGACAATTTGATATATATATATATATAGCTTGTACTGTAATTTGTTGTAATGAATAAGATGACTGATTTGCAAGAAATAGATGAGTTTTTGATTTATAATTTGTTATCTTTATTTATTCAGAATTTATTAAAGTTATGGAATTAAATGAAAATAATGAATTGGTAACTAATAAAATGATGTTAATTTTCGAGGTGTGACATTATAAATAAAAACATATAGGCCTCGTTTGGGAAGTGGCTATTTTAGTAGGCTATTTTAGTTTTTGGCTATTTTAGTAGGCTAAAATTTTTGTGTTTGGGAAGATGATTGGATTTTTTTGTGGTTGGATGTGATGTTTGTGAGAGAAAAAGTAAAATGATTATGGGTTTGATGTGATATTTTGTCTTATTAGCTATTTTAGCCTATTTTGTCTTTTTGTGATTTTTAGCCTAAACTAGGCTATTTTTTTTCTTCCCAAACACCCCCATAATTTTTTGGGAATTGTAAATTCATAATATATGGGTGACAAATGAAATGTGCAATAAGATAAAAAATATAATTAATCCAATCAATAATCTATTAAATCAAGAGAATTAAAGGACCCCTAAACCCATTGCAAAGGACAAAACCACAACAATTTGATGCTACAATTCTAAGATAGCTACCTATTGATTCGGTGAAAAGGTAAAAGCGAAGGTAAATGCTAATAAAGGACCTCACATTTGTAAGAAAATGAAATAGAGAAAGAGGACATTTTGAGTAAGAACATGCCAAAAAGCACACATGATTGTACTATAGCAAAATGCAAGTACCACTTATAGTAGATACACTAGCAAATATGCCCGTGCAAGGCATGGGCTATTTGCACAGGATATTTGAATTTTAAGTAAATTGAAAATATATATTTTTTGAGATTTGTTTAAAATACAAATTATCTCATGTAGTTGTGAAAATTACATCTTACCCTTTCAAGTTTTTAGTTGCATAACAAATGATCAATTTTATTAATAAATTATTAAGTTAATTAATAGTTTTTAATACTATTATAAATATATTTCAATTAATGATTCAAGTAATTTTATTGTTGTATTGATTTTGCTAAATAAAAAATCTTGACAAAAATTATATTTGTAATTTTCAAAATTATAGAGGATAATCCATATTTTAAGTAAATCTAAGGGGATGTATTTGTAATTGAGTTTGTATAGCGATCCCGGGTTTACCCTTGTTGTACAGTGATCCGGACATGTGTCCGTAAGTAAATCTAAGGGGATGTATTTGTAATTGAGTTTGGCTTCTCTCATGTTGTCATCTCCAACTTGAGAGAGCATATAGACTTTGTAAGCTCATTTTGGAACTGGCTTCGGTGATTCGAAATGAATGGTTATTCTTGAAATTATATTTGTTGTCTATTTTTTAAAAACAAATATGATTCAAACATATAGTTACTGATATTCAATTATGTTGATTTTTTACATGAATATTATTCTACTCAATGAGTCCTAAAAGGTTAGCGGTTCATATTGTTGAAACGGGACCTCTAATGTGCTCCACAGGTCCCTCAAATTAATAAGAGTGCCTACTCTTGCAAATAAATAATAAATAATTATGTTTATATTTATATTTATATTTTTTAATGTTAAATAAGAATGACTCAAGTCCACCAATGGACTTATAGTTGTTAGATGTTTAATTGTTATATTATTTTAATTTGGTTCTTTTGAAGCATTTGAAACTTACATTTTTATAGTATAGCATGCATGTGTTGATTGTTAACATGTCAAGCTAAAGATTTTTGCTATTACAACTTATGCACACTAAGACATTGAATTGTTAAGATGTCAGATTTTTTTTGCTATTATTGTTTTTTCGGAATGTGTGGATGGAAAATGTCTCAAATCCCATAATAATAGATCAATATGGTCGCAAGTAAGCAAGTTCTAGTCAAAAGAAGGTATAAGATCCACACTTGAGTTCTCTCTTTCAAGTGATTAGTTGAGAAATAAATTAATAACTTTAGAATGAATTTTGTAAGTTAATTTTCAACAAAAAAATCGGCCCTAATGAATGAATGAACCGGTAATTGGATCTTTTATGAATTATGTTTGAAAGTAGTTGGAAAGTGAATTTTGGTTTAAAATTCACATATAGATTCTTATCAAAGCGATCTTTCAGATAAAACACAAATATTCTACATAAGTTTCATATAGCTTACTTCTTAATAAATGCTAGACTCAGAAGATCCTTAAGAAAAAGCCAAAGAAGGGGTCTAAGAATGCTAAACATATTACAAAGACTAAAAAATGTCAAAGTTTCTTCAACTTCTTCAACCTCCCGAGGTTCCTTAGGATAAAGATGATATTGGTGAAGGTACTGTACGTTTATCAACTTTATACACGTCAAAATACTTGTTGACGCCATTATGAATTATAATTTGGGTTCTTTTCTAATTCATTCGTAATATTGATTAACAGGTGGAAGAGCTTCAGAACCAAATGGAGCAAGACTATGACATTGGTTGAGTCAACCATTCTGTTTTCACTTTTCAGTTCTGGATATTACATACAATGATTAAATGTGCTCTTATTTCAAGAATTGTGAAGTTGTACGAATTAGTTCTAGATTATATAAAGAATGCAATTATGTGAACTCACATCTAATTGTATATGAAGGCACTGTAACAACCCTCATTTTTGTTTTAGTCATATTCATGAGAATTTATATGATTTTGGTTTGTTAAGCTTGCATTTTGTAAACTTTGATATTTTGTCTAAGTGTGGGATCCTGTCATGTTTTGATGCTATTGTATTTTGCCTAAGTATAAGATCCATGTTTTGTTCCATGCTTTGTGTGTTGAACACAGGCTATCTACCTTTTCTACCCTCACACCTAGGTCACATCTTTGAACCTTTTATACCTAAGCTGTTGAGCGACAACACTTAAGGCCATCTTGGAACCATCTTGGCTGACCTCTACCTTCACCTCTACCCTCGCACCTTAGCTGAAGTGTGTATCACTTAAGCCAATGTGTGTATCACCTAGTAATCCGAAATCCTTGAACTTTGCAGCTGTGTTGGGTACCTTCTTGTTGAGTTGTGCACCTTAACCAACACCTAGCAACCTTGTTCCATGTCTTGTACAACCTAGGCCGAGGTGTGGCCTAGGCCAAGTATTACCCCTCTTAGCCGAGATCATGAAGACCCCACATATCCTTCACTTGTCTGAATACTATGTTTGATCTCGGATCCTTGCCTTGTTAGTGTACCCATGCTACCTTACTTATTGTATACACTTTGACCTACTCTTGTCCTTTTATTCAGATACCTTTTTGAAGAGATTTGACCAGATGATGCCACGCGTCCCAGTAGTGGGTATTAGTTAGCGAGCAGTTGAGAAACCTATATCATTTGCCATATCTTTGTCTTGCAGAGAGAGTAGCTCTAGAAAGAAGAAGAAGTTAAATTTTCCAAGCTTGATCATTAGACTTTGAGCTTTGATTTGTGTTTTGAAGTTAGATACTTGATCTATTTTTGTTGTTCTTTATGTCAATTTGATCACATTGCATGATCTTGCATGATTCATAAGCCATGCATTGATTTGAAGCTTTGTTTTAGAGAGAAAAAAGTGATGTTCTTGTGTTTTTGAAGAAAAGCCATGTTTTGATCCAAAAGTTTGTAACAAGTTCTATGATTTTGGGTATGTTTTGTTTGAATTTGGGAGATGAGTTTTAGAGATAAAAAGTACGAAAAATTGTTTGGTTTGGTTTTTTCAAAAGATGTTTTGGAAAATTATTTTGAGAGAGAGTCTTGGAAAAAGTGATTGATTTGATGTGTATGAGAGAGAGATTTGTTTGGAAAACTTGTAAACCAAACAAGTTTTGGAAAAAAAATTTGAGAAAATTTATTTGGTTTGATTACTTTTGGAAACTTATTTGTAGAGAATTTTTCCCAAAAATTTTTGGGAAACACAAACCAAACAAGGCCTTTGTGTTTATTTGCATGGAGTCTTCAAGTATGAGTACCCAGGTCCATGTTTGCAAACTCATATTATGAAATCTTAGATTTTGAATAAGAAGTTATAATTTTAGCATTTATGTTCTTTATGATCTTCAAGAGGAAACCCAGATTTTCAGATTTCATTATTCTCTGAGTGTGGTCACCGAAACCCACTCTTGTCTAGATTCCATACCTAGGCCAAGCATTGCATCTCACCTTAGCCTACCTTGCATGATCACTTGTACCTTGGTCTACACCTAGGCTGACCATAGCTCAACTTTGCTGATCACCTTGTAACATTCTGGGTGGGCAGCCCACATCTCGGCCAAGGAGACCACACCTCGGCTAAGAGGTGTGGAACCTCGACCATGACCTCTTAAGTTCACTCAACTAGGGCATTTGGTCTAACTCCTCTTTGTGCATCCATTTCTAGACCTAGTTTGTACCCAACATGCTTTTTCTAGAAGAAAAACAATAATTTAGCTTCTAGAACTTGTTTTGCTTTGTTTTGACTTGGTTTTGAAAAGAATATCGAGATCTATTTTACTCATGTGAAGCTTGTTTTGAGATTGCATTACATAACAATCTTTGAGCATCTCTTCTTGTCTTCTTGAAGTGCATTCAACGGGATTTACCATGTATTTGTAGGTCTTGGATCTTTGCCTTATTTCTCCTTGACCAAAAAGCTATTATGAGTGATATTTTTAATAAAGTTATGTTATATTATTTTAGATAAAAGCTTTGCTTTGTTTTGGAAAAGTATTTGATCAAGCATGAATGATTATCTCTTAGTTTTTGTATCAAGTATTATTTTTATTTTGATGACGTTCTTGAAAGGTCCTTGTGTGCTAGGGGACTTTAATACAACTAGTACCTTTATTTGAGATATCTCATTTGCCACAGATGGGTGGGCTTGTCTGATTGATTCCGAGTCGGTTATTCCTTTATTTTGTCAATAAATGTTCATTATTTGTATTATGTAGATGTTAGTAAAAATCATTTGAAGCTTTGAAAGCATTTGATTAATGAACTCGGATCATCCTTTGATTTTGTTACAAGCTATGATGTGTATTGTTTTGATAAAAATCTCGGATATCGTTCATTCAAATCTTTATTACTTATATTATTCATTGAGTTTTTAGCTCACCTCTATTCCTTATATATATTTAGATGATGAATAAGAAGGCGATGTCGCCTAAGTTTGGTGGAGTATGTGTTTTGTTTCATGTTTTGTATTCATCTTGTAGATTATACTTCTTAGTTTTGTAGATTTTTTCTTTTGTATGTTTTGGCTCAAGAAACCTTTTGATAAAGATGTAATATATGGATGTTTGTGTACAAGCTTATTATCTTGTTTGTATCCAAGTTGTAAAGCTATGTTAATATTTTATGTATCTCAATGTATATCATTTCCTTTAACCTATGCACAGCTCTTATGGATTAATTAGATTTAAATTTATTACTTCCGTATATGTATGCCCCATATGTATACTCTGCATGTGTGAATCTTTGTAAGTTAGCCTTTGGTAATCTGAGATTACTGGCCATCATGGCATCATTCTATTAGAGGCGGAATGGGGTCGTGACAGGTACTTTTTTTTTTTTATAACTTATGCCTAGAAAGGCAATTTGATGTGTTTTGATATATGCAATTCAACTATTCGGGACAAAATTATCCCCCATGTTGTCTCGTGGTTTTTGAGGGAGGCTATTTAGGGTGATGACTTTGAAGACGTGGGTAACGACGATGATGATGACGATGAAGATGATAATGATGAAGAAGAAAATGAAGATAAAGATGAGGACAATGATGAAGACACAGACGAAGATGAGGATAAGGACAAAACCAACATGAAGACACACACAAAGATGAGGATAAGGACAAAACCAACACGAAGAAGGTAACTTTTACAAAATTCTAAGCAAAAGCCAAAGTCTCCTCCTTACCATTGTTAATTTTCAATTTCTGAACATACTAATACTTTATTTCCCTGTTTTTCTGTTGGCCATTTGATTGGGATTTTCTAGCAGTCATCTAGACCAAAGGTGAGAGATGATATAACTACGTAATTTATATTTTACCCTGTACAAAATGTAAAGATTTTCAATGGTGTGTGCTTTGGATAACATCTAGTTTGCTGTGAATTACAGAAGAGTATGCGAACACTACCTAAGGAAGGTTAGCAGAGTGAGTGCCCACCAAAATGCAAGCAACAATAGTAGGTATTAGATTACAGATAACATCTTCATTTGGGAGTACAGGCTGGGGGATGTTGTCTTGAGTTTTTGAGAGTTTTGGGTCTTGGATTTCTCCCTCGTCTATTGAAGTTGTTTGGTTCCCGCTCGCTCTCTCTCTCTCTCATATTTTTTTCTTATAAGGAATATTTATATTTTGTTTTTTTAGAAAGTATTTATATTACATTTGGTATCGTGGAAGGAGTCGTATGAGATGAAAATCTCATGTGCGATTCTGAAACGAAGATACTTGATTCAAATAACAACCGTAATAGATATGTTAAATTAATTCACGATACGCATACATATATATTTTTCATTTTTCTCCTCCTTTATGTTGGGAGCATTAACGCTTGCATTTTAGTTTCAAGTTAACATTATGTTTGTATTTTAATTTTCGGATAATGATAACGTGACCGCCGTCCAACTAGTTTATTTATATATAAATAACATATATACTCTTTGATTTTTAGCAATATAATAAAATAAAATTATTACAATACAGTACATTTATTATTTATTTTATGGATTTAGATTTTATGTGGACTGAACCGTATTGCTCAGATCTGTGAGGTTTATCATGAGTCTTATTTTAATAATATGAATCATTCAATATGTAAAACTTGCTGACTATTTTATTCTTGTAAAAAAATTACATTAATTGGATATCGATAACTACTTAATCGGATCAGATTTTTATTAAAAAATTATTTTAAAAATCATATTTATCATTGATAGAAATATAATTTAATCATATGACTACAGATATTCAATTTATATAATTTTTTTATAATAATAAAATACTAAAAAATTATTTAAAAAATCATATTTATCATTGATAGAAATATAATTTAATCATATGACTACAAATATTCAATTTATATAATTTTTTTTATAATAATAAAATACTTAACAAACGTTATGCATAAAAAATTTAAATTATCAAAATAAGATCCATTATGGATTTTCACAAATCCAACAATAAACTTCAATTAAGTAGGTATTTGGCATGCACTAAGGCCTTGTTTGGCATATATTAAAAAAGTCAAAAAGTCAAAAAGTCATTATCCTATTTAAATCACATCATCTTATTTAAGTCACATCATCTCTCTACAATATCACTTCAAACCCAACCCATACTCAACCCATATTTCATAAAAATTTAAAAAGTACACTTATTTAGAACATCCCAAACCACCCCTAAATAAATATACTTTTTGATATACATATACTTATTTTGATCATATCAATTAATACCTATCAATATTCCCTCCTTATTTTTTTGTTAACTTTCTTTATTTTTATACAAAATTTTTTATAAAAAATCAAAAAATACATTTATTTAAAACCTCCCAAATCAGCCCTTAATTTCGCACGGAAGAGAAGCGTCGCCTGATTTTATTTCTCATTTCACATTTTAAGCGAGTTGTAATGGCCCCGTTTGGTGTAACTGTTAAAATAGCTTATAGATTATAACTTAACAGATTATAAATTATAACTTTAATTAGAAATTGTTAATCTCTTTGATGTAACTGTTGAATTATAATCCCCTACGTGAGCCACGATGAAACACGTGGCAAGTTTATCTCGTCCAAGTCGAAGGAAATCGTGAATATTCTAATATAAAAATCACGAGAGCCGTCGATCAATGCCAACCCCTGTTAACAGGGATCAACGTCTCATCTACGGTCAGGCACGTCTGACTGTTGACTCTTTCGCAATTCATTCATTGACAGCCGTTGGATCGTTCTGGACAATTAATAAATTATCCCCCCCCCCCCCCCCCCCCCCCCTTCTCCTTCCTTTTTTTTTTTTTTTTTGCTTTCCACAGCAGAAGCTGATAATCAGAAGTAAGGGGTGAGCAACTTCTCAGAATCAATTTTTTTGAGTTAAAAATAAATTGTTAGAATTAGAAACTGTTTGAAATAAGTTTAACTAAATAGTCTAAAATTACGTTTTCAAAATTAAAAATCATAAATTAACTCTGAAAAGGTGAAACAAACCCTCCTTATGTGAACCACGATGAAACACGTGGCAAGCTTATCTCGTCTAAGTAGAAAGAAATCGAGATAATTCTCATATAAAAATCACGAGAGCCGTCGATCAATGCCAACCCCTGTCAACCGGGGTCAACGTCTCATCTACGGCCAGGCACGTCTGACTGTTGACTCTTTCGCAATTCATTCATTGACAGCCGTTGGATCGTTCTGGACAATTAATAAATCAACCCCCCCTCTCTGTACACATTTTCATTTTCTTGTACAGCTTCTCTCTCGCCGTGAAATTCCATTACCCCCTTTTCGTTAGATCTCTTCTCCTTGATTTCTCGGCTTTCAATTCGTTCGACGATCTGCGTTTTGATTATGGATTCGAGTGTTTTCGTTGAGCGATTCGCTTCCGATCTTCGATTCAGAGATATGTGGTACAAGACTCATCCTTTCTTCGGCCATGGGTGAATTGACTGGAAATCGAAAGATCTATCGAGGTACGTAGTAGATTTGTTGTTAATAGATTAATATCTTGTTCTTCATCCCCATTTTTGCACGTAATTAAGTTTTCTCCTCCATTTCTTGAAGGCTCTTAGGCTATGTTTGTTCTGAACCATTAGTGCTCGGGCTTTGTTCGTTTGGTTCGATGCGAAACCTTGCTGTCTTTCTGAAATTCTTGAGGTGTGTATTTACAAACTTTGACAATTTCGTATGTATTGTAATTCTTGGGTTCAGATCTATTAATTTTTCAACTTTTTGTGTTCATTTTCAGATCTAAAACGCTCGGTTAGATCGGTGCAATCAATTCAGATCTCGTGATTCTTTATGGATTCAGATCGGATTTTGATATGTAGCTGTGAAGGATTGCTAAAGTGTTTCTTTATGCTTTTTTTTGATGGGCTTTCTTTTGTCATCTTTTTGGTATAATAAAGAAGATAGTTTGTGTGTGTGTGTGTGTTTTCGGTGTATACCAGAGAGGTATAGCCTAGGCTAACAAAAAAAATGTGAGATGTGTAATGTTCTACTGGTTGTCAATCGACCTTTGCCATGTCAGGTGCGCTTGCTTGGCAGGTCAAAAAAACCCTAATAAAAAGTTTGTTTTTTGTGTTTGAGGAGGAGATGGTACGGGGTTTTGCCCGGCTCTCCCCTTCTTGTGTGTTGCGTCTCTCTTTTTTATTTTTTTATTTTTTTTGGGTTTTTTCTTGATTCTGTCCTCCCCAATTCTCTATCCAACCCAATCCGTTGTTCATCGTGTCTTTATTTGTCTCTCGAATGGATGATTTTACATCGATTCGAACAAATAAGGACATCAACACGCCAACTATTTGTATTCATCAAGCAAGCCCAGTGCCACGTGTCGGCCTGGGATTGGCCGGGAACTTAAAAAAAAAAAAACTGTTTTTTTGCCCAATCATGGGTGACCCCCAGCACCCCAGCTGGGGGTCCAAGTCATTTTTCTTTTTCTTAATTCTGTCCTCCCTAATTCTCTATCCAACCCAATACGTTGTTCATCGTGTCTTTATTTGTCTCTCGAATGGATGATTTTACATTGATTCGAACAAATAAGGACATCAACACGCCAACTATTTGTATTCATCAAGCAAGCAAACGCAAGGATGGGATTTGCACATCATGACTATTCAGTCCAAGAGGTACAAACAAACAATTTCCTTTAATTTATTTTGGCACTAATTACTGCATTTTGAGCATTTTAATTAGGGGAAATTACTAACATACGCCCAAAACTGTTGATTAGTTGAAAAGAAAATTTTATAGTACACCATATGCTAAAATATGATTTTATGGTCTTTTGGGTACTTCCTATGTTATGACTTGGTCATGACTGGTGTTTATGACCTATTGTGATTAGGAAAATGATATAGAAGTCAATTTTCTAGACTTATTTTTTTGATGTGGAAGAGATGATTGGAAATGATTAGACACTACTATCGTGATTATTATTATTTTGGTTATAATTTTTGGTTAATTGAAAATGACTTTGGATATATTTGAGGTGTTTGTTTCAGTTTTTCAGAGTCAACTTATGACTTTTAGCTTTGAAAAAATTATTTTGGACTATTTGGTTAAACTTATTTCAAAGAGTTTTTGTTGATTAGTTGAAAAGAAAATTTTATAGTACACCATATGCTAAAATATGATTTTATGGTCTTTTGGGTACTTCCTATGTTATGACTTGGTCATGACTGGTGTTTATGACCTATTGTGATTAGGAAAATGATATAGAAGTCAATTTTCTAGACTTATTTTTTTGATGTGGAAGAGATGATTGGAAATGATTAGACACTACTATCGTGATTATTATTATTTTGGTTATAATTTTTGGTTAATTGAAAATGACTTTGGATATATTTGGGGTGTTTGTTTCAGTTTTTCAGAGTCAACTTATGACTTTTAGTTTTGAAAAAATTATTTTGGACTATTTGGTGAAATTTATTTCAAAGAGTTTCTGATTCTAAAAGTTTATTTTAATTCAAAAAAGTTGATTCTGAGAAGCTATTTACTCTTTACTTCTGATTATCAGTTTCTGCTGTGTACATGTTAATTTATGGTTATATTCTTAAATTTTTTTATTTTTTATTTTTTTAAAAATAGAAAAAAACTCAAATGGACTATAGATTATTATTATTTTTTTTAATGAGAAATGTAGACAATTAAAAAATAAAAATTAATTGAAAAAGTTATTTCACAGTTTATTTAACAAACAATATTCAGTAACTTAAATCTATAATCCAATGGTTACACTAAACAGATTAACAATTTTTGATTTAAGTCATAATCTATAATCTGTTAGCTTATAATCTATAAGCTATTTTAATAGTTACACTAAATGGGGCTATTTTTTTGTGGTGTTTGGTTGGGACATTATTTTTCTTAAGTTATGATTTAGTAATGATATTTATGGTAATTAATATAAAAATGTACATATGGTAAGGCTCTGTATTCTAGAATGATCCCTTTGTAAGTACACTAATATTGTAGATGGTTCAAATGTCAAAGATTGTTGGTTTGGATATTGTGTAATTGTGAACAATGTAATTTGAGAGAGGTTCAGTTGTACTGTGATGGTGTGCGTGGTCTGGTTTATATTTTTGTTTTTAGTTTATATTTCTGTTTTTGGTTAGGGTTAGGGTTGGAATGTGTGGTGGTTTGGAGGGTTGGTCCTTTATGGGTAATTGTAATTTAGTCAAAATGTCAATTGTAAACTAGTATAAAGCTCAAGGGTTGGTGGTGGCTGCATGTTGTGACTTTAAATCTCAGATGTGGGTTCATGGATTTTGTTTTACTCTTGCAGCAGAGTAAAGATTCTTGATTCCTCTGTTCGGCGGCTGGAGAGGATGAATTTTAGCGGCCTGATCATTTGTAGGAATAAATTCAGGCATTGCAAAAAAGAAATTTTTTTGGTCATGTTGGTGCAGAGGAGACCCATACTTTCTTTTGTGGTGAATTCAATTTTTTTTGGCTATTTCTTATTTCTTCATGTGTAGATTTTGTGGTGTTAACTTCCTTATTTTTTTGGCAGATGCTGGAGTTCTTTATACTAGTATTTCTTGAGGGTATGTGTGAACTCTCTTCTCGAAAATTGTCACATTGATTGTATAGAATAGATTGTTTGTAGTTTCCTTTTTACGCTAAACTAGCTGGGCAGTTAATATTTAGGGGTTGTTTGGGATAATCTAAATAAGTGTATTTTTTGTTTTTTTACGAAAAGATGTGCAGAAAAGTAGAGAGATGATGTGATGGAAAAAAGATAAAAAGATAAAAAGTGTGTACTTATTTTGAGTTGTCAAACTTGGCTTTAATATTGCAAATTGCAATTTTTGCTATAATAATTTTTATTTTTTATTTTACCCTAGGGTGGTGCGGCCACAAATGCATTGTAGGAAGTGTGCAGTTCAGCATTGTGTATTTGCTTGTGGTTGCCATTTGTTGTATTTACGTCATGTGTTGTGCTGATCCCCAGGAGGCTTGAGTTGGAAGTGTTAATGGGTCATTTCACGTGTGAGATAGATTTCTAGAGTTCGCTTCTGACACGCCATGTTTGCTAAAATGTTGCAATGCCACAATAAGGTATTTCTTTACTCAATAAGAATTAGGAATCTGTCTCGTATTTGTAACTTGTTTTGGATAAAAATTTGCGTAGGTAATACTAAAAATTTTTAGGTTTTACTTGATTGGTTTTTTTTTTTTTTGTTTCTTTGGTAACTTTTGGTGGAATTTTTTAAATATGATTGGAGATTAAAGTTATATTTTAAATTTGTGAGTTTTAAAATTATGATTTGAGTGTGAAAAATTGTGTGTGGTTATGATTTTTGAAAAGAGCTTTGAGTTGAGTTTTCGAGAGTTTTGAGTTTTAAAATTAGAGAAGTTATTTGATTCAAAAATTTATAATTCATAATAGAACATATAATTTAAAATTATATTCGAAACTCGTATAAAAATTTAAAATTTTGAAAAATATTTTTTATTTACAATATAGAAATAGCTCGTGTCAAAAAAAAAAATCAAATATTGTTTTGGTCAATCGGCCGAACGTCTGGGAAGATGACTAGGTTAATTAAATTTTTTCGTTTGGAAAGGAGTTTTTAAGAATGGGTGTGAAATTATAATTTGAAAACTCAAAACAAACACAAAACTCGTGAAAGTGAGTGGAAATGTATTTGGCAAACATAATAATGTGTTTGGCAAACATAACTAGATACAGGCTTTATTTCTACATATTTTTCTACAAATAATAGATCTAAACAAACTTAAATTCTATAAATTTTTCTACAAAAAATGGATCTAAACAAACTTAAATGCTGTCTGAGAGCATCTCTAACGATGCATCAAAATTTTTATCAGGTTTTAGTAAAAGCATTTTTTGACATCACGGAGAGTTTTGGCTTTTCATCAAATCACTTGATGATTGGGCAAATGACCTGTCAGTGAAATTTTTACAAAATTTTGTTTTGAGGTGGTTGTAGGGGACATTCGACGGTAAAAATATAACGGTAATGAACAGTGATTTGATGGAAGGCATAAAGTATCTTTAATTTGGTGAAATATTTTTGATTTTTTCAATTTGATATATGTTTTATGAAATAATTGGAGTAGAAAAAATGATTATTTTTTACCAAATTTAAATTTGATGATGGTTTTTTGTACATGGTTGAAGATGGCTTTATGAATCATTTTTTTTGGTGAAAACTATCTGTTGTGTTAACGAGACTGTTTTGATGAAATATGGTGGAACTCTTATTATTTAGCATCGTTGGCCTCAAGTGAGTTGTGAGAATTGCTCACTTTTTAGTAATTTATTTATTAAATCATTAGAACATTATCATTTTATTCAGTGAGAACATTATTATTTTGTTTAGTTTTGCAGCTGGTTGTTGAAGCTGTTGTGGTTACTGCAGCAATTTTATTTTTTTAGCCTTTTTAAATTAAATTTAAATTTTCTTGTTTGATTGTAGAAATGTGGAAAATGTGGAGTGCTTGTCAATGTCTTGGTTGAACTGTGATCTATACTATATATTAAGTAAAAGAGAGTTTTTAACCTTCAGTCTTGTGGGAGTTCTAATCTCTCAATTTAAATTTTTTGATTTTTTGATTTTCAAAAAAAAGTTCTTACAATTTATTAATTCTTTCAACTCTCAAGTCTTATAATCATAATAACACATTAATGCATTAAGAACAAGCATAAAATTTTTTTTTGAAATTCAACACATAAATTCGTTAAAAAGTCTCAACAAATATGATTACTATTCTTCGTAATAACACTTTAATGGATTAAGAACGAGCATGAATTTTATTTTTTGAAAAACACATGATTATTATTAAAATATTAAATTTTAATATAATATAATAAATAAAAAAAGACATTTAATTATTTAAAAAATTTAACATATGATTATTATCAAAATATTAAAATTTAATATAATATAAAAAATAAAAAAAGAGACATCTAAAAAATATATGTATATTTAAAAATCACAATTCATATATGTTAATATATATACATGCCAAAGGTTAGTTTGAAGATTAAGGCCTCGTTTGGGAACATGTTAATTTAGTAATTTTTTGACTATTTGGCTAAAATATGAGTTAAAATATAATATAATAAATAAAAAAAGTCATTTAATTATTTAAAAAATTTAACATATGATTATTATCAAAATATTAAAATTTAATATAATATAAAAAATAAAAAAAGAGACATCTAAAAAATATATGTATATTTAAAAATCACAATTTATATATGTTAATATATATACATGCCAAAGGTTAGTGTGAAGATTAAGGCCTCGTTTGGGAACATGTTAATTTAGTAATTTTTTAGTTATTTGGTTAAAATATGAGTTAAAAAAAATTAGTATGTTTGGGATGATTTTTTGGTTTTTTACGAAAAGATGTGCAAAAAGTAGAGAAAAGAGAATCTTTGATTTTTTGGTATGGGGGGTTGATTTTTTGGTTTTTTAGTGACTTTTTGACTTTTTGACTAAACGGGACGCTTCCCAAACGAGGCCTAAGATACCTGGTAAATTGTTAAAGAAGCCGTTACCTCTGTGGGATAAGCCGTTACCTCTGTGGGATTCCAAGCTGACCACAAAACTTTCCTCACTTCCCCCAAAATCTTTTTTCGACTATAATAATTTTAGATGTCATTGAATAATTTTAGAATGTGTATATATATATTGGTTTTAATTTTTTTTTTGATTTTTTTCCTTTTTCTTTTATAATTAAAATAATATAAATTTATAATTAGTATTTTACAAATAGGTGGGTAGGTCTGGATTTGTTTAAGTTTTTAAAACATATTTGGTTGGAATTGCCACATCGGTACAGGGCCGCCCCTAACGTAAATATTTGTGCAGCTACACCCGCATGCAATAAAATGGAGATTTTATTTATTTTTTATTTTTTATTTATTTTTGTAATGGAGTGTTCACCCTTAAATTTACCCTTAAATTTGTAGTGGTGCTAGTTGAAAATATGTCTATTATTTTGATTAACTTTTCAGTACTTTTAGAACAGTAAATTTGTGTTGGGGTTCTGAAATTTATTCACTTTGCTTGTTCATGGTTTTCTAAAAATGTTTTTTAGAAAATTTATTCTTATTTTTCGTGTTTTTTTAGTGTTTGGTTAACTTTTCCAAATATATTTTTATCCCTAGTTTTGAGTGTTTCGTTTGTTTAGAGTTTTTAAAAATTAATTTCATATATTTTTGGTAGTTCTTTTGAAAATTCTTTTCAAGGTGGGAAAATTTTGGCTAATTTCTCGTTCTTCTAGATGTATGGCTGGTTGACTGAGAAAGTGTTATTTATTTATTTATTTATTTTTACAATTAGCATATGTTATTTTTTATATTTTAAATAAAAAAAGAATTTGGAATTTTTTTGTGAGTTTTGAATAGAATCTTGAGTAGTGTGTTTGATTATGAGTTATAAGTTTTTGTATCAAATATTGTATAAACTCAATTCAAAATTCTTTTTAGAATTCTTTTAAAAATTTCTAACTAAACAAATTTTTCATATTCAAATCATAATTTTAAAATTCAAACTCAAAATATAATTCTATTTTCAAATTATAATTTCAAAACTCTTCCAAACACCACCTCAATTTTTTTAAAAAATCCAAAAAATTCTAGTCATACAGAGAACTTGTTTTTTAAAGAAAAGAAATGGGAAAATGAGTTACTATTATTGCTTTTAAAACGAATATTCAAATCATAATTTTAAAATTCAAACTCAAAATATAATTCTATTTTCAAATTATAATTTCAAAACTCTTCCAAACACCATCTCAATTTTTTTTAAAAATCCAAAAAATTCAAGTCATACAGAGGACTTGTTTTTTAAAGAAAAGAAACGGGAAAATGAGTTACAATTATTGCTTTTAAAACGATTTTAACAACTGTGTCCAGCGACTCTGGTGACAATTGAAACAATTAAAAATCATTTTTAAATGGTTCTTTCTCTAGTGATATTTTTTTATATTTTGTTGTCTAAATTATAATTACAACATTTGAAGTTTACTTAAAATATGCGTTGTCATGTGATTTGTAAAATTATAAATATTATCTTATAAGAGTCTTTTATTTATCAAAATTAATTGAAAAATTAATATTCTTTAGTATATATATATTTTTTATATAATGATTAACATTATTTAAATTATTAATTAAAATAATTTTTTGATATAATTATAATTGTTAATTGACTTGGTTTATTAATAAAAATGGTTTTGTTATAAAATTAGAAATTTCAAGGGTGGAATGTAATTTTTTTAATTACAATGGATAAATTGTATTTTAAGTAAACTTTAGAGTGTATTTGTAATTTAATTTATTTATTTTGATCTAGCTAATTTAGATGTGTTCAAAAAAATTAAAATAGAAAAAATTACTAAAAATCAAACAAAAGTGGAAAAAAAATATTTTAAATATAAGAAGTTTTTAAAAACACAATGTTAGTTTTAATCAAACTGAAGGTTTTTGTTGCCAGCTTTTGGTTTTAGTGATTTTTTTTTTATATCACGTTAGTTTTAATTTTGGACTTTAGTTTAAACATAATGTGGGATTCACTTTAAAAATAAAATTTTACTGTATTTTTTTTTTGTCTTTTTTTTTAAATAAATTTTTAAATTCACTAAATATAATAATTCAAGAAGTTATTTCATTTATATTTGTTCTGTATTTATGGATTTTTGAAAATATAGTAGGTAAATTATTGGCCTATTTGGTAACAAATATGCTCTTGTTTAAAATATGGATTATTTGTTCTGTATTTTTTTTTTTGTCTTTTTTTTTAAAATAGATTTTTAAATTTACTAAATACAATAATTCAAGAAGTTATTTCATTTATATTTGTTCTGTATTTATGGATTTTTGAAAATATAGTAGATAAATTATGGGCCTATTTGGTAACAAATATGCTCTTGTTTAAAGATTTTTCATAAATATTATGGGGTATCTTAATTTTTTTTAAATGTTTAAATTTTTATTTAATTAAAAATAAAAAAATATGAAAAATAAAAAATTTAATTTTCTGGTAAAGGGGTTTAATTTTTTGAATAAGAGCAAGGTTATAATTATTCTTTTGTTAGAATTTGTAATGTAACTAATGTAAAAAACAATAAAACAATTGTTTTTATTGAGCATTAAAATTGTTTAAATTATTAAGTGAATTGCATATTTTATTTCATTAAAAAAACATTAATTAATTTGATAATTCATTAATAAAAAGAGTCTTGAAAGATGCGATGTAATTTTTAGAACTATAAGGGGTAATTTGTATTTTAAATAAATTTTAGGGAATATTTGTAATTTGTTCAAATGTTTTTTGCAAATATTATTCTTTTAGATTTGCTTGGTTTATGTTCTTCTAAATAAGGTTTATTAAAATAACTAAACCCCCAAAACTACTTTGATTACTCAAAACTGAATTATATATTTATATATATGTAAAATCAAAAGTAGTACAATAATTAAGGGACTTGGACATTTTTGGCGTTACAATCTTCCTTTGTTTTGGATAAAAGTATTTTATTGTAATCGTATTTTGCATTAAACTAGGTGGTCAATTGAAATATTTTTATTTTTATTTATTCTATTAGAAGTTAGGAAGATGTTTTTTCAAATTAAAGTGGGTTTATGTAAAATGGTTTCTGTTGAAATATGGATTTTGGAGAGTAGAGTTTCTGTATTTGTCTTCCGTTGTTATGGGCAACAGTTTTTGAGTTCAAATAAAAGGGAAATTACAAAAAAAGAATAATAAATAAATAAAATAAAAATTATGGTTTAGACTTTTGAAACAAAATATTTTTTTAATTTTTAATTGTAATTTGTGTATTTTTGTTAAGTAAAATTTATGATAATATTTTGAACATTTATGTATACATTGAGTTTAATGGGTAAAATATTTTATTTTTGTAATGAAAATGGGTGAATGATTAATATTGACAACAATTCAAAAGAGCAGGATTTAAATTTGGTAAAATTAAAAATTCAGATTTATTTTGTTATATGAGTGAAACTTTGTTGTATTTTTTTAAATAACTTACGGTTTAGGTAGAAGTTGATGGAAATTTTTATTTTTATTTGGTAACTTTAGTTTTTATTTTTATTTATTATCAAGTCAACAAACACAATGCTCAATTTCATTTATTATTTTATTATTATCTTTTTTGGGTAGCTTAATTGTATATGGGTTAATCTGAATTTGGTTGTGGATCCATTAGCTCAAAAATTGGCAAGAGCGCTCAAATGCTATTCATATGCGTTTGGGAGGATAGTGGTTCGAATCCACTTGGATCCTTTGTTATTGAGGGAGTTGTGTGGTAAGTGGATTTTTAGTTTTTGTCACTAAAAAATTAGGTGAAAAAAAATTAAAGAGTTTGGGATAGATTTTTTTAACGTTTTATGAAAAAATATGTCAAAAATAAAAAATAAAAATAAATAGAGAAATATAAATGAATTTTCATTTTAAGAAAAATTAGTCAAAGGTTCCTCTTTCATTTTTAGTAATGAAAAAGATTTACAATAGTGTTTTATGATGCTTAAGGTTATTCAACTCCACACTCATATATCACAGAGAAATTTGACTCTTTCAAATTAAACCTTATTTCTCTCTCTCTCTCTCTAAACTTCTCTCTGTCGTAGTCTCTCGCCTCTGTGACCTTGACGTCTGCTCCACCTGCGTCACTGTTGCTGCCTCTTTCCCCTCTCACGAGTATCAAGCATTTGCTTGAACTTCTAGTCACTGAACAAGATTAAAGAGATTTGGTTTTTAAATTTCATTTTGTAGCAATCTCTCTCCTTCATGCATTGGTAGGTCCAGCGATGGTGGGAAAAGGGTTGCGATGGTGGCTCAGATTTGGTTTGATTGCGACGGCGATGGTGATTTGTTTTGTAGAGATTTCTCTCTCTCTCTCTCTCTCTTTCTCTCTCTCTCTTAATGGATCATGTGGTCGTCATGATGCATGGAATTCTCAAAAAGTCATATATATATATATGTATAATCATCTAGCAGACACATATATATACTTATATGTTCTTAATTTCTGTTTTTGTTTTGTGAATTGTTTTATGATCATGTGGTCGTCATGATGCATGGAATTCTCAAAAAGTCATATATATATATATGTATAAATCTAGCAGACACATATATATATACTTATATGTTCTTAATTTCTATTTTTGTTTTGTGAATTGTTTTATTGGTTCTTGATTTTGATGATATTTGCTTTAAATTTGATCGATTTGAAAGATAAAGTTGAATTTTTCAATTACTGTTTGATATGCTTTAGACCTTTTACTTTTTTTTGGTCCCCCTAATACCTTATATTTCGCAATTTAGATATTCAGAGAAAATTTAGAGAAAATCTAGAGAATTTCTCTGTTCATTTCAAGGTTTATAAGCTAAATGAAGAAAAGCACAGATGGGTTGAAGTGACAGATTTGGGTGGGAGAGTATTGTTGGTGGGTACAGATTGTTCCTACTCTGTTTCTGTTGCAAATTTTGATTGATGCAAAGGGAAGAATTGTGTTTTCTTTTTAGATGAATGTTGCAGTTTGTATAATAAAACTTTTCATGATCAATATGATGAACTTAAGGCATATGGTCAATAGGAAACTGGGATTTTCAGTTTGGAGGATGGGAGTGTTAGGCCATTAGTCTTTTACCCTAACTTTGCTAACATTTTTTGGCCTTCCCTAACTTAGCTACTTTTTCCAAATTCATCTTTATACCTGTCTTGAAAGTAAAGTTTCAAATACACTTTTTTTGAAGAAGCCCCTTAAAGTTTTGATTTTGAATCATTATTACAGCCCCTTGTTATTTGAAGTTAGAGAAATTTTTGTGAAAACTAGAGAAATTCTTTGGAAATCCAGAGAAAATCTCTAGACTGGAAGTCAAAGAAATTCTCTAACTTTTCTAGAATTTCTCTGAAAGTCCAGAGAAATTCCCAGAATTTCTTTGCATCGAATTTTCTCTAGATCGATATTGAGGGACTTTAGACATTATGAAAATATGAGATGTTTTTTATGGTATAAAACATTAATACTATGGACCCTAAAAAGGAAATCCCTTTTATATGATTTTTATTTTTTATTTTTTTTTGGGGGCTATTTTAGGGGGTTTTTATAATATTTTGGTTAAAATTTAATTTTACCAAACGAACTAGAATATAACTGGTGATAGAAAAAGTGATGCCACTTTACAAAAAAGATAAATACATTTGTTTAAAATACAAATTGTCTTTTGTAATTTGAAAAATTATAAATATCTTTTTGTCAGAATTTTTTATTTAACAGAAAAAAATAAAATCTTTAACTGTTCTCCTATAACCTAACCAAATCAAGTCTTAAGTCCTATTAAATGGGATCGACTGTATGAATTCTTTTTTTCCACTTGATTTTATCCAAGGTCATTTCGTTAGTCAAATTAAAGAGATTTATATCTCTATTTACTATTAGTCCACGTCAATTTAGGTCTATCACTTTCCGTAACATTACCATTTAGCGTCACGGTATCTCATCTCTTCACTACTGTCTTTGGTTTCCGTTATATATGATCAAACCATCTCAATTTATTATCTCTCAATTTATCTTCTATCAGTACTACTCCTACTCATTTTCGAATATACTCATTCCTGACTCTGTCTTTTCTAGTCTTGGCACACATTCACTTTAGCATCCTAATCATAGCAACATTTATCTTATCTACATGTTGTTTCTTAATTGCTCGACATTTCATCTCATACAATATTGCTGGTCTAATAGTTGTTCTATAGAATTTCCCTTTTAATCTAATAGGTACTCCTTTATCGCACAGTACTCCGGACACACTCCTTCACTTAAGCTACATTGCCTTAATTTTGAGGACCACATTTGTTCCAATTTTCCTAGTTATTGAGATAATTGATCATAAATAATGAAAATGTTTACTCTTAAGTAGTTCTTGGTTCTCAATCTTCACTTCTCCTCTACTTTCATTGTGATTGTTACTAAAATTACACTCCATATACTCTGTCTTAGTTCTGTTTATCATAAATCTTTTGGATTTAAGTATTTTTTCTCCAAATCTTCAACTTAGCGTTAACTCTTTCTCTAGTTTTATCCACTAACATGATATCATCTGCAAAAAATATACACTATGGCACATCATCCTGAATATTGCAAGTCAACTCATCTATAACTAAAACCAAAAGATAAAGACTTAAGGTTGATCTTTGGTGTAACCCTATAGTAATTAGAAATTCAATCGTCTCTCCAGTAGACGATCTAATAGTGGTCACCACATCTTCATACATATCCCTAATCACATCAATGTAACATTTTGTCATTTCTTTCTTCTCTAACACGCCACCAGATTATATCTGAGGTACTCTATCGTATACTTTCTCAAAATCGATAAAAATAATATGAATGTCTCTTTTATTTTCTCTATAGTTTTCTATTACTTTCCTCAAAAGATAGATCGTTTCCATTGTTGATCTAAACCAAACCAAGCCTTAAGTCCCATTAAATGGGATTGGCTATATGAATCATTCTTCTCTACGCAGTTCTATCAAATGCCATTTTGTTAGTCAAATTAAGTATATCCATATCTCTATTTACAATGCTAGCTAACGTTAATCTAGGCCTACCTAGTCCCTAACAGTTCCATCTACCATCACTGCATCGTATCTCTTCACAACTGCCTCTGTTGCTCTCTGTTGAATATGATCAAACCATTTCAATCGATTTTCTTTCAATTTATCTTCTATCGGTGCTTCTTCTACCCATTTTCGAATGCACTCATTCCTAATTCTATCTTGTCTAGTCTTGTCACATATCCACCTTAGCATCCTCATCTCAGGCACACTCATCTTATTTACATGTTGTTTCTTGATTGCCCAACACTCCGTCTCATACAATATCGCTGGTCTAATAGCCGTTCTGTAGAACTTACCTTTTAGTCTAGTGGGTATTCGTTTATCGCACAGTACCCCAGGCATACTTCTCCACTTACACCATCCCTTTTTAATCCTAGAAGCCACATCTGCATCAATCTCCCCCACCGTTGTGATAATCGAACCTAAATAACGAAAATGTTCACTCTTATGCAGTTATTGGTTCTCAATCTTCACTTCTCCTCTAATTTCATTGTTACTGTTACTAAATTTACACTCCATGTACTCTGTCTTAGTTTTGCTTATCCGGAATCCTGTAGATTCAAGTGTTTTCCTCCAAATCTCCAACTTTGTGTTAACTCCTTCTCTAGTCTCATCCACTAGCACGATATCGTCTTCAAAAAACATATACCATAGCACGTCATCCTGAATATTTCTCGTCAACTCATCCATAACTAAAGTAAAAAGATAATGACTCAAGGTAGATCCTTAGTGTAACTCTGTAGTAATAGGAAATTCATTTGTCTCTCCAGCATGCGATCTAATAGTGATCACCACCCCTTCATACATGTCCCTAATCACAGCAATGTAACATTTTGTCACCCATTTCTTCTTTAACACCCACCATATTATATCCTGATCCACTCTATCATATTATTTCTCAAGGTCGATAAACACCATATGAATGTCTCTTTTCTTTTCTCTATACTTTTCTATTACTCTCATCAAAAGATAGATTGCTTCCATTGTTGACTTACCAGGCATAAATCTAAATTGATTTTCTGACACCTCTATTATATCTCTCAATTGGCGTTTCATCACCCTCTCCCACACTTTCATTGTGTGACACATTAACTTGATTCTTCTATAGTTGTTGCAATTCTGGACATCTCCTTTGTTGGTATATGTTGGCACTAAAATACTTTTCATTTACTTCTCTGGCATGTTCCTAGTCAACCAAGCAACCCTTTTCTTAACATTTTCACGTTTCAATAGGTATATCACCGGGTCCTAAAGTCTTATTCAATTTCATCTTTTTAAGTCCAAACTTCACTTCAAAATCCCTAATCCTACGATAGAACCTAGTCTTAGTTTTTCTTATCACTGCCTACTTCCTTCCCTTTTGACCTACTTCCATGTTCCTTATTTAATAACTTTTCAAAATAGTTCTTTCACCTCTCTATAATCTCGTCATCCTTCACCAACACCTTAGAGTCCTCACCCTTGATGCACTTAACTTGATTAAAATCTCTTGTTTTCTTCTCTCTTATCTGAGCAAGTTTGTATATCATCCTTTCTCTCTCTTTACTATCTAGTCTAGTGTATAAGTCATCATAGGCTTCCAACTTAGTGTCTCTCATTACTTTTTTGACCTCCTTATTGGCCAATCTTAGCGCTTAAGGTTTTTCTTAGATTTATTAGTCTACCACTTTTTAAAGCTCTCTTTTTTTGTCTTTATTATCACTTAGACCTCCTCCTCCACTACCAAGTTTGCCGAATGTTGGGTCGTTTTCTTTTCGATTCTTCAAGAACTTCCTTTGAGATTCTTCTCATACAATTGGCCATCGAGTTCCACATAGTGTTAGCATCATCTTCCATGTTAGAAATACCTTCTTTATCCATTATATTCTTAAATGTGTCTAGTTTATCCCATTTTAGGTTCCACTATCTAGTCCTATGATGCCTACTATCTTTTTGAGCTTGGTATTACCCTTTAAAATATAAATCTGGTACTAAAATCCTATGTTGAGACGTCAAGCTCTTTCCAGGAATTACCTTACAGTCGCTGCATTTTAGATGGTCCCCTTTTATTAGTAGAAAATAATCCATTTGTCTCCTAATTGACCTACTCTTGAAGGTTATCAAATGTTCGTCTCTCTTCTTATACATAGTATTGGCCATCACTAGGTCAGAAGTCAATGCAAAATCTAAAATACTCTCTTCAGCCTCATTTTTATCACCAAAATGATAATCCACCATGCACCCTCTCATAACCTAGCTTATCTACTCTTACATGGCCATTGAAATCACCACCTATAACCAGGTTCTCTCTTACGAGTATCTTCTTAATACCTCATCCATTTGGTCCCAAAAAACTCTCTTAGTCTGATCATCTAATCTTACTTAGGGGGTGTATACACTAATAACATTCACTATAATCTCTCCAATAACTAGTTTAACTAATATAATCCTATCACATTTTTCTACAAAACCCTTGACAAGTATTATTCTTACCCCATTTATGTGTCTATCCTTGCCACTATAATATAGCTTAAAATCGATATCCTCTATTTCCCAAGCCTTCTCACCCGTCCACTTAATTTCTTCTACGCAAGCTATACTAATTCCATAGTCTTACTAGTTAAAGTTTTTATATTCCATGTGGTTACCCTAAATCTATAATCTTGGACTAACTTCTTTATCCGTGCTCGTCCAAAAAAATGCGAAAACCTTTACCCATTTTTCCACACACCCAAGCGTCGATGTAGCGCCCCTTGCTCACTTTTCGAAACATTCGAAGGCAGGTGCAATGCGTCACTTAAAGGGAACAACCTAACATTTAATCGATTCAGAGTATTAGGCTTCATGTCACTTTTCTAACTGTTCTCCTATACAATAATAAAATTATTTGAATTATTAACTGAAATAAAATTTTAATATTATTAAAAGCTTTTAATTGACTTAATAATTTATTAATAACATATATCAATTGTTATGAAATTTCAAATGTCAAGGGACAAGATGTAATTTTTAGAACTATAAGGGAAAATTGGTATTTTAAGCAAATTTTAAGGGGTATGTTTACAGTTTATTAAAAAATATTTGCTAAATGTACAAAATTTATTTACCAAAAAAAAAAAAAAACATCATGATGTGAATAGTCGTTTTACAATTATGACCATAGTGATAAGTATTTTAATTTTTAAAAAATAGATATAAATATTTACCTTAAAAAAGAGTGGGAAAATTAGTAATACATTCTTCATATTTTAAGGGGTATGTTTACAGTTTATTAAAAAATATTTGCTAAATGTACAAAATTTATTTACCAAAAAAAAAAAAAACATCATGATGTGAATAGTCGTTTTACAATTATGACCATGGTGATAAGTATTTTAATTTTTAAAAAATAGATATAAATATTTACCTTAAAAAAGTGTGGGAAAATTAGTAATACATTCTTCATATAGTTTGAGTAGTAGGAAAGAGCCAAGATAATTTATCCTCCTCTTTGTGATCCCTTAGTGTTATTATTTTAGTAATTTAGGTCTTTTATCCCATCTTTTACATTGTTAACTGATTTCAAAATTTTAAAATTTAATATTTTTAGAATTTTATTGACAAGATCTTTTAAATAAGATTCATGTGTAATATGAAATTTTAGGGAAAAAAAATGAAATTTCACTGACTTTACTGACTTAATCATCAAAATTTCATTGACTTAGATTAATTCGGTTATCGAAATTTCATTGACTAATTAAAATTTCATTGACTTTTTGGTCATTGAAATTTTCCTGACTTAGACCATTGGTCACTAACTAACCAAAGCTTCATTGACTTAGATTGTTGGTCATCGAAATTTCATTAACTTGGTCATTGAAATTTTACTGACCAATCGAAATTTAATTGACTTAAACTTGGTTATCAAAATTTTACTGACCAATTGAAATTTCACTGACCTATCTTAGGTCAGTGAAATTTCGTCAACTTTTTTTATTAGAATTTTGTATTCATTATGGATCTTAATTACAGATCTTGATGAAACAATTTAAAAGATACAAATTTGATGAAAAACAGAGATTAGATCAAAAGTAATAGAATTTTGAAATTTTCAAAGGAGTTAAAAAACTGAGAATGTTTCTCTCTAGTTCAAATCGGATTATAGGTTACTATTGGGTCTCTGTGGGCCTACCATAGAGCCCGCATTGATAATCCTAACTGTTCAATATGTAGGGTTCGTCGAGTACTTAATCTTTATAAAAAAAATTATATTGATCGAATATAGATTGTCATTTAATCAGATATATAATTTTAAAAATAAATTATTGATATAAATGCGATTTAATCAAGTGGTTATCGATATTCGTTCAACGTGATTTTTTACAGAGACGAAGCACTCGACAAGGCTTACATATTGAATGGTTTGGATTATCGATGTGGGCTCTATAATGGCCCCACAGAAGCCCAACAACGCTCTTTAGTTGGGAAACTCAACTGGAGAGAATCATCTCCCTTAAAAAAATTATAGAATTTTGTTACCATGTGTTTTGGAGGATCAAAACTAATATAGAAAATAAATCTTAAATTTTTAATGTTGTAAATTTAAATCTTAATTTTTTTGATTTGTTTTCAATGTAAATCACATGCTTATTTTTGTTAACTAAAATCAACACAAAAAAAAAAAAGTATTTTAATAAATGGTATTTTAAACATTTTATGTACACCAAATTGAGTTTAATGACTAAGAATATTATTTTTCTATCGGTTTCACATAAAAAAATAGACATGTAACTCCCCCAAAATAATATAATAAATCCAACTCATAAACAAAAGAATAATAGAAATAAAATATTTTCATTCATCAGAGTTCGTATTACAAAAGATAACATATGCAATATACATTCACAAATATACATCCTGAATCTATAGCATGTAGTGCCAATTAATGATCAACAAAATAAATGCCCTGCGGGCTTACATCTTTCCAAGACATTACTTGGTTACAACACAAGAGAGTCATAAGCTCTGTACATATAGAGCCCTGGACTTGAATAAACATTTAAGCACAAAATAACAAAATAGAGCCTCCAGCTCCTAGGTCCTCCCAAGCTATGTCCTTGGAGGAAGCATGTCACCGGTACCTGAAAATGGTTTCCCAAATAGGGTGAGCCAAAGCCCAGTAGAAACAGTCTATCACAATATATGAGGTTAGTGTCAAGTGTATATTCAATATTCATGACAAAACACACATTCTCCACATGGCCATACGGTACCGATATTCACATCTCAATCCATTCCTATCTATTCATTTCAATTTAATTCATTTCATTTCAATTCATGGGCCAAGTTTATAATCCTCCGAATAACCTAACTGAGACTACAACTCAATGATTCTCAATCAATACAATCACCATATAAGCACTTCAATCTTACCATTTTACAAAAACTTCATTCGCAGGATCGACACCCATATATACATATGATTTCGGGACTTTCACCCTAGACACTCTGGCCAACTTAATTTCAATGGAGTCCATCCCCTATCTCCTCTCAAAACATGGAGTACATTCCCTTTCTCCTCCCAAAACGTATACAATGTATTTAAAAGTACCGTCATATTCAATGACTATCAATTATACATATTCAATGCCTTAACATTCCGTTATATTCAATGACACAATTAAATGATTAGTTTTAATTCACCTAATTCTCATGCAATTTCTACAACAATCATAGTTATCCTCCACCGATAGCCCAATACAGGTATTTCTAAATAGATATTCAATCTCAACACAGATAATTTATTCAAGTTTCCATAGGACCGAGATAACGCGTATCTGGCTCCACCATTTATATCAACAACTATCCAATTCCATATTATCATAATCAATTTCACTTATTTATACAAAACACAAATTAACCCATCTAGGGCACAATTCTCATTCTTCCAAATATTAACTCAAGTGTCCAAATCAATCATTTTTCAACAACAAACCTTTACATCTACACCCAAACCATTTTTACCAATTACATTTGAAAACCTCTCTTTTATTCCACACCCAAGCCCTAGGTTCATCCACAAATATCCCCAATATTCCACATTTTATACATAATAACAAATAACTAGGCTAAAAATCATATTAAGGTGTAAAATATCCCTACCTCAAGCTTAGAATTATGGATCTTA
>NW_021025291.1:671215-682199 GCF_004153795.1 Camellia sinensis
GGGAATTTACGGAGTAATTTACTGAGAATTTGTTAACAATTTACTGAAAATTTTCTAAGTAATTTTTAATGGGAATTTTGTCAGGATTTTCTGAGTAATTTACTAAGTAATCTACTGAGTAATTTTCTGAGAATTCACTGGGAATTTAGTGAGTAATTTGCACAGTAATTTATAGAGAATTTACTACGAATTTAATTGGTAATTTTTTGAGAATCTACTGGAAATTTATTTAGAATTTATGTTTTAATTTACTTGAATTTACTGAGCAATTTATTAAGTATTTACCGAGTAATTTACTGTGTAATTTACTGAGCAATTTACTGAGAATTTACTGGGAATTTATTAGGAATTTTTTGCGAAATATATTGAGTAATGGACTGAGAATTTACTGAGAATGTATTCGGAATTTATTGTGCAATTTAAAAATAATTTATTGAGAATTTTTTGAGTAATTTTCAAAGAATTTACTGGGAATTTGCTGAAAATATTTCTGGGAATTTACTATGTAATTTACTGAGAATTTTCTAAGTAATTTACTAGGAATTTATAGGGAATTTAATAAGTAATTTACTGAAAATTTATTGACAATTTACTAAGAATTTGATGAGTAATTTACTGAGAATTTGTTAACAATTTACTGAAAATTTTCTAAGTAATTTTCTGGAAATTTACTCAGTAATTTACTGACAATTTACTGAGTGATTTATTGAGAATTTACTGAACAATTTACAGGGAGAGTTTATTGAGAATTTAAAAAGTAATTTGCTCAGAATTTACAGAGCAATTGACCGAGAATTTTCTGAGTAATTTACTGGGAATTTACTGAGAATTTACTGGGAATTTACTGTGTAACTTACTGAGAATTTACTGAGTAATTGATTGAAAATTTAATGGGAATTTACTAAGATTTACTTAGTAATTTACTGAGAATTTATTGAGAATTGATTGGGAATTAACTGAGTAATTGACTTAGAATTTCTAGGGAATTTACTGAGTAATTTACTAAGAATTTATTGAGAATTGACTGGGAATTAACCGAGTAATTTACTGGAAATTTACGTGTAAGTTACTTCGTAACTTATTGAAAATTTACCCAGTAATTTATTGAGAATTTATTAGGATTTTACTGAATAATTTACTGACCAATTTATTGAGAATTTACTGGGAATTTACGGAGTAATTTACTGAGTTAATTACTGAGAATTTACTAGGAAATTGCTGGGTTATTTACTGAGAATTTTTTTAGTAATTTAGGCACCATTTGGGAAGGACCAGTTTAGTCAAAAAGTCAAAAAGTTGTTAAAATAGCCAAAAAGCCAACAATTCATACCAAAAAGTCAAAGATTCTCTTTTCTATCCACTTTTTGCACATCTTTTCGTAAAAAGTCAAAAAGTCATCCCAAACATACTAGTTTTTTTTAGCTCATATTTTAGCCAAATAGCCAAAAAGTTACTAAATTAGCCTGTTCCCAAACGAGGCCTTACTGAGAATTTACTTGCAATTTACTGAGTAATTTACCAAGTAGTTTACTGAGAATTTTCTGAGTAATTTTCTGAGAATTTTTTTTGAATTTATTGAGCAATTTACTAAATATTTTTTGAGAATTTTGTCAGGATTTTCTGAGTAATTTACTAAGTAATCTACTGAGTAATTTACTGAGAATTCCGTGGGAATTTACTGAGTAATTTACCAAGTAATTTATAGAGAATTTACTACAAATTTACTGAGAATCTACTGGAAATTTATTGAGAATTTATTCTATAATTTATTTGAATTTACTGGGAATTTGCTGAGTAATTTATTGAGAATTTACATAGAATTTTTTATGTAATTTACTGAGCAATTTATTAGGAATTTGCTGAGTGATTCATTGAGAATTTACAAGGAATTTTGTGGGCAATTTACTGGAATTTATTGGGAACTTTTTGGGAAAATTACTGAGTGATGGACTGAGAATTTACTGAGAATGTATTGGGAATTTACTGTGCAATTTAACAAAAATTTACTGAGAATTTTTTGAGTAATTTACAAAGAATTTACTGGAAATTTACTATGTAATTTACTGAGAATTTTTTGAGAATTTACAGGGAATTTATTGAGTAATTTATAAGGAATTTTGTGGGGAATTTAGTGAGTAATTTACTGAAAATTTATTGGCAATTTACTGGAATTTGATGAGTAATTTATTGAAAATTTATGAAGAATTTACTGAAAATATTCTTAGTAGTTTACTGGAAATTTACTCAGTAATTTACTGAGAATTTACTTAGTGATTTATTGAGAATTTACGGAACAATTTACAGAGAATTTATCAGGAATTTAAAAAGTAATTTACTCAGAATTTACTGAGCAATTGACTGAGAATTTTCTGAGTAATTTACTGAGAATTTACTTGAAATTTAGTGATAATTTACTGGGAATTTACTGTGTAACTTACTGAGACATTACTGAGTAATTGATCGAGAATTTAATAGGAATTTAGTACGAATTTACTAAGTAATTTACTGAGAATTTATTGATAATTGATTGGGAATTAACTGAGTAATTTACTCGAAATTTACTGAGTAATTGACTGAGAATTTCTACAGAATTTACTGAGTAATTTACTAAGAATTTATTGAGAATTGACTGGGAATTGACCGAGTAATTTACTGAGAATTTTCTAAGTGATTTACAGAGAATTTACGTGTAATTTACTGAAACTTTACCTAGTAATTTACTGAGAATTTACTCAGTGACCTACTGAGAATTTACTGGAAATTTATGGAGTAATTTACTGAGAATTTACTGAGTTAATTACTAAGAATTTACTGGGAAATTGCTCGGTAATTTACTGACAATTTATTTAGTAATTTAGTGAGAATTTACTTTCTATTTACTGAGTAATTTACCAAGTAGTTTATCGAGAATTTTCTTAGAATTTTTTGCGAATTTACTGAGCAATTTTCTGAATATTTTCTGAGAATTTTGTCAGGATTTTCTGAAAAATTTACTAAGTAATCTACTGAGTAATTTTCTAAGAATTCCCTGGGAATTTACTAAGTAATTTATAGAGAATTTACTACGAATTTACTGAGTAATTTTATGAGAATCTACAGGAAATTTATTGAGAATTTATTCCGTAATTTATTTGAATTTACTGGAAATTTGTTGAGTAATTTATTGAGAATTTATACAGAATTTACTAAAAATTTACTGAGTGATTCATTGGGAATTTACAAGGAATTTAGTGGGCAATTTACTGAGAATTTACTGGGAATTTTTTGGGAAATTTTCTGAGTAATGGACTGAGAATTTACTGTGAATGTATTGGGAATTTACTGTGCAATTTAAAAAGAATTTACTGATAATTTTCTGAGTAATTTACCAAAAATTTACTGAGAATATTCAAGGAATTTATTGAGTAATTTATAAGGAATTTTGTTGGGAATTTAGTGAGTAATTTACTGAAAATTTATTGACAATTTACTGGGAATTTGATGAGTAATTTACTGAGAATTTATTAAGAATTTACTGAAAATTTTATGAGTAATTTGTTGGGAATTTACTCAGTAATTTACAGAGTGATTTATTGAGAATTTACTGAACAATTTACAGAGAATTTATCGAGAATTCAAAAAGTAATTTCCTCGTAATTTACTGAGCAAATAACTGAGAATTTTCTGAGTAATTTACTATGTAACTTACTGAGAATTTATTGAGTAATTGATTGATAATTTAATTGGAATTTATTAAGAATTTTTTGAGTAATTTACTTAGAATTTATTGAGAATTGATTGCGAATTAACTGAGTAATTTACTGGGAATTTACTCAGTAATTGACTGAGAATTTCTAGGGAATTTACTGAGTAATTTTCTAAGAATTTATTGAAAATTGACTGGGAATTAACCGAGTAATTTACTGAGAATTTACTAAGAATTTACGGGTAATTTACTTCGTAATTTACTGAAATTTTACCCAGTAATTTACAGAGAATTCACTGGGATTTTACTGAATAATTTACTGAATTTTTATCGAGAATTTACTGAGAATTTACTGGGAATTTACATAGTAATTTACTGAGAATTTACTGAGTTAATTACTGAGAATTTACTCGAAAATTGCTTGGTTATTTACTGAGAATTTATTTAGTAATTTAGTGAGAATTTACTTGCAATTTACTGAGTAATTTACCAAGAAGTTTACTGAGAATTTTCTGCGAATTTACTGAGCAATTTACTGAATATTTTCTGAGAATTTTGTCAGAAATTTCTGAGTAATTTACTAAGTAATCTACTGAGTAATTTTCTAAGAATTCCTTGGGAATTTACTGAATAATTTATTAGGTAATTTATAGAGAATTTACTACGAATTGACTGGGAATTTACTAAGTAATTTACTGAAAATTTACTTGTAATTTACTTCGTAATTTACGAAAACTTTACCCAGTAATTTACAGAGAAGTTACTAGGATTTTATTGAATAATTTACTGAATGTTTATCGAGAATTTGCTGAGTAATTTACTCAGTGACTTACTAAGAATTTACTGGGAATTTACGTAGTAATTTACTGAGAATTTACTAAGTTAATTACTGAGAATTTACTTAGAAATTGCTCGGTTATTTACTGAGAATTTATTTAGTAATTTAGTTAGAATTTACTTGCAATTTACTGAGTAATTTACCAAGTAGTTTACTGAGAATTTTCTGCGAATTTACTGAGCAATTTACTGAATATTTTCTGAGAATTTTGTCCGAAATTTTTGAGTAATTTACTAAGTAATCTACCGAATAATTTTCTGAGAAATCCCTGAGAATTTACTGAGTAATTTGTTAAGTAATTTATAGAGAATTTACTACGAATTTACTGAGTAATTTACTGAGAATCTACTGAAAATTTATTAAGAATTTATTCTGTAATTTATTTGAATTTACTGGGAATTTGCTGAGTAATTTATTGAGAATTTACATAGAATTTACTGAGTAATTTACTGTGTAATTTACTGAGTAATTTATTGAGAATTTACTCGGAATTTACTAAGAATTTACTAAAAATTTATTGAGAATTGACTGGGAATTAACCGAGTAATTTAGGGGTCTCTATATCTTCATCAGTACTCTGCAAATTATTGAAGTGTCCTAATAATATAATCACACCCGCCAATGTTCTACTAACAATTAAAAGAAAACAAAGAAACAAGCACACCCACTAATGTTCTGCCATCAATTAATTAAAAAAGACAAATAAATAAGCACACCTACTAATGCTTTACTATAAATTAAAATCAAACAAATAAATAAGCATACTCGCCAATGCTCTACTACCAATTAAAAGCAAACAAAGAAATAAAGCACACTCATCAGTGCTCTACTATCTACTAAAATCAAATTAGCAAATATTAGCACACTCACGCCAGTGCTCTATCATTAATTAAAAAAAAAAAATAGCACACCTGCCAGTGCTCAGCATAGTTCCCTAATGAGAACACTACATCTACTACTATTATGTAAGTGTGAAGAGCCTACTTGTCACGACCCCATTCCGCCCCTAGTAGAATGGTGCGGTGATGGCCAGTAATCCGAGCTTACCGAAGGCCAACTTTCAAAATTCACACACAATCAGAGTATTACATATGGGGCTAACATGTGCGGAAGCAGTATATACAAATCTAATCAGTCCATGAGAGCTATGCATAAGTCAAATGAAATGGCATACATCTTTACATAGCTTTACAACTTGGGTACAATAAAATGAAGTACAAAAATACATCTTGACCAAAAGGCTTCTCGAACTATCATGTACAAAATACAAAGAAATGCAAGCTAAGAAGCATGATCTTCAAGATGCTACAAAATGCGAATCCAAAACAAGTAGCAAGGTGCATCTAGGCGTCGCCGTCGTCCTGCTCATCACCTACATATATATAGAGAGGGTGAGCTTGGATACTCAGTGAATGGTACAAGTAATAAAGGGTTTGCATACATGATATTCGAAATCTTTAACAAAATAATACATAATCGTAGCTTGTAACAAAGCATGGGGTGAATGAAGTTCTTCTAACAAATCCTTCAAGCTTCATCAATCAAAGTCTTTCAAGGCTTTCAAGTTTCAAGGGATGACGTTAACCAAGGTTGTGCTACAAATGCTTATAGTTCCCTAGCACGTACGGACTTTCAAAGGTTGTGCTACAAATGCTTATAGTCCCCTAGCACGTACGCACTTTCAAGGTTGTGCTACAAATGCTTATAGTCTCCTAGCACGTACGGGCTTTCAAGGTTGTGCTACAAATGCTTATAGTCCCCTAGCACGTACGGACTTTCAAGGTTTGTCATCAAAACAAGATAACTTGATATACAAAATAGGGATAATCATTCATGCTTGACAAATACTTTCAAAACAAAGCAAAGCAAAGCCTTTCTCAAAACGTATAACATAGCTTTATTAAAAATATCACTCACATAGTTCTTTAACGTCGGGGTCAAGCAAGAGTCCAAGTCCTCGAAACACGAATCAAATGGTTTGAACTCTAAGGAGCAAGCTTAGAAATCTATTTCCTCTCTAAGAACTCCTTCTCCCTCTCCTAGAGCTTCTCTCTCCTCAAGAACAAAGACATATAACAAATGATACATTTCTCTCGCTGCCAGCTGATGTAACACTCAGCTCGGACAGGTGGCAACGGCTGGTTGGCTTTACTAAAAAAGGTGACTGAGTGAAAAGACAAGACCATGACAAAGTGTATTCAACAATCAAGATGGCATAGGCACTCCGGCAGGTAATGATCTCGGCTAAAAACAAGGCATCGGCAAGTAAGGAACAATGATCTTGGCTTGGAAGGACAACACTTGGCCTAGCTGTGCCACACCCTGGCCTAGATGTGCCACACCTCGGTCTAGGTCGCACCAATCCAGGAACAAGATCACTTAGGCGCAAGGTAACATCTCAGCCTAGATAATACACATCTCGGCCTTGGTGATGAACACCTCGGCCTAGATGATGACATCTCGGCCAACATGCCTTGGTGAAGGTGGAGGTCAACCAAAGTGGTTCCAAGATGGTTCTAAGCTTAAGGTGACCTCGGCTTGGATTAACCTAGGCTACACACACTCACCAAACAAGGAACAAAGCATGCAAGTAATGCTCATGCAAGATAAATCAAGGTTTTGCAAATGCAACATATCAAGACAAGATCATGTAATATATGCAAGCATGACTAAAGTAAAGTGAGGGTCGTTACAATTTACTTAGTGATTCATTGAGAATTTATAAGGAATTTAGTGGGTAATTTACTGAGAATTTACTGAGAATTTTTTGGGTAATTTGTTGAGTAACGGACTTAGAATTTTCTGAGAATGTGTTGGGAATTTACTATGCAATTTAAAAATAATTTACTGAGAATTTTCTGAGTAATTTACAAAGAATTTGCTGGGAATTTGCAGTCCAACATATCGGCGATCTGCACTTTCTTCCATACAAAGCTTCGTACGGTGCCATTCCAATGCTAGCTTGATAACTTTTGTTGTAAGCGAATTCTACTAACGGTAGATGTACCTCCCAACTTCCCTTGAAATCTAACACACATAGTCTGAGCATATCTTCGAGTGTCTGGATCGTTCTCTCTGTTTTTCCATCGGTCTGGGGATGAAAAGTTGTGCTAAACTTCAACTCAGTTCCCAAAGCTCTTTGTAAACTCTGCCAAAGTCTAGAAACAAACTTTGGATCTCGGTCTGACACAATGGACAGCGGCACTCCATGAAGTCTCACAATCTCATTCATATACAGTACAGCAAGTCGGTCAGCATTGGATGTAGTCTGAACAGGCAAGAAGTGTGCCGACTTGATTAATCTGTCAATGATAAACCAAATTGAATCCATGCCTTTTTGTGTCCTCGGCAAACCAACCACAAAGTCCATAGAGATGCGTTCCCATTTCCACTCAGGAATCGGCAAAGGCCGAAGTAGTCCTGCTGGCCTCTGGTGTTCTGCTTTCACTTGTTGACAATTTAAACACTGGGATACGAACCCGGCTATTTCTCTTTTCATATTCGGCCACCAAAAAGTTTGTTTCACATCTTGATACATCTTAGTGTTCCCTGGATGAACAGCAAATCTGGAACCATGAGATTCCTGCAGAATCTTCCTTTTCAACTCTGGAATGTCGGCCACGCACAATCTTCCTTCAAACTTAAGTACCTGATTTTCAATAGTGTACCCTAACCTCGGCTTAGTGAGAATCTCATCAGCAACTTTCTTGAAGAATCCATCTTCCATTTGTCTGGCCTTCACTTCCTCTGTAACGGTCGGCTCCACTGAAATCATGGCTAAGCATGCCAGACTTCCAACTGATTTTCTACTCAATGCGTCGGCTACTGAGTTTGCTTTACCTGGGTGATACTGAATTTGCATGTCGTAGTCTTTAATAACTCAAGCCATCTTCTCTGTCTCAATTTAACTCCTTCTGAGTGAAAGTATTTTAAACTCTGATGATCTGTGAAAACTTGGCAAGAAGCCCCATACAAGTAATGACGCCAAATCTTCAAAGCAAACACCACGGCTGCTAGCTATAAATCATGGGTAGGATAATTCTTTTCGTGAGGTTTCAACTGACGGGATGCATACACTATAACCTTACCTCCTTGCATTAACACGCAACCCAATCCCTTATGTGAAGCATCACTAAAAATCTGAAATTCTTTTTTGTCTGACGGTAGTATAAGTATCGGTGTTGTAACCAACCTTGTCTTTAACTCCCGAAAAGCTGATTCCCTATCCTCGGTCCATTCGTAAACCACTCCTTTCTGAGTTAGTTGTGTCAGTGGTACTGCAATCTTTGAGAAATCCTTCACAAACTTCCTGTAATAGCCGGCCAAACCCAGAAACCTACGAACCTTAGACACGTTGGTCGGCGTCGGCCAATTCACGATGGCTTCAATCTTACTTGGATCAACAAAGATTCCTTCTTCATTAATCACATGGCCCAAAAATGAAATGCTGGAAAGCCAAAATTGACACTTGCTAAGCTTGGCATACAATTTCCTGTCTCTTAGGATTTGTAAGGCTAGTCTCAAATGCTGCTCATGCTCATCACCACTCTTTGAATAGATCAGTATGTCGTCGATGAAAACAACCACGAACTCGTCTAGGTACGGCTTAAAAACCCTGTTCATTAAATCTATGAATGCTGCAGGAGCATTGGTCACCCCGAAAGGCATTACCAAAAATTCGTAGTGGCCATACCTTGCCCGAAAAGCAATCTTCTCGACATCCTCGGCCTTAACCTTCAGCTGATGGTAGCCCGACCTCAGATTAATCTTAGAAAAGACCCGTGCCCCTTGTAGTTGATCAAGTAAATCGTCAATCCTCGACAATGGATACTTATTCTTAATGGTCACCTTATTATATGTCGTCAATAAAAACAACTACGAACTCATCTAGATACGGCTTAAAGACTCTGTTCATCAAGTCCATGAATGCTGCAGGAGCATTGGTCACCCCGAAAGGCATTACCAAAAATTCGTAGTGGCCATACCTTGCCCGAAAAGCAATCTTCTCGACATCCTCGGCCTTAACCTTCAGCTGATGGTAGCCCGACCTTAGATCAATCTTAGAAAAGACCCGTGCCCCTTGTAGTTGATCAAGTAAATCGTCAACCCTCGGCAATGGATACTTATTCTTAATGGTCACCTTATTTAGTTCTCGGTAGTCGATACAAAGACGAAGTGTACCATCCTTTTTCTTGACAAATGGAACTGGTGCTCCCCAAGGTGAAGTGCTCGGCCTAATAAATCCCTTGTCCAACAATTCTTGTAATTGTAGTTTCAGTTCCTTGAGTTCGGCTGGGGCCATTCTATAGGGTGCTTTGGAGATAGGTTGGGTTCCTGACATAACATCAACCATAAATTCTATTTCCCTATCCACTGACTGGCCAGGAAATTCATTTGGAAAGACATCGGGGAATTCTCTAACCACTGGGATGTCGGCTAACTCAACATTTCCATCCAATTCACTTAGTATACTACACAGATAACCTTGACACCCCTTTTGGATCAACTTATAGGCCTTCATGGATGAGATTAAGTAAGGTGGGGGTACTACTCCTTTACCTTGGAAAATAACCTCGGCTTGGTTTGGGAGTTTCAGTGTGACACTCTTCGAAACACAATTAATAGATGCATGATTCGTTACTAACCAGTTCATTCCCAATATGACATCAAAGTGAGTCATGCTTAACGGCATTAAATTAACTAATAATTCTACGCCCTCAATCGCAACGACACATGCCCTATAAATGGATGCAACTATCATAGTTCTCCCAGATGGAGTGGACACATGTAACACATAATCAAGGGGTTCTTGTTCTCTATTTAACTTCTCGACAAACTTAGCAGATACAAATGAACGTGTAGAACCCGAATCAATCAATATGTATGCATCTTGAGAGCAGATTGGGAGTATACCTGACACGACTGTCTCAGCATTCTGAGTGTCTCCTGGTACCAATGCAAAAACTTTGCCCTGTCTCGTCTGGGCCCTCCCGATGTTATTTCTCTGTGCGGAGCCCGAGCTATTCCCATTCTTCTTACCATCATCAGTCTTTGCCTTCGGACAGTCTTTCACACGATGACCCATTTCGCCACATTCAAAACAGGCTCCTGATGCCCAACGGCAAACTCCGGAATGCCGTTTCCCACAACTTGCACACGTCGGCTTAGCATTACCTTCCTGGTTCGGGTTGTTGGAGCTGCCCACATTCGCTTTCTTCTTGGCATTAAACGGAACTCGGCGATTATCATAGTTCTGTCTCTTCCGCTGGCTCTCTCCTGAATTCTGATATTGGTTCAAGTTAGCTTCTGCGAGGATGGCCTTCTCCAATACTCCAGCGTAAGTCGGCATGTTGAGCATGTTAACTCGATCTTGTATCGGCCCACGAAGCCCACTTTCAAACTTCCTGGCTTTTCTATATTCATCATTGACCATGTGAGGCGCATATCTCGCCAACTCAGTA